>CM035185.1:26104500-26157189 GCA_020233015.1 Callinectes sapidus | reverse complement strand
GCCGCCCCCCCCCCTCTCTCTCTCTCTCTCTCTCTCTCTCTCTCTCTCTCTCTCTCTCCTTGGCATTCACACTATCCTTGTTTGCCTTACTCTCTTACCCCATCTCCTCCACAGTGAGGGAAGGCAGATCAGAGGGAGGGAGGGAGGGAGGGAGGGAGTCATGCTATATTATATTACACACACAACCAAACCTACCAAGAGAACATAGAAAATAAAGAAAACTATAAAAAACACATCCAATCTACACATAATTGTCCATATATAAAACGTGTTGCCTTTTTTTCCCATCTATTATCCTTATCTATAAATTTGTCTAATCTTTTGAAGTTCCCTAGTGATTAATTCCTGCTCTCATGAGGTGTGGAAGGTGAAGGTGAGGATGTGGAGGTGAAGGACAGTGTGAGGTGTAAACAGTAAAGGTATGACAAAACGACAGAATGCTGAGGTAATACTGGAGCAAAGGATTACAAGAAGAATGACAATGAGTGGTTGGTTGGGACACACACACACACACACACACACACACACACACACACACACACACACTTGTTTGAATTACTCAGGTAAGAAATAAACGGAAAAGAAACAGGAAGACTTGATGCAAAGATAGTGGTAACAGAGGGAAGGATTACAAGGAGAAAAAAGAAGGTGAGTGGTTGGTCTGAACACATACACACACACACACACACACACACACACACACACACACACACACACACACACACAGACACACACACACTGGGCTCATATTCTTAGTTTGAAATATTCAGGTGATGTCAACACACTGGAGACAAAATGCATGAGTACCATCAATAATCTCTAGAACAAGGACTAGACAACCATGTCACAGGAGGAACTCAACACACAATGCAAGAATGGATGAAAAAAAGAAAAAGGAAAAGTAATTCAGTACTAATAAACGCTTCAAATGTTACTGTGTGAGTTTATTGTCATTTCCTCTAATTATTTGATGGTCAAATAAAGAAACAGTTGAAAACACTTTAAACTGTTAATCCTAAAGGGACATGAACATAATTACATCTACTTCTGACAATTTGGGAGTGGCAATATTGACTTCTCGTCTAGGAAACCTTACACAAATGCATACAACAGGGCAAATTCCTCCCCCCCCCCACTAACAACATAAATAACGGAACAGCGGGTAAGATTTAGTTATTATAAGGTTTACTCAAGCCACACCTAGACCATACTGTACATTGTGGTCTCCTTATTACAGCATGGACACAAATAGGCTGGAATCTGCACCACTGAGCCATCAACAGACTGAAAAACTTACCACGCCAGGATAACTTATAACACCCTAAGCTGAACTCACTGTGTGTACGTGTGTGTGTGTGTGTGTGTGTGTGTGTGTGTGTGTGTGTGTGTGTGTGTGTGTGTGTGTGTGTGTTGCAATATGATAAATGAGTTAGAGGGGTCAATAAAGATACAAAATCATGTTTTCTTCTTCAGGGAGCAAGTTACACATTATGTAAATGGTTGAAAACTGCAGAAACTACACCAAAAACAACACTCTGAGTAAATAGGAATGCTATGTGTGTTACTTCAAGGATCTGTTTTGGATAATCCTTTTGGCTTCTTTCCAGGGACTGACATTTCATTGGGCCTTCATCTACCTTTAAATTTTTATTGTCCTTGATCTGGTTAGCCTCCCCAGTGAGAAAAATTCAAAAAAATCTGTTTCCTATTTATGTATTGTGTGTGGCATCGATAATCTGTACTGAAAACAACAACATTCCAGGAAACTTTAACTGAGCTCTCATCAAAACACTTCTATCTGAGTGGTCCTGTCCAGTCCAATGCTGTGGCCCAACACTGTGGCTCCCAACTCAGATGCTCACTCACTCACTCACTCAGCTAAATAGTAGACAGCATCAGGCTCAGTTAATAGTACAGTACCACCACTCTCACCACTAAAACTGCCACTATTTCTACTACCATTACTATTATAATCACAACTGCTGCTGCTGTGGCTGTTACTGTTATAGACAAATACTATCATTGCCACTGCTGTTTTCCTGTAAAGAACTGCACTTCACACAGGTGCACCAAACCCCAACATTCACCCTGCCACACTTACTTAATTGTACCCAAGTCACCAGGCACAGGGGTCAGATTCATGTAAGTGTGTGTTTGAGTTCATTGTTGGAGCATTGAGTCACATCTTGCTAAGAGTAACACTGCTATACATGTTACAAAAAACTTAAACTACTGTCCATGTGATAATAAAAACCATGTTATTTTTCATTGCTGCTGTCTCTAAGCAGTGTATTGTTGATAGGTAATGTGGCATGAAAAGACTTATTTCTTTCTTTCCTAAGGAGCAACAGCATTCATCTAATCGTTCTCTTTATTTTCTTTCCAAAGGAGTAACAGCACTTATCTAATCATTCTCAAATCTCCCTGGCTGTGCATCAACACTGATAAGATTTCTGTAAAGCTGCTTGACCTGACCAACAGACACCACAACCTAGGAGTGGCTGGGCTGCCTTGTCTGGGTGTTTGCCACATTGCAACACTAGACACAGGCCAGCTGAGAGCAAGTCTTTAGGATCCCTGACAAGAAAGGCTCTGGCCCCAGCACAATCATCACCAACTCAGAGCCCTATGGAGCTGCCCCTGGTGTGGTGTACAGGGAGCTGCTGGTGGTGTAGGCATAGTTTGTTTCACCTCAGCCAGTCCATCTGGAGGCTAATCCACTACCAGAATTTCAAGAACCTCAGAAAATGCAATGATTGAGATCTGGTTGCCCTATGGTGGCTGACAAGGTGGAAGTGCTTGCCTTGTTGCCTCCTACAGGATCACATAGACAGCACAGGTCACCTTCCTTCTACAACAGATTTGTCATTCTTACACACACACACAGAAATAAACTGGTACAGGAAATGCAAAATAAATATTCTATATCTTGCGCAATATTTCAGGGCAAAGCTCTTCAGCAGCATTTGCCTTCACATGCTCCTGTCACTCTCTCCTGCTGGATGTTGGCCATTTTCCAGGTTATAATTGAGTGGCTGGAGGATAAACACTCACCTCCTATCAAGCCTGGCTCTGACTGTGAGTGAACTGGAAAACCCAATGCAATGACATGAGCCTCAGCAAAAGAGTAACTTAAAATTGTTGCCTGCAGCAACACAGAAGCTGGCCAGCCATCTAGGGCAACTAAGCAGCCACTGCAAGCTTGCCTGCTCATGCCGGGGCCCAAAAATAATTTGCACTCTTTCACCCGAGTTAAGTCTGACAACAACCTATATCATCCTTAAAAAGAAAAGGAAAACTACCATGCACAGAAACACCAAGACCAAGAACAATGTCAAAAGAGAAAGAAAGTGGCAAGTGACCATGGTACAGAAGTGGAATATTTCAGGTGAAAGAAGGTACATATTCAAACGATGAAGAGGCAGCACTTGACACTGTGCTGAGCTACACAACAGGTCAACACCTTACAGTGTGTATTACAAGTAGGATTGATCTGGCAACAAGTAATCTTGTGGACAGCAATTGGTTCACTTGGCAGGCCTTCCCTGCAGACAAAAGCACACCCGCCACTCTGAGCCGATGCATCAGCCATCGTGGGCCAAATGTCTCTACAAAGCACTGGCAGGCATTGCTGGTGCACCTTTCCCAGCTAAAAGATGAAAAAAAAGATCTCTTGTCCCTAAAACACAGATTCAATAATACTGAAATAACACAAGCATCTTCGATCAGTCATTTTACAATAATTCAATTGACACATTTCACTGCTACTGATCCCTTCACTGTGTGCATCACAAATTTGAAAATTAATCATATTTTGTTCAGCAACAACAAGTAGTAATTCCTTCAAACTGAGTCGTGAATGCCACTTCTATAATGCCCTTCAGAATGAGTCACGGCTCCAGCAGCTCCAGTGTGCAATGCTTCCAGGCAGAGAGTGTTGTTGTGGCCCTGGCCTGGCTTGTGGCTTGCCAGGTAGCCGCCATGGTGAAGGAAATGCATTGTTTGTCTGTTTGCTTTAGCCTACTGTGTTGTGGTGCATTATCACTGCTTTCCTTTATTCATATGAGAGGAACTCCAGCCGAGGGTGACAAGTCAGAAGAAAGATGTATTGAAGCCTTGAAGGTGCCAGTTCACATTGAGAAGGCAAAAGGAATTATACAACACCATAAAGAAAAGCTCCTTTAAGTGACAGGCTGAGGGAGATACATGCTATAGGGGCAGCCGGGGAGCGCCTCATCCCCCCCCCTTCCCCAATGTTAGGGTGCACCAGGTGAACATACCAGGTGAGAGAAGGACGTGGCAGGGAAAGGGAGGGAAGGGAGAGGCCAGCCACCCTGCTTCTCTTCCCATGCCACGCCAGGACAAAGGCAGCAGGTGAGGGGGAAGGGAGGAACAGCGGCCCTGCCTGCCCTGGCTCCAGCAGCCTGGCTACACTGCTGTACTGCTGGGAGGGAGGCTGCTGGGCTAAGGTGTCTCTCCTCTCCCTCTCTCCCTCACCCCTCCCAACACACTCGCCAACACTCACCTGGACTCTCTTCGGGAAACACTGCCACCAGCTGTCACTCGCCGCGGAAGTAACGTTCGGAGTAAAAAAAAAATGTTAGTCAAATCGGTAGTTAGAAGAGATTATTGACAAACAGAGAATATAAACATGGCCGACCACCACCAGCGTTCATGTCTGCCTGCCGCTGTGTCTACCTGCTGCCTCGCACTCATTCATTATCTCCAGGTGTCGCAATGCCATATTTATTCGTCGAATACAAAAATTCTTGGGGATGATTTACAACTATGAAACAACTCAAGTCTTTTTTCCACTCTGGTGACAATTGAACGCTCGAGTAATAAACAAACGCACGTGATTCCCTCCCTATGTGATAATTGTGAGGAAGGTTTTGTCAGCAGTTTACCATGCCACACACACATCCGCCCCAGAATAAAGCCATTGCCTGCCTGTAAACCAGAGTCCTGCAAAGATGTGGCATGGTTTTCATCTCCGCAGTGGTGAGTGAGTGAGTGAGTGGCGAGCCGAACTCTCCCACTGGATGTCAACAAACACCCGGCAGGACTGCTGCTGCTGCTTCTGCTGCTGACTGAGCCACTCTCCTCACCTGCTGGAGTGCAGCTGGCCGTCCTTGTTCTGCCATCTGCTTCTCTATTGGAGTTTGCCTCTTTGACGGCGGCTAATCAGCCTCTTCATCTTCCCCTAATCACTACTGGTGGCGGTGGCTCCGTCTATCCAAACTGCCGGCGGCGGCGGCGGGTCAGCCTGCCCTGCAGAGGTGCAGTGCGGTGTACAATGCAGTGAACTCTCCGGTGCATAGGTGCCAGGTGGCACTGTCTTACTGTCACTCCTATCCGTGTGTCGGTGCACCGTGGCACTGCAGCTGTCACCCCAGGGAAGGCTGAACCAGAGAGATGGGGCGACTCTGGTTCGCTCAAAAACTGCTGTCACACAGAAGGCGGCAGTTCATATTTGATTATTGTCCAAGACTGATTTACAGCCAAAGTGGCGTGTGGCCCATCACAGTAAGTTCATGTGTTCATACAATTACATACCAGTAAACCTAGGGAATACAGGAACTCTCTCTCTCTCTCTCTCTCTCTCTCTCTCTCTCTCTCTCTCTCTCTCTCTCTCTCTCTCTCTCTCTCTCTCTCTCTCACACACACACACACTTTGGATATCCTATGATGGTCATTAATGTTCTGAGAACAGTCTGTCAAATAACTATTGTATGAGCTTACTCTGAGGGCATGTCATTGTTATGTAAGTGTCTAAAGGTGAATGTTCCAGGATGATGAACTGAGCCACACCACCAAGAAGGAGATTGATGCATTTTGGAAAGATGAATACAAAAGACTGGGCCAAGAACCAATAGAGAATGAGTAAGTATTCCTCACTGTATCTCTTGACTCTGTGTATTGAGTAATGATGCACTATCACAAAATGTAACAGATTTCTTAATTCTTTTACATTTGGATTCTTTGTTATACCAAAGAAATCAGTATTTATAGTTGATGTATGAACTCTAGCATGAAGACATACTTTAAGGAATAGGAGATATGTTCAGAAATATGTAAGTAATCTATCACCAAGAAAAAAAGAGTGAACCACTTACTCTTTTTTGGAATTGTAACTGATGTTCTCTATAGTGTGGTCTTTGTGTGTCCATACACTCCACCCATCAGCTCTGCCATCTCTGCAAACATTTCTGAAAGTACTGTTCTCAAATGGTTTCCAGGCTCAATTTTAATCAGTCATCTCAGCTCTTGAAGTAGGATCCTTTCAGGTTCATCTTCAGTGTAGCCACTCACACAACACCATGTCTGGACACTAGAGAGACTGCTAAACCTGACACATTCAGTGCCTGGCCAAGGATCTGGATCAGAAATGCAAGATGGAACAACAAACCAAAGCATCAGACAGTTGACAAATGCTTCATGACAACACCCCAGCTCATTCCTCATAGCTGATCCAGTATAGCTCAGCTTACAATTGTGTATGGTGGTATTCCTAGTGGCATGTGCTCCATATTGGGACTCATGAGGTGTGCACCAAGGCTTTGTGTTGTCAGGTCGCTTATTCTTTCTTCTAGGGGTGATGGAGGCAGCCAGGGAAAGAAGTATGTGCTCTCCATGTTCCCATACCCCTCAGGGAAGCTCCACCTGGGGCATGTTCGGGTGTACGCCACCAGTGACGCCATGGCCAGATTCTACCGCCATAGAGGCTACAAGGTATTGTCTCAGCTGCCCTCTCTGTCTTTGATCATATAACTTCATCAGATAATTATTTGAATTTAAAGATATCTCTGTATAACTGCCCATTTTTATGCTATGTATATTCCTTTTTTTGTTTTAAAAAAACTTGTCCATTAGAAATACTTATTTTGTGAATAAGTTTCTTCAACCAGTGAGAGTCCTCAAGGACAACACTCAGAGTATACATGTAAAATCATCCAAGTTTTTACCTTTCCGGTTTGTTTCTATGATATACATATATATATTGGTATATGAATATACTATTTGACTCATATTTTTCATTTGTGAAAGCTATTGAAGAACTATTAAAGAACTTTGTCTTATTCATAAATCAGACTGAAAATCTTCAGCTTTACTGATGGAGATTACAAGACAGCACCTCTTCCTTTCCAGGTGGTGCACCCAATAGGATGGGATGCCTTTGGCCTGCCAGCAGAGAATGCTGCTATTGACAGCAACAAGATGCCTGATGTTTGGACATACACCAACATAAATCAGATGAAGGAGCAGCTGCAGGAGTTGGGATGCCTCTTTGATTGGCACCGCGAGTTTGCAACGTGTAATCACCAATACTACCGCTGGACTCAGAGCCTCTTTCTGCGCCTGTTCCGGGCAGGACTGGCTTACCAGAAAGAGGTGTGTGATATGTGAGGTGTTGAACCTGCCATTTATAAACACTGCATGTACTCTCAAGAAAGTAGCCATGATGGTAGTAGCTGGTTCTTCCTGCAGGCAATGGTGAACTGGGACCCGGTGGACCAGACAGTGTTGGCTAATGAGCAGGTGGATGAAGATGGTTGTTCCTGGCGGTCTGGTGCAAAGGTTGAGCAGCGTTACCTGAGGCAGTGGTACATCAAGATCACCAGGTGCCTCCCTCCCCCTTCAGGCTATGCACTGTCCTACAAAGCTTGATATTAGAATCCTGCTCATATTATATACTGAAAAATGTAGTATGTATTTGTTTATAATGAAGAGAGAGAGAGGGTGAGAGTGACTAAGTAATATCCACATTGAATTTCAGATTTTCCAAGTCACTACTGGATGGCCTGTCAGACTCAGCACTGGAAAACTGGCGTGACATCACCAAGATTCAGCACCACTGGATCGGGGAATGTGAAGGCTATAGAGTGGAAATGGATGTGGCAGAGGAGAGCCACAGCAGTGCTGGGACAAACCAGAGATTGTTACCCGCCTCAAGATTGAATCTATGGATGACACAGCCAGAACTGCTCCATGGCATCGCTTTCTTGGGGTTCGCCATGGCCACGCGCTGGACACAGAGGCACGCAGGGGGCACTGTTGTGATGGTCACCAGCTCCTCAAGGTTCATGCCATCTGTCCCATCAGCCAGCGCAAGATTCCAATAATAATGAGTGACAGTCTGCCCTACACTGAAGATACAGAAGCTTATGTGGGCATTCCTTGTGTTTCAGAGGAGGATAAAAATATTTCTAGTAACTTTGGCTTCACAGTTCCACATATTCTTGAGAATGACAGATTAATGAATTCAGGAGAGCTGAGTGGCCTGTCTCCTGCAGAAGCAAGGAAGCAAGTCACTCAGACACTCATGGATAAAGGAGCTGGAGGGTTCCCAACCAGTGCCAAACAGAAGGACTGGCTCATATCCCGCCAGCGATACTGGGGCACCCCAATACCCATTATCCACTGTCCCACCTGTGGACCTGTGCCTGTACCTGAACAGCAGCTACCTGTACAACTACCTAAAATCTCCCACTTCCCAAAGAGAGGCATCTCCCCACTGAAGGAGGCACATGTCTGGCTGAAATGCTCCTGCCCAAGGTAGGGCCACTATCTTGTGAGAAAACAGGAACAAATGGTGAACCACTCAATTCTTGGAAATCATATTTTGTACTTTTCAGCCTTAGTTCAAAGTCTCATTGGTACATTACACAGGTGTGGGCAGGAAGGCCAACGAGAAACAGACACAATGGACACCTTTGTTGACTCGTCGTGGTACTTCCTTCGCTTCCTGGATGTCAACAATGAGGAACAACCCTTCAGCTTCAAGCTTCAGGAGACCTTCATGCCGGTTGACCTTTACGTTGGGGGAAAGGAGCATGGTAAGTGACCAGACATTGTGTGCAAATCCTTGACCCTCAGAACCTCAATGTATATATAAGACACACACACACAGCCCTTGACATTCAGGGTGACCATGATCCATCTTGATCCATTGGTGATGACAGTGTTTTACAGCCGTGCTTCACATGCTGTATGCTCGGTTCATGCAGCACTTCCTGGCCAGTGAAGGTTTGGTGAGCCACTGGGAGCCTTTCAAGAGATTGATCATGATGGGAATGGTGATGGGGTCAGCATACAAGGTGAAGGACACTGGCCGCTACCTCACCAAAGACCAGGTGGACTTCTCTGGTTAGTTGTTCATGACTGTATGTTTCTCAGTGGCCTTGCTCCTTGTGTGTAGAAAGCTTCACCCACTCTGCAGTCCACATAATGTCCAACTGTTGATAGATTGGTTTATTGTTCTTTCTATGCAAAAGCACAAGTGTGAATCAAGCATATGTAGACTTGTTTCAGATCATAAATGAGATGTTTACTCTGTTTTCACTCGTTCCTTGCAGTGAAGCCGCCAGTGGAGTTGGGCACTGGAGCATCCCTTGTCATCACCACTGAGAAGATGAGCAAGAGTAAGAATAATGGCATTGATCCCCAGGTAAAGTTTCCCTTCCTTTGAACCACAACTGAAAGGTCACTGGCCTCTTATGTGCTACCCATGAAATTAGAACTACCATTTAGTCTATTTTCATTCAGCAAAATCAATTTGTCAATGTGATCCCCCTCATTATTCCATATTTGATAATATCATTCCTCTTAGTGGTTAGTCTGTACATATTTGCAATATAATTAACTGAAGGTATATTCTCCTTTACCAACACACACACACTGGCTCATCAACAGGAAGTGTTAGATGTGTATGGAACAGACACCACAAGACTCCTCATGCTGGCCAACTTTGCACCAGGCTCACCAAGAGACTGGTCTGAGGAAAGTAAGACATTACTCTCTTTGTTAAGAAAAATAATAAATAATTGATTAAGAAAAATTACTACAAATTTGAGCCGTGATGGTCTTCTTTACAAAACAGGAACACAAATCACACTTTTCAAAGTCTCTTCTCATGGCAATGACAGTATAATGTGCTACATTCAAAGTAGTGAAGCCTGTATCAATTCAGTTTACAATAAAGTCCAATTATGTCAACTACAGTTGTACTTGAAACTTTATCAGAACTTCATGTAGTGTAAGTCACAAATAGTATGATCGTTTTTTACAAGTTCAGGTTTGTTTCAGAGGCAACTTGGCATTGTTTTGGCCTGGTAATTCTTTGATCACCCTTTTGCAAAAAAATTGTAAAACTAAATGTTATAATTAATGTCCACAGCCTTCCCTGGCGTCTTCAGTTGGCAGAATCGTCTGTGGATGACTGTTACTGAATTTATTGATATCAGACAAACCAAAGATCACAGTCACCTAGACTCTTTAAGGTAATAGTATCATCAATTAGTCACATTAGTTAAAACATGCACAAATCCTCTTTAATTCCAGATGTGTGTCATTTGAGATTTCATGCTTTCCTATTATAGTTCAGACCAGAAATGGTTTATACCACACACTGGGGCTAAACAGATGAGGTACGAGTATGTGCTTAGAAAACTGTAAATTATATTTCAATGTGAGTTAAGTTAAGTATGCTGGGACAATATAAGATTGGATTTCATGATATGTATTTGATGAGAATTTTTCATCAGTAGTGAATGCAATCTAACCTGAAGATAAGTATAAAGCAAATTATTACCCAAGACTTCCACCTTCAATGCCTGCACAGTGACGAGGAAAGGAAGGAGCATGAGCAGTTCCTATGGAGTGCACACAACCATGCTCTGTACAACGTCACCTACATCATGGAGCACACACACCAGCTCAATGCAGCCATTGCCTTCATGCAGGCTCTCACCACCAGCCTCAGGGTAATGCCAACTGACTGGGTTTGCATTTCAATGCCAGAGAATCTTTGGCTCAGGACTCAATCAATCTCTCTCTCTCTCTTCCAAAATTATATAAAATAATCTCTGTTGTATTATAGTTTTGTACTAATAAGGTTATAGTGGCTTGTAATGTATTTATTTTGTCTTTATGGGATTACATTTCAGTTTATCACAAGATTGTAGATGGTTGTCAGTGAATATTCTTTTTTGTACCAAAATTGTTTTAGGATTAGAGATTTAAATTGTGCACCATGTGATCAGGAGCTTCCAGTCTATCACTGTTTTTTTATTTTCAGGTTCTTTTATCTTTAACTCTGTTTATGATGAGAAATGTATTATTTCCTCACCTCTCAGAAAGTGCCCAAGATCCTGATGATGAGTGAGGTGTTTGAGCGTGCACTGGCAGCTCAGATCATCATGCTCTCCCCAATAACACCCCACTTTACCAGTGAACTCTGGGCTGGATTCTGCAGTGTGGCAACCTGCTCCTCTCTTCAGAAGGTAATGCTCCTTCAGTAATACTTCAAGATCCAGTTAGGAGTAAAAATGTTATTGCTAACAACACATAAGCATAATTTATTCTAACTGGTTAAGATATTTTATTACTTTTGCTACAATGGATAATGGTTATTATACACAAGAACTGTAATTTATGGAATTACTGTATGATTTACACCATAGATTGGCATGTAAATATTGATATATTATGTGGGCTTAATGTTTTTTTTTTTTTTTTTCAGTTCTAAATATTTATCTTTAAACTTGAGTTTCATTTTATCTACTAAACTTTTGTTATATAGGATTTTGCAAAAAAAAAAAAAAAAAAAAAAAAAAAAAAAAAAAAAAAAAGCTAGTGAACTCATTGTTTTAACAAAGGATTGCTGTTTTATGGGTTGATCATTCTATTTGTATTGTGTGTGAGCAGGTATATTGTCTAGGGACACTTATTGAATGAACAAAAGCAATAACATGAGACTTAAAGAAATGACAAATTTCAAAATGAGGGATATTTTGGCTTAGCACAGCCTAAGTTCTCTCTGCATCTTTAGATATGGCAAGACCTTTCTACAGTTCATATCACACTTGGCCAGTAAATTGGCTAAAGTTAAAGGACCAACTCTTGAGTAAACTTATCATACCATCTGTATTTTTTATCAATGAAAAGTGAGCAACACACCAAGAGCTATCTGCCTAGCATGATTGCACCCAATAGACTATTTTCTTTAACAAGACCTGACACTGGTCAATATTATTGCTTTTTGACAAAGCAGCAATGCAATCATTCTTAGTACATAGTTCATGACAAGTGTCACAACTAGAAACACACAAGCTAATCCTATTCTTTGATCTTCAGGAAGTATCATTGATGAACCAGCCATGGCCGGAGGTGGACCAGGACTACCCTCTGCCTCTCAGATACTTTGTGAGTTACCTTGTTCTTTCCAGGTTTTATGTATTTGGTGAGCTCATAGTGATAATTACATGTACAAGAGTGACACACAAATACGGAATAAAGGTTAAAAATATATAGTGTAGGCAATGATGAGTTATTGATAGTGCTTGTGGTATGAGCAGGATGGTTGATAAATGTAATGAGAATTTTAGCAAATTTGTTATGTTTGTTAAGAAATGTGTGGTGATGGTGGTGGTGGTAATGAAATATAGCACCTTGAAGTGATTTGATCACTTAGAAATTACATGACAGGATGACACACATAGGCAGAGTTACTGTTTGGGATCCTCTTTGCTATGAAATGGGAGGCCAGATTTGAATAATTTAAAAGATGGACAGTAGATTTCACGGAGAGGAATAATGAGCAGTAGTGTGGAATGTGGATATTCCCCCGGCCTTTAGTGGAACCAGACTAACTTCTTATTCAGGCATTGGCTGTTCCTGTCCCACATTGGTGTCAATTCAAAGTCAACAAAGATACAAACACCTCTCTCTCCACTCATACTGTCATGTCTTCATTATTCCAAAATTACAAATTTGTATATATGACCATATTTTTCTTCTTAATGTCTTTCAATTTGATGATGGTACAACAACACTATATCTTCTGGTACACTTGGCAACACATAGGCTGTGCAGTGATGCCGTCCCAGTGTCCTGGACATGTGAATCCCCCCCAGCCATGCCTTGGTGGCCACTGTACATAATTAACAATTGCAGATCAAAGGAGAGAGGCCACAACAAGTGAAGGTTCCCCGCAGGATGCTGGACCACCTCACCCCAGAACAGGCACTGCAGCTGGTCTCCAAGGAGCAAAATTTCCAACAGTTTCTTAAGGGAAGAACAATAGTGGACACTAAGCTGAAAATCCTTCCAGGGCTGAGGGCCAGTGTGTTCTTCACCTACAGTGTGCATGATGTGGCCAGAGCCAAAGAAGAGCTGAAAAAGAGGAAAGAAGAAAAGAAAAAACAAAAACTGGAGAACAGGATGAAGAGAAAGCAAAGAGTAGTAGAATGATGTTGTACAGTATGATTTGTATATATTAATAGCCTTGATGAATAAAATTATTGTTGGTTTTCTTTGTTTTAAGGAATCCCTCCATGTGAAGGTTGTGGTGTAACTTGTGGCAGTTGTGTTACACTCCATAATGTTTATCTCAAATAATAATCAACTCCGGAAAGGCAAACCATTAAAAACACACATTATTTTTCTCACATCTATTCTGACAACTGGGATTCCCTCAAAGAGGCAGATCTTAGCAGAAAGCTTTTCACTTACTTCTGTCTATACACTTCATCCTTCAATTCCTACATCATCCCACCTCTCCAATGTAACTAACACCAAAGGTGAATGTTCCTTTCATCAGTGGAGCTCAAAGCTGTTATTGCAACATTACCTCTCATATTATGTAAGGCCGATCCTAAATCCATACTTTTTATGAAAGAACAAAGAAAATCAGTATGCACTGTTTTGATCATCTTCCTCCTCTATTTCCCTATACACCACTGACAATCGCCAAAAGAAACAGGCAGCTGAGATAAGGCACGCACACATATAA
This sequence comes from Callinectes sapidus, assembly GCA_020233015.1. Classification (NCBI taxonomy): domain Eukaryota; kingdom Metazoa; phylum Arthropoda; class Malacostraca; order Decapoda; family Portunidae; genus Callinectes; species Callinectes sapidus. The sequence continues at coordinate 26,143,397 of CM035185.1, read as the reverse complement.
ATACACACACATTATCACTAAAATTTCAAAGGAGTACGACCTGGAAATTACTTTCCAACAGATTATTATGAAATAAATTAAAAAATAATAGGAAAATTCTCAAGTTGATATGGAATATGAAAGTGGCATTTACTTATTTGAATGAAGAGATTATGAGGAAGATAATTAACATGGAGATGTGTCCAAGACTCAACTGTGCAGCTGCAGTGTGATCACCATAAAAGAAAAATGTATCAAAACATTGGGACAAGTACAGAAGGCAGCAACTTAAATAATAACTAATTTGGGAAATATATCATGTAAAGAGATTATTTAGGTTCCAGCTCCCACTCTTAGATGGGGAAAAAAGTTTAACTGTAGTGTTAAGAATGACTAAGGGAGTGAAACAACTAAACTTTGTGCAAACAGCAAAATTAATGTGGAAGAAAACCAAAAGGACAATCTCTAGGGCCTGACATTATGAGGGAAGAGTTTCCAAATGAACCACAAAAGCCCAGAATAATGTGGTTGAAAGTGGTGAATACAGGAAGTACTCATGCCTAAGAAAAGCCAAAAATTCAGTAAATAGAAAGACAGGACAGAATAAGCATAGCTTCTTTCCTGTATGCCACAAAACACACACACACACACACACAGGACATTAAATGAAGAGCCAGGCCCCAACACATGTAGTACTCGTACATGAAAAAATGACATTCACAAAATATTCAGTAGTCTGAGTCAGCCATGCTACAACAGGCAGGATGAATAGGCACCACATGAGCCACAAGGCACTGTGGCAAGTTAAACAAGCTGCAAGTGTGATATACAGATGAAAACAATGTTCAGTGAAGTAAATAACATACTAAACAGTAAAGTATATCAAAATTAAGGGTAGAATATGTTACAATATGCACTGAGGGCGGCACAACACGCGCTTGGTTGAAATCCTGCCACGATAACTAAGTACATCCACCTAAAGCAGGATCAACACAATACTGTAGTTCACTAGTCACAGCTACAATGCATCATTAATCATAACTGCTCTTACACAACCAATGTCCCGTATGTGTGCAATAAATTAAACTTACAGTACGTATATGCTTCGTGCATGGCAGATTAAAATCATAATTGACTCAAAGCACAGCAGCACCTCCTATTAGTTCTGCTACTCCTCAGAATAATCAATAATTCATTACTCTCTCTGAGCAAGAATACTACAATGCCAAAACATAAAACTCTACTTAAATCTAAAAGAAAACAAAATTAAGTCCATTTCTGCCATCAGATTAAATTAAAAGGAGAGTCACAAGGCAGAGCTGGACAACAATTCAAGCATCATACATCTATATATCATATTGCTCATAACCTGGCAAAAATAAATTGATTTCTATTATATTACCTTTTCATGTAATAGCATTCAAACATATTTACACCAACATGATACTTGGTGAAAATCCTCTTAAATAATATGTACAAGTGCATCTTCATTGAAATATATACATCTCATCTTATCAACATAATCTAAACCAACCAAACCTTCAGTGTCAACAAGGCCTGTCACAGTGGCAACAGGTCATGAAAAGTGAGAGTTCAAGTTTCATGTAACTATGATTGGGGTTTTTAAAACCTTATCTTGAAGAATAATCTGAAGTCAATACTAGAGAGCTCATGTTAAGTCATAGCTCCCTTCCCATCAAACTCACACAGCTTGCTTTTCAAATGCCCATTCTTGGAGTATAGATGCTTTAAATCATTATCTAAATTATTACACTATTCTTTGAGGTCTGACCTACAAATTCCCCACACCTGAATCCCACTGAGAATCTGTCTATTATCAACAACTTGGACTTTGAATTACAAAAAATGACTGTTGTACAATTCCAATCAGTACTTCACTGCCTCTAGAGTTCTGCCCACATCATCGTCTTGTTGTCCTTACTAACAACCTTCCTGCATGTTTGGAAGAGTATAGGAAGCACAAAGGTTGGGCAATAAAGTACTAGATATGTGATGGAGAAATTTCTATGGCTCCATTACCTTGTTTACATTATATTAACTAATGCAGCACAGAGGCAAGGTTTGGCAATATTCATGACAAGCACCGTAATGGTACTGCTTCATATAAAGAGACCCTACTCCACACAATAAATATGAAACTATACTGTACCCAGTCCAAACTTTTAACTGGTATAATCTAACCTAAAACTAAAGACTTGTGGTTGTTCTGTTAAATATTCAACTCTCACAAGTTCAAAAGTTGTAAAAAAAACTGAAGTTATCAGAACACACAGTGTTTTTGTAAGAACACAATAATACTAGTTAGTGCCAAATCTGTGTCACAACCTATACACATGCACCCTCCTTTAGACCACCGGTGTAAAATATGAAGGAGAAAAGAAGAATTCAATGGAGAGAAGTATCAAATAAGAACAATTCTGAAAGTTCTTACAAGAGATTTAGAACTTGAACAACTGCATTAGGAGAGACAGTTCTGAGAAATTATGGAGAGAATAGAAATAAAGTAACACAGTCAGACACACACACACACACACACACACACACACACACACACACACACACACACATTATATCAAGATATTAACTTTGAATGAGGTCCTCTTAACCTATAACACATGGGGCAAGATCCAAAATCTCCCTTCATCAGAGAGAAAACAAGTAATGATAAAACTTAAAAAAAGACTTCACCATTACCAGTGTTTGCATTCACTGCATCTTGGAGACCTCAAACTTTGTAGTCACTATTTCCTGAGGAGAGAAAAAGGTAATGAAAACATCATCACACAAAAAATGCATTCCTCATAATATTCTTACAATCATTTTAGGGATCTATTTAGAAAACAATTAAGGTTCATTCATCATTGCAAGATTTTAGTAAAAATGAGAAAAAATTGTTTTTAACCAATACACATAAAATTACTTCTCTTAACTTTTCTCCTTCCTGTTCAGTTAGCTGAATTAACTATTGATAATATGGGCTTTTGGAAACAACTACTATACAAAGTTCTATCTTTGCAATGAACAACCACTCAACATTAAACTCAAACCTCAGAAAAGTTTATTGCTTATAACTAACAATACAGCAGCCTTACCTCCTCAGAGTCAAGAATGGGTAGCACTCTGAAAAATAGATAACAAGTATGTAATAGGAGAATGTAGAGTCATAGACCATAGAACAATGTCAACCCAAAATCCAGTTTGCTGTGATTATATTGTGCTAAATTGTTAATAACTGAAGTACAATTATTTTCTTGCTTTTATTTACAAGAATTCAATTCCAGGCAAAGGAAGTTAAGGGTTAGATGCAATCCTTCCTAGAATCCAACAAAGTGGCTGACAAGTTACCTTATTCCATTCCTCAAGAATTAAATGAATTGATTCTTTTACACCAAAGGATCACTGCAAAATATCAATATCTAAGACTTCTACACTAACAATGTCACTTCTCTAGAAGTAAATAAATATTCCATCTCAGCTTTTTGATATTAGTGGTGGGTATGAGATCATACTGCTGAATAGTGTATCACACTACAGTAGAAATGCTTAAATTCTAAAAACAAAAAACAGAGCTTTGGCAATAACTTCATCTCAAATGGTTTTAGCAAAATATGCTTTTCTCTGCAACAAAAGCTGAAAAGTGAACAGTGACCTCAACAGTAAACTGTATTTCACTTACGGGTCAACAAAGGAAGATGGAATGTTCTCGTCAACCCACTTCAGATCGTCTTCCTGCAACATAACAGCATAGCACATTAGCAACAATAGGCTCCTTTATCCTACAGAGACTAAGGCAACACCTGCACACATATTTCTTCCTAACAGACACATAATAGGGATGTTTTGAACAAGTTAAGTTGTTCTGTATAACAATAAATACCACAAACATTTTCTATAAAATGCTCAATTTTAAGCATTTCAAGTTTTCATTTTGAAAGTTAAAACAATATGAGAATATAAAGCATGCCCAAACAACAGGTTAAACCCACATAATTACCCTTGAAAAGTACTTGAGGAGTTAATGAACAACTACTCTTCAGATTTCCTGCCACACAGCTGCAACACGACACACCTTACTACACCGACACTTACCACTGAGCCAGACTCCTTGGGGGAGGAGGAGTGGGTGTTCCTTTGCTTCATGGTGTCTGAGATATCTGCCATCAATTTCTCAGATTCCTCTTCATCATCAGCATCAGAACCATCTTCAAGCAGTATCGAGATGGCAAATCGCTGGTCATAAAAGAGTGTGTTAAGAACTACAACTCACTTTTCAAGTGGTACGCACTACTCACACACACACACACACACACACACACATACACAAGGGGTGAATAGTGCTGAGGACTAAAAGAAAAGAAGGAAAAGAGTGTGTGGAAAAACTGGTGAAAACAATACAAGAGGACAAGGAGGTGACATAGGAGGTTGAAGAAACACAAAGATTGGGCAGGTATGTTGAGGGTGGACATGATACCCTAAAGATAAGGTTTAAATCCCAATCAGCAGCTGACGCAACAATAAGTGAAGATGCAATGATAATGAGAGACTTGAACTGTATAGAGGTTTTCTGGGGAGAAATGGACAACTGAAAGCAGTGGGACATCATGAAGAAACCAATTACTGGATATAGCAATTGGCCTTTCATTACCCCTTCGCCACCACTGACAAGATTTAAGAGGGAGCAAGCCACCTTCATGTTGCTGGTCTGAGGTGAAGTCCTACAAAAGCCTGTACACTCAAAAACACACAACACCTTGGATGGTTATCCCACTGACCTGGTTGTTGTTTGAGGGTCGCCACAGAACCATTATCACCAGCAGGAGGATGGCAAAAAGAATGTGCCAATATGCATCATCCACCCAGAATTCCTTCCAGTCAGTCAGGCAGCTTTCAAACTCATGGTACCTGCAGATTACCGTGTATTAAATGTCAAATGAACATTAATTTATGATACTAAACACATATACATCTTTACAGACAATCCTCACTTTACCAGGTCTTAGCGGGCAGATTACTTGTGCAACCTTTGCTCAGAAAAAAAAAACTATAACCATTTGATGAGATATGGTTGAGCTAATTACATAAAAATAATAGTTAAAAAAATAGCTGCAAGACTCTGAAAGGCTCTTCCATTCACCTAATGAGCTACGCACCTGATGGACCAAATCATGAAAATGACAGAGGCAATAACAGCGAAGGTCAAGGTGTTGGTGAAGTGGGTGTAGAGGGAGAGCTTAACCAGATTGTGGCGCAGACGCAGTGTGCGGGTGGTCTGCACCATGGCTGTGAAGATCCAGAAGCAGATCGCTGACTCCAACAGAGACAAAGGCACAGAGGCAAGCTGATGCTGCATGAAGGACATGTAATAATGTAAGTATCTTGGAGATGTACACAGCAAATGTAACTAAAAGATTGACACTCAAATCATGCAGAAAGAAAAAAAATTAAAAAGATCAAGGAAATAATGATAAATGTACCACTAACCTGAGAGTTGTTGCGTGGCTGAAGAGCTCTAGTACATCCCTCAATGCTAGCCAGCACAAAGTAGATGAGACCAACACCCACCACACGGTGCAGCACAACACCCAGCCGGGGTCTGCCGTACCAGAGAAAAAGGTGATAGTCTTGTACATCATCTATACATTCACAATCCTAACCCTGCTTCCTATATTGAGTGTGTCATGAGGAAACAAGATAATATGCATAAAAATAATAAGCTAATTAAAAACCCTTTAGACAGCAATAAAAAATTCCCCAGTCAGTCTCTCCAGCTTTTGGCCCAAGGTTTGTAAATTTCCTTCCCTGGGAGGGCTAACACATTCTCAATCCCAGTTAGTGCCACATGACTGTTATTGCACCACATTCAAAATAATGACATAACTCTCAGTATGGATCATTTCCACAAAATCTAAAGACTGATTAGTCAGAAATCTTTTAGCAAGAGATGCTCCTTGCTTGCACTCCTGAAACAAATACTCTGGAGGATGTATTTTAAGGGATAACCCCCACAGCTTACTTCACAATTCCAAAGCCAAGTGAGACAATGATGATCAACATTCGTGCCAAAGTCCGCTTGGCACACGACACCAACTCTGCTACAATCAGAAGCCCAGAGACACTGTAGCCTCGTCCATTGAGGCTGCTGTACTCTGCTGTGAACATTGACATTTCCAGCATACCTGAGAAAAAAAATACCAGTTGAAAGAAGAAGAATGAGATCCTCCAAGAATAAAATTGTATGCATGAGCCTCTCAACATTGAGAGCAACAACTCAAGTGTAATAATAACCACAAGATTGCTCCACAGGACATGTCATCACACATAACTGTAGACTGCATCTTTAGTTTCATTACAAATCCACTCATAAAAATACTAATACTTACTACATATCAAAAGATAACTATGCAGTTTCTTTATAAAACATTCAACACTGGAACGTTCCTGTCAATTCTTACCCAGGAAGATGACGGCTCCTATCCAGTACTGTACGCGGAGCAGCTCCCTCCAGCGCATGGCGGAGACGATGAGCCACACAAAGCCGTACACCAGGTACACAACACACATGGCTCCATAGAACCCAAGCAAAGGCCAGTCTGTTCCACAAAAGATGGAAACATGTGTAATATGAAGTACATGTAATCTTACAAACTCTAGTCTTTTCTCTTTGAATTAACTTCCACCTTCCTATCTATGACTCCAAGCTATCTCAATCTCTTATCAATTAAAGGGATATTCCTACCCTAACTTTTGAAATAAAGAGGTTCACTCATCTATTCTAGCTTATATCTACACTACTTTCCAAAGGTATTAGATTCAATGACAAAAGATCTTAAGGGTGTTTCATGATTCTAGTTACAGCCTAACAAGATTTCTACATTATCAACAGGAGAAGCATTGAGAATCCAGCTAATTATCTGAGTAGCTTGTGAAAATAGTCATGATGTGTGAGCAAAGTGTTCCTGAGTGTGGCTCCAGGCCTTACTCACTTGCAGCTGAGAGGTAACCGTAGTCACTCTTCATCTCAATGTCAACGTAGGCCACATAGGAGGCATTGAACATGGAATAGTCAGCTGGAGCAATGTGTATATCCAGCAAGTACACTCCATCAGTGGGAACAATGGTCACCGGGTGGTTGGTGCGTGCCTGACCACCTATACTGATGTCTGACGATGACAGATACTGAGCAGCTGTGAGGGGGAAAAAAATTAATTTGTCACTCCCTTATTCAGCAACAATCATAAAAGGATAGAATAACCCATAACAGCTGAGAATGTTTAGATATATATAACTTTACTCTTAAGACTGTTACTCCTTTGCTCTCCTCATGTTAATCAATGACTTGTGACTAAAGCCAAGAATGTCAATAAAGCACTGTATATATGAAGATTTCTACCACTGTACACTGTAGGTTGGTATGGATCCCAGGGAGAACTGCAGACAGCCTCTCTCTCTCCTTAGTGCACCAAAGAATACACCAAACTGCTACCTCACCTACTCTTCCAGGAACTGCTCCTGCCTCTGCTCCTTCCTGTGTTTGACGCTCTGCCTTCATCTGGGACTTCTCTGTTCCTGCATCACCTTTGTCAGTCATGGAATCCAATGACACATCATCCTGTATAATAGTATAAAAGAAATTCTTTTGGATTTAGAACTGGAGAAGCAGCATCTGACATGGAGGTATGATATACACCTACTACTCAAAGTCTGAGTTTGTTATGTTTGCATTTCAAAACATAAGTTACTGGTTCTTTGAAAGGCATATATATATATATATATATATATATATATATATATATATATATATATATATATATATATATATATATATATATATATATATATATATATTTAAAACACCTATTTGGAGGTTCTTACTTCATCCCCCAAAATATTAACTTCTTAATAAGCAAAATGGAATTATTGATATGCTTCTATGAGTAATGTGTACAGTATCAAGTACAGAATTGGAATTATTGTTATGCTTCTATGAGTAATGTGTACAGAATCATCAATAAGCTCTTTTGCAACACACTAGCACAAATACTGTACAATCTATAATATGGTAACCTAATATGGGGGCTCTCTCTCTCTCTCTCTCTCAATAAAAGAGCAATGACTGAAATTCAAACACCTCACAGTAAAATCTCACAAAATCTATACAATTTGTAGGACAAATTAAGCAAATTAAGGATGAAGGAAGTATCAATAAAGGGCAGTGTGAGTAGGTGAGCCTCACCAGCACAATGTTGTGGTCGCAGGGATAGATAGCCGGTTCCTTCATGTAGTAGGCAGTCTCATAGCGGGTGCCATTCGGGGTGGACGGCAGCTTCCCGGGCTTTCTGAAGTACCACATGAACAACTCTTCCTCTTTTCCCTGGTAACAGAGGGAAGGAAGGAACAAAGTATCATCACCAATGTCATTGGCAAGATCCATTTCTCCACAGCTCGTGTCACCATACATAGTAACTTGTAGCATGGAAATCATACAAAAAGAAAAATATAAGGTTGCATAAACAAAATATCTCATTAAATAATAATCCACAAAATATTACCTGAAAATGTTCATGAAATCTTAGGAACTTATTTACGCTGCATTATTAACAAGAAATGCCCACCTGGAAATGTTTCCTACACAACTGGTACAATGACTGCCACAAACCTTAGGGAAGGAGTACTCATTCCAGCATGGCGTCTTCCTCAGCAGCCAGGAGATGGATATATTGAGAGGCTTGTTTTGATCTTCAGGGTCACACTTCACTTTGATGTTGATGCGACTGCCTTTGAACAAGCTCTTGGTGACCCCAACATATTCATGACCCTACAAAAATAATGATTGTGCTACTATCCCTCATAGTAATATGTTCAATAAATTTATCTGGTACTATACATTGGATGCAAAATAAAGACGATGTAGGAGTGGCAGGATTGCTGATCTCTTAACTAAACCTGTATATAGTATCTATATATCATTTGATATTTCTTGATATGTGAGAGGGTAAGCCAGCACGAAACACAGGAGGCAAGTCCTCACAAGTTTATGTTAGTTAGCAAAATTATCATTTTTTTTTTCATAGGTTGAAACTTGAAGTAGTTCGTGGGCAACACTTGCTCTCCACTGTGAATGTTTTGTCTTTCCCTAAAATGAAAAGCAATTATCATCCTTCCATTTGCACTGTGTCTCTTTCCTTACAATGCAGTGAATGCTATTCTCATACTACATGGAATGCTAGGGGAAGGCTGCCACACAACTCCATACTCAGGAGTGATGGATGCCACAAAGTATCTCCCACACCCACGTTCCCAAAGTGTAGTGTAACGTGTGGGGCACGACACAACAGTCCAGCACACTCCCAGGCTTGGGGTATGGAGGTAATGAGGGGTAGGACACAGGTGGACAGTACTGCACGCTCCCGGGTCTGGGGTGTGGAGGAATAATGAGGAGCAGGACACAGAAACACGACACACTCACGGGGCCAGCAATGAGGTGCCACACGCCTTGCTCCAGCAGGGCACACGTCGTGGCCGCCCAGCACAGTGTCAGAAATATTGAACACGTCTTCATCCTCCACCGCTGTCCTGCACACTTTGTTGAGCTGTCACTGCTGCTGCTGCTGCTACTTGGCTATAGTTTCTGCTCCGCTCCAGTATCACCGACGACGACACACTGGAAAAGGATCTAACCCTACTTGTCCCGTGATGCCGATGCTCCACTGTTTCCTCGATCACCAGTCTGATAAAGACGCACTGCTATCGGGTTATCGCCACACACACACACACACACACACACACACACATTATTATAGACGTGATAAGCAATTGATCTCTCTCTCTCTCTCTCTCTCTCTCTCTCTCTCTCTCTCTCTCTCTCTCTCTCTCTCTCTCTCTCTCTCTCTCTCTCTCTCAGCGGCGGCAGGTTTCAGTCGAAAATATTATCAGGATAGGGTTGTCTGCTGTCTGGAGAGGCGGCTGGTAGTCTCAAAGGCTATTGGGCAATTTCAGACCGAGTGATACTGGTGAAGTTACATGGAAAACCAATGGATATTAACATTATTCAAGCATATGCACCAACATCAGAGGCAGAAGATGAAGAAGTGGAACAGTTTTATGAAAGCCTAGATAAGGGGTTTAGGCAGTGCAAGAGTTATGAAATTAATCTAGTCATGGGAGACCTAAATGCCAAAATTGGTCAGGGAAGAGTGGGCAGAGTAGTTGGACCATTTGGACTTGGGGAGAGAAACGAAAGGGGAGAAAGATTTGTGGAATGGTGTTTGGAGAGGGGACAGATTGTGTTGAATACATGGTTTAGACATCATCGGCGTCACCTGTGGACATGGCGGGCACCTGGAGACGGAGTGAGAAACCAAATAGATTATATCACGATTAATGAACGGTACAGAAATGCAATCATACAGACAAAAACATTCCCTGGTGCAGATGTAAACAGTGATCATATACCAGTAGTAGCGACAGTTAAACTCAAGTTGAAACAGTTAAGAAAACCAAAGAATAAACCAAAGAAAAATGTTGAACTATTGGGAAGAGATCCAGTATTGACTGAGAGGTATGCGGTTGTTGTACAAAATCGATACGCAGTACTACAAGATGAAGTGGAGCATGATGGAGCTGAGGAGCAGTGGAACAACCTGGCAGAGGCAATACAAAAAGGATTAAAAGAAGTGATTCCGGACAGCAGACGAAGAAAGAAGAAACCCTGGATGACAGAGGAGATCCTGGAAATGATGGATGAGAGGAGACATTTGAAAGGTCGAGATGAAGTACAATATAGGATTAAGAATACTGAGATACAACGTGAATGCAGTAGAAGGAAAGAGCAATGGCTGAACGAGCAGTGTGAAGAGGTCGAAGAACTATGCAGAACAAATCATCATTCAAGACATGACAAGATAAAAGAATTAACTCAGAAACGGAAGTGGAATAAAGGCTGTGCAATAAAAGATAAAGATGGGACAGTCATAATGGATGCAGAGGGAGTGAGAAGCAGATGGAGTGAATATATCGGAGAACTATTTAATGATGATGAGAGAGTAGAGATGGATGGTGAGGATGATCTAGCAGCTGAAGAAGGCCTAGAAATTCTAGAAAGTGAAATACGGTGGGCAATGAATGACATGAAGAGAGGAAAGGCAGCGGGAAGTGATGGAGTAATGATCGAAATGTTACAAGCAGCTGGAGAAATGACAGTGAAGTGTATCACTGAAATAGCGAACAAGGTCTACTTCTCAGGAAGGATAACGGAACAAATGTGTAAATCAGTGTTTATTGCGATACCAAAAGTAAGTGGGACACTTGACTGCGATAAGCACAGAACTATAAGCATCATGAGTCAGATAACAAAAATCCTATTGAAAGTGATACTTAAACGAATACGAGGAAGAATACGAAATGAGGTCTCAGAGGAACAATGTGGTTTTATGGAAGGAAAAGGCACAAGCAATGCAATATTTATGCTAAGAGTAATGGCTGAGAGAATAATAGAGAAACAAAGGAACATGTATGTGTGCTTTATTGACTATGAAAAAGCTTTTGACAGAGTTAGACACGAGGACCTAATGGAAATATTGAAAAGCATTGGAGTAAAGGGAAGTGAACTCAGAATGATTAAGAACCTATACTGGAAACAAAAGGCATGTGTAAAAATAGATGGACAAGAAACAGAATGGCAGAATATTAAAAGAGGTGTCAGGCAGGGTTGTGTATTGTCACCTGATCTCTTTTCATTATATGGAGAGGTTATAATGCGGAAAACCACAGAGTGTGAGGGTATAAGTATAGGAGGACGTAATATAAATAACATAAGGTATGCTGACGACACGGTGCTGATAGCGGATACTAGACAAAAATTGCAAGAAATGTTAAACATAGTAAAAGAGGAAAGTGAAATCAAAGGTTTGACAATCAATGTAAGAAAAACAAAGTGGATGGTAATATCAAAGAACCAACAGTTACCTAGGATGGAGTTGCGATGTGGTGACCGAACAGTGGAAAGGATGGAGAATTTTAATTATCTGGGGAGTGCAATAACGGTAGATGCAAGATGTGATGCAGAAATTAAAAGGAGAATAGGCATAGCAAAGACCGCTTTCTGCAATATGAGGAGCCTGTTGACCAATAGAAAGCTATCAATCAAAACACGGAAAAGGTTGATAAAAAGTCATGTGTGGTCGACAATGTTATATGGTGTGGAAAGTTGGACTATATCAAGGACGATGGTGAACAGGCTGGAAGCGATGGAAATGTGGTTATGGAGGAGGATGATGAAGATCCCATGGACAGCAAGGAGATCAAACACAGAAGTATTGGAGATGGTGGGGGAGGAGAGGAAGCTGATGAGAGTGGTGAGACTCAGACAAATGAACTTCTTTGGACATGTAATGAGAAGAGAGGGGATGGAGAATCTAATAGTGACTGGAATGGTCGAGGGAACCAGGGGGAGAGGAAGACCAAGATTGAAATATGTGGATGGATTGGTGGAGCTGGCGCGTGGGAATATGACGAAAGGACAGTTCATTAGAGCCACGAGGAAAAGAGAAGACTGGAAGTCCATGGTTGCCCACGTCCTGGAGGATATGGCACAGCGGTAAGGTAAGGTAATAGGGTTGTCACATATGAACTATCAAAATCTTGGACAGTAACTAACACCTGATATTGAAAAAAAAAAAAAAAAAAAAAAAATGTAAATAACAAAGACTTTACTTATTTTCCATTGTTGCAGTAACAAGGTCACACTCAAGCAAACAACAATCCCTATCTAGACTGGCTGAGTAAAGACTGGCGCGGGACGTAGGATAGATAAGACGAAGCAGGGGAGACTGGGAGCATTGACTCACTTCAAGACCCATACACGTTTATACCCAGATGTCTCGAGAGTGCAAGACTGTTTTTATTGAATTCAAGCCGCACGAAGAATTCTCTGAATTTCAATATCAGAAAACAGTTACTACATTTATTTTCTTAACATAATACTACTTATCAAGATCTTCATGCGCCTCAGGATAATCTTCTGCAAAGTACCACCGGGTGAACCCTTCCTCCTTCCTCTCTCCCATCTTTTCAACTTACAGAAATATGGCTTATCATTATTATTATTATTATTATTATTATTATTATTATTATTATTATTATTATTATTATTGTTGTTGTTGTTGTTGTATAATGTACGTGGTCCTCCACCCATCCAGTCCATTGCACGCGTGAGTGTCGCAGCGTGGTGAGAAATGTAAAAAAAGCCATGTTGATTATCATGGAAGAGTATAGTACCTAATGACAACACCTCAAAATACTGTTACACACACAAGTGACTTCCTTGCTCTGTTTTTGTACTTAGTAAAACTGCGCGTATCGACACTGCAGTCTTACGCCGCCCACTGCCACGTCTGTATTCCGCACTTAGGTTCGTGTAACTGCCCTATGGTCACCAAGAGATTGGTCACAATCCGCGGAGAAAGAAACGCTGGACAAAACTTATGTAATTTAATTCCTTGTGCAAGAGAACACAACAGCAGCGAGTTTAACACTAGTAGTCCTATGCTTCTAGCACTCGCTGCCACCAAACTAACTTTCACAAGCTCTTCTGCTTACATCGGTTATGACTCATTGACTGTCTCCGCTTACTGGTATAGAATGAAAGAGACTGAGGGAGTAGATTTTTAGGGTAGATTAGGTGCTCGTATCTAAATGTGTTTCACCTCCACCACTTCAAAAGGTCTATCTACATGTGCGTGATTTTTAACGAGTTTGTACGGTTCAAGAATCAAAGTGACAAGAATTCTACGAAATTAACTGAAGAAACACTCTTGAAAACCCCGCCAATCACGCCTGTGGCCTTGGAAAATAGTGATGAGAGAACAAAGTGTTTCTGAATAGCTACCGACCAAAGAGATGGATGTAAGTAACAAAAAGGCGGCAGATCAGGAAGAATCAAGGAAACAAACATTTCCACCGTGTTGGAATTATATGGTAGTAAGGAAGAAAGAGAAAATTAGTATAAAAAAAGGAAAAAAAAAAAAATCTTTTCGGGGAGAGGCTACGTAGGAGGGCATGTTGTTTCCGAGTTTTCCGGCTTCGTCTCTCACACAAGTTGAGGAGGACGACGGTAAGCACCGGATCCATGATCAACATTACAAAGCTGATAAGATCACAAGAAGAGAGAGAGAGAGAGAGAGAGAGAGAGAGAGAGAGAGAGAGAGGTGGGGGCTGAGGTGGAGGGTCGCGGTAAAAGGGAAAGTGGTCGGTGGGTCGATTCGGGGCCACAACAACAAGACAGCTGCAGGGGTAGGAAGAACTAAGAACCCCTTGCGAGCACCGTGTACTAACCCTAATGTGACTACGAACGACACTCCAGGAAATCACATCAGTCACTTCATTATATCGGAGAAAGATGAAGAAAATTGCCATCCGCCTCTTACACACACACACACACACACACACACACACATATATATATATATATATATATATATATATATATATATATATATATATATATATATATATATATATATATATATTAAAAAAAGTGTCATGAACAGCTTTATGGGTGAAACTTGATGCTAGCACTAACAATAATTTTGTACAAAGATTATCTAGACAGTTGCAAAGGGTTTTGAGGACTCACCGCCAAATACCCTCAACAGTAAGTACAAGTATCATACAGGATAACATTGCTGATCATAGTTGTTGTCGTCGACTGCCGGGTGGTGACTGGTGAGTCAGCGTCCCATGTTTACCACGCCAAGTTTCCTATCACTGTTATCCCCATGTATTCGAGATTTTTACTCTTTACTCAAGTCACTGTTATGTTCAGGTTCTTAAGTTTTCAGCGGTGCTATTCCTTGGTCAATGACAGTTTTTCTTTTCAACGAAGAATCTTAAAAATGATTACATGTTGCTATTACCGGCAGCATTTACTGAATGTAAACATGAGTTACAGATTGTTTATTTTCATGGGTGTGGCACATTTCATCCTCACATGACTGTTATTCTACACTTAGTGTTTTTAGTTGTAACACAAGAATATTGTCACATCCTCAATATCCGATAAACCTTTCGTTTCCTTATCGTTAAAGATGAATTTTCGTGGAAAGGCAACTCGAGAGATGCCTCCCCCTCTCTACATGCACGGGGCTTTCAGAATATGGTCTATCGGTGATGTCACAGCTAAAAACATAATTCTGGTAATTCCCGTCATTGAAGTACGTGAGGTATTCACTGTATTAAAGACCAGTGTAAATTATTATTATGACTATTTGGTTGCCAAGCGAAAAAAACAAAACTCATCTACCCCGCTTACACGTGCAGTTTCCTCCACCGATACCGACCCCCCACAGCAGTTCCCCCTCCTTCCCCCGAGACACTTTCCCCCACTTCCCCCTTGGCTTCCTCAGCTCACTCGGCGCTTTACAGACAGTGGAGCTACAGCAGCCAGAGTGAGGAGAGCTACGCCCGAATCTTATCCCTAGTTATCTCCCGTGAGTGTCAAATTTTGATTATATATTTTATATAACTATACACGAGTAGCGATGTCAGAGGATAGTTTATACTTGGAATCGTCTACATGATGATCATAGCTGATCAATCAATTTTATTCGTTTTATTGTTAAGTGAATGAACGGAAATGTTGAAATAGGAATATATCTAGTGCACCATTATTCATTTATTTATTTTTTGTGACACAAAGTTCTTTGTGAGGTTATCTGTAGAATGCCGTGGTGAAGCAGATGTGCCTAAGACGCACGGCCTAAAACTGATGTAATTCACATATGCGGGTGTGGATGGACGGGCGACCTTCACACTGGTGACAGGAGGAAAAGTTAGGCCTTGGTAGGAAGAGAACTTAAGTGATTGGACGTAATTTAACGTTGTGTTATTATCACGCATGTAAGTTCTGGAGCAGCATATTCCTGGCCTGGTTCAGGGTGTGGCACGGGGGCAGTGCGTCGTGTCTAGAACGGGATCCTTTCGCCGATCAACAGTGGAAGCAACTACGCACTGTCAAGCAGGCTGAATCCGGACAGCCAACTTAATTCGTGACATCCAGCAGCCTGTTGCTTTTTATTGACTCTGTGCCAAGCTTTGGCGACATAGCAACTAACACGTTTCCAAGACGAAAATAAGAAAGAAAGAA
The DNA here is from genome assembly GCA_020233015.1 of Callinectes sapidus. Lineage (NCBI taxonomy): Eukaryota > Metazoa > Arthropoda > Malacostraca > Decapoda > Portunidae > Callinectes > Callinectes sapidus. Next base: position 26,127,256 of record CM035185.1, on the reverse strand, counting down.
GTGTGAGGGCGATGTTTAGAGAGCGTCCTTCAGTCAGAGTCTATTACAGCAGCACTGAAGAAAGTGTTACACTGCTTGGCGCCTGTGTTCCTAATAATTGCAGCCACAAGAGTGTCTTTCCATTTAGCAGTTAGGATAGTGATAAAAATGCTGTGTTTATGGGTATTTAGTACCAACCATTGAGGATTATGAATGCTACGTTCGGAACATTGATTAATTTTGCAGAAATACGACTTATTAGAAAGAGAGAAGAGAGGTCTTTGTGGGTCCTGTGGTGCTGTTGCCTCGTCACATAAGACAAAGAAGGACGCGAGGCTGTAATCACGTTATATTTAATTAGGGCTGGTGGACTTTTAACTATATCCAATTGTAGTACCACACCTTAACTATGTTGAAAGTAGATCGAAAGAAAACAATTAGTTAATGGTCCAGCAAAAACTATATATCATTAAGTCATTTCTCGTAATAGTCCGTTGGAGTCTATTGACGGCCTTTATCACTTCTCAAAATCGTATTCGTAGCTTACATCTCTCTCTCTCTCTCTCTCTCTCTCTCTCTCTCTCTCTCTCTCTCTCTCTCTCTCTCTCTCTCTCTCTCTCTCTCTCAGTGAAAGGGAGTCGAGAGGAGTGTGTGTGGGGGTTGGTGTCCTTGAACAATTAAAATTACTGTATTGTACATGTAGCTAACACTGCATTATGTTTGACTTACTTCTTTGACTATGGGAACAAAACCACTCACGATTCGTAAATTATACGAGTGTAGGGGACTTTAGTAGTAGATTTGTGAATGCAAGTGCCAGTAAAAAATTATAAATATTTAAATAAAATAAAAAAAAGCACCGGGAGTTCTTACCATGAATATGATTGGGTTTAATTGCTGTTAGTCTTGCTTGGTAAAAGTAAGTTATAGCGTGGCTGGTATGAATTCTAATATACAAGCTGACCGAGTCTTGGTGCCTAGAGGCAGTGGCACAGTGCCTCATGGTTGTAAGCGTTCATACAACTACATTATGGGAATATGATTACTTCCAGTGTAATATCTATCATTAGTTATCTCTTGAATCTTGATTAAAAGTGATCAGTGTTATTTTATCAAACCAGCTAGGAGAACATAACACATGCGCTAAATATATTTACTCTAAATGAAGGTATTTGGAGCATGGTTTAAGGTATACTGTATAGTTTAGTCACAAGCGACTGACCTTACTGGTAGTGAGTAGTGACAGATGACTCCTCAGTCATGGTTCATCTGTATCACTGACTCACTGTGTCCATTCTTGATGATAGATGAAAGATCTCTGCAGATAACACTGAAGAAGCTTGTATACACTGATACATGGATGTGGTTAATTAGATATTTAACATTTCAACATTGTAATGATTACTGAAATTGTTTAGTTTGTCTTGGTAAAGAATGCTGATACTGTACTATTTCATATTTCTTTGTATCTATAGGTAATTATTTGCTACATTTCCAGTGAAAACTATGTTTACTATTAAATTTTCCATTGACATGCAGTTACACAATTTATATCCATACAAGTTCAGTTATTGCTTTTACATTTTCTTTACCTGTTTACTTGGAACTTTTTACTTAACTAGTAAACAATCTTACTTTTCTTCCCTGAGTAACTGCTTTACAACATGTTATCATTAAAATTGTGTGCATGGCCCTCAGAGCACCACCATGTCCGGCCCAGCAGTGCTTGTAACAACAGAAACACTTCCTCCAGGAACATGCACTGTCTGCAGGGTAAGTGACAAATGTAAGCTTGGAGTTTAGTTACTCATTATTATGAATTTTTAATTAATTATTTTTACTTTTTTGGTAGTATAGGTGTATGGCATGCCTTAGCAGCACTTCAGCTTTGCCATAATTATCCAATGAGTTAAAGAATTTTTAATCCTTAATTATAATCTGACAAACTCAATCCCTTCCCTGACATAATGTTGCCTTGTCAGACTACACCAGTACACCATAAGCAATCAAAAATATTCCCCAATGGCATATAAACACTTCATAACCTCTACAACTCCATAAACTTTTTTCACTTGGAAACTGTCAAGGATTTGTTGACCTAGCTACAGGCTTCCTCTTATCTATCTGAATTCTGTCCCCAAGCATGGAAATTCTGACTCCTAAGGTTCCAGTCATTTATTTCTTATTAAGTAAAAAAATATACGTATGTGCGTATTAATTTCCTTAAGCTGATGATGAGATTGAACAATTATTATTCATCCCTCCAGAAAGGCAAAATAAAAGATAGTGCTTCATGCTGCACTTGGATTACCTGCCTGGTGTTGCTTCCCTTTGGCATCATCCCTGGTATTATTGCCTTCTGCTGCTGCTGCCGCCAGCCCAAGTGCACCAACTGTGGCTATACCACCTAAAGTCACGGGTATAGAATGGCCACCCACTACCATCAATAGCCACTCTCCTGCAGTCAACATGAATGATTTTTTGGTTTCTTTCTCTCTAAATATTCAGTTGCTCTTTTTTTGTAATTAACTACCAGTGTTTACCAAGATGTAATGATTAACCATCTAATTTAGCATAGGAGAACTATCACTGAATTACTAGCCCTAGTAAGAATATATAAAGGAAACATTGGTCATTTTGTTTACAATCAGTCTTAACAAATAATAAATATTAATGTTGAAACAATATTATAATTGAATGGTACTAAAGTTTTACTATGGCAAGAACTTGAAATATGTATACTTAACCTACATAATACATTCCTTTAAAGGTGACAAAGTTGGCAAGAACTTGAAATATGTATACTTAATCTACATAATACATTCCTTTAAAGGTGACAAAGTGCACCCCCTTTATATGTGTACTGCAAACAATTTGGCTCGTGAGGCTAGTGATGAAAAGGTTGAAAGTTAACTAAAAGCAGGGAATATAGAATCATCTACTGGACATACTTACTGTAGAATAATTTTAATGATCTGTCATAATCACTTACAGGGTGTAGTGTGAGCAGTACTGCACACTCGTGATTCTATAAAATAGTTTCCAATGTTCTAATCCAAAGAATATTTGTTTCAGTTAGCTTTTAGGGACAGTGTAGTTTTCACTTTCAGTGGTGGGTTCTTGTACCAGCTATGTGTTCAGTCACTGTGCTTAAAAACACTTAACTTTACATGTAGAGACTCAATAATAATCCACAGCTCAGTAATAATTCACATTTAGTCAAATAAGAAATACTATGTAACACAAATTTCTGGCTTTGGGTATGTGTTTCATGGGTTCTAAATAGTTTTACTCATTTTTTTACTTTGAACTTCAATTTTGTGGTTTCTAGTGTATCAAGGTCAAAGTAGCTTGTCCAAAACAGCCTCTTGTGTCCTTTGCCTTGTATTGATCAGGTGTGAGGTCAGAGTTGGGCTTTGTAGAATAAAGCTAGTCTATATGGTGTGCCTCACTTAGGATTATATTGCTAAATGTATAACCATCCATTGCTCATCACAATTAAAAGAGTATATGTAATGCCAAAAAATTAAGGATTTTAGTTTTAGTAAAAAAAATTCTATGTAATTTTGGTCTTTCTATTTTTCTTATTTTCATTTTATCACGATATTGAGAAATAAATAGTCATTTGTAATGAGATTCAAGATTTAGAAGATAGTAATGTGTTGTTAAACGAAATCAAAGGCTTAGAAAAAAGTAGTAATGATAAGTTAATTTTTCTAAATATTTTCTATTCTTATACTGTACCACATTTTGCAGCACAAAATAAAAAATATTCAACTGAGATCATTATTTTTGGAATCATATTGACAGTACTGAAACACTGATCTGAATTTAAGAAATATATATTTAATTTTGTATCATGTTGTGTTATCAATTGAGATCAAAATCTATGCTGCTTCGCTGCTCTCAATCTTCATCCTCTTGCGTTTCTCCAGCATCTGCCTGAAGAAAATGAACACCTTTAATAAAACACCATGGGTCTAAGGATAATACTGGATAAGACAGTGTTACATTAAGCTACAGGAGATTTTTCCAGATACAATACCAATGATTATCAAGAAAACCCATCCAAACTTTTATGGTGTGAAATCATGAAAAAATTATACAGAATGCGAGACTCATAAATAATGACAGCCACTGGTGCTGCATTCCAGGCACATCTATCTACACTAAACTAAGCTCCATTTAAAACAGCCTTAATAAAATGACCTGTATCATTGTAGAAACAGGAGTACAGAGAGGAGAGGGTTCTAAGTTTCCAAATTCTATCCCTTGTAGATAATCTGTGATGAATGCACAAGGAATATGATGGAAGTGTGTGAAACCAAGTGCTTACTTACCTCAGGGACATAATACACAGCTCAAAGATGGTGATTAAGTAAACAAGCATAATTTATGTCAGTACTTTTTTTTTTCTCATGCAACAAGTTATCAATGTTTAGACTAATCCTATGTTCTAAAATTTTTTAGCATTAGTCCCATAATGTGAGGTGTTTCAACACTTACTTTTTTCTGTCTCATACTGCACATCTGTCGCTTTTCATTCTTGCTAGGCTTCTTGAGATCCAACATCCACTGAGGCACTTGCTGGCCTGAGCTCTGCACCACATGTGCAATGCTAAACCAGACACCACCAATCAATAGTTTGCCATGGAATGATGCCTTTGGCAAGGAAGCCAAATGATAAATGTAGATGATACAACACTGAGCTGAGGGATCCTTGTAATGCAAAAGAAATTGATTGCACATCAGATTCCAAATAAATACTTTACATGCCTAAAAAACAGACACATCAGAATCAGAAATCAGAAATTTATTCCATTGTACAATGGTTATTCTAATATCTCAATTTACAAGCAATGGCTTTAGGATGAATAACCTGTGGCAAAAACAATCTTTTATAAAAAATTGATAAACAAATAAAAATAAGCAAGTAAATTAAATAACAAAAAAAGTTGGGTTACCTTCTAAGCTTTGGCCGGTCCTCCATGGTCCAAAAGGTAACAGCTTGGCCCCTGCGGCCAGCACGGCCAGTGCGGCCAACACGGTGGATGTAGCTGATAGTTGTGGGAGGCAAGTCATAGTTGATGACCAGATTGACACCTTTAAAGTCCACACCACGGGACATTAACTCGGTGCAAATCAAAACCCAGATCTTGCCCTCACGGAATGCTGCCACCACATTGTCCCGCTGAGTTCACCAAAACAAAGAGCACACATTTAACACATTCTGCTTTCATTTCAAATTTTAATGATCCAGACTCCATCTGACAATGGCATGGACACACACACACATACACACACAAAGGCTTTGATCATCAATCATCTGGTCAAGATGTTAGTACAAGCAAACATCATCATTGATGAGTACATGCCGTGGAGAACATTACCTGCTTTTGAGTGCGGTCAGCATGAATAGTGTCCACAGTGATGTTGTCATAAATCAACTCCCGAAACAACTCCTTTGCTCGCTCCTTGGTCTGAACAAATACCAGCACTGGAGGCTCGTAACCCTGCACCACACGCAGCATTCATGTCAGAGAGAAGCAACAGAGTGTAACAATTTACTCATGCTAGTAGAAGCCAGAAGTCCTGGCTATCTTCCATCATGAGGATATCATTCTAGTATTTAGACAAACAGATAATGGATGAAAATTTAGAAAAGAAAAAACCTTCCATGAAGCCCAACAAAATAATAAGAAACTGATGAGGAAAGAGAAATGAGCACAGAGGTAAATATACAACTCATAAGATCATAGCAATGACAATGTCGGCTAAGTAAGTGAGACGTGAAAGATGAATGAAAACATATAATCTCAGTTTGAAAATTTAAGCTTTGTTACTTGTAACTTGTTTATGTATGAAAACGTTAACTGTACAGTATTTCTAGGAGGAGGAAGAACCAGATCACCTTGCATTAGACTGACCTTCCTTAAGATATCTCTGAGTGCATGCAGCTTGCCACCTTCACTGCCACAGAACTGAAGGTGTTGCTCAACATCCTCTGAGGCGGAATTTCTGGAATACATCACCCAATATTTGGTCATGACAAGATGTATGATGGTTATCATTTTACTCTCAACTTGTAAAATGGGAACTTATAATGGAAAAAAAGGTGGTATTATCTATAGAAAGTACAAACAGATTCCATCCCCATTTGTTGAATAGAAATACAGTTAAGCATACAGGTACCTCTCGATACAACCGTGACTTGCATTCCTGAAGAGGTCATGGAAAACAAAAACAATGTAAATTGAACAATATATATACACAAACACACACATACATATACTGATACATATATTCAAATAGGAATGTACACAATTTATTGGCTCCTTGACAGGATGAGCTCCTCTCTCCACAGATGTCAAATGTTTACTAAGTGCCATCTCTGACTTGCCACACCACAGCACTCGGTAAACATTTGACATCCTTGAAGAGGAGCTCACCCTGTGAAGGAGCCAATAAACTGTGTAATTCTCTATTGAGTGATTGAGTTATACCTGAGACCAACAGAGACCATGGCCATGTTGTGGAGGTTGAGGCGACACCAATCTTGAACTGACTGAGCAAAGGTGGCTGAGAACAAGGCCTGGGTGACTGATGGGCCAGTGCATGCCTGGTACACGGCAGCAAGCTGATCTCTGAAACCCCGTTGGCCATCTTCAAAAAGCCGATCGCTTTCATCCACCACCAGCCACTCCACACTGGAACATTAAGATTAGTGATGCATCAGTCATTGTCATCTTATTATGCCTTTGTCATTGCTTCTCTACCATCCATGTGGTCTCTCTCTCCCTGTCTGCTCCAGATATTTGTTTCTCTCTCTTTACTAAAAATAGGCTTCTCTATCTTCGCTTCTCTCCTGTGTTTGTCTGACTCTCATGGCATTCCAAAGCTACATACTCCGAATTCATTCTCACCTTCTTGTCCTCTTCCCTGAGTCTGAGTCACTTTTTTCCCATATAAACCTCACACATCATTCCACATTTCCCTCTCTCACTGGCTGGAGACAAGACTTCGCTCCTAACCTGGCTGACATCATACTCACTCGGACATCTCATCACATCAACAATCAAATGCACGTGATAACTCTCGTCCACCTTCCGTCACGTCACTCTGTTGCACAGTACAAGAATAAATGTCCTAAGACAACATAAGTATCTCTTTCAACCCTCACGACCTGATAGCTATCAACCTCACACCTACACACTCCAAGCCTTCACCACGCCATCCTCACCCACGCTAACCAACACAGATGTCACCTATACATCCAATTCAAGTGGTGCCAACCTCCAACTAATACAGGTGGTGGCACCAACCAATACAGTGGAATGATTTTAATAATGTTCACATCGTGATAATACCAAGTGACTACTTCCACAAATAGAAAAGTTGTTTAATATAATTTTCTAATCTTGTTCAAACAAAGGACTGTATGTTAAATAGAGCTAAGAGAAGGTATGATAGAGCTTAAAGAAACCATAACTGATATATGAGAGAAAACAAACATCAATGAGACATCAGAGAGGAAAGAAAAGTAGCAGTGATGGTCAGCATTCCTGACGTGACTCACTTAGCCAGGGTGAGAGGTGGACCTTCATCACTTTCCTTCAGCAGATGAACAAGGCGGTTGGGTGTAGTCACCAGCAGATCTGCAAGTTATGTCATGTTACTGCAACACCTGCTCACTACTACACTACAGTATACTTTCAAAATCTCAAACATATTCAAACTACTTTGGTACACTTTGGTCTGTCCCAGTTTTTCCAGGTTAAGACAGCTAATAATGCTTCTGATATGACACTCACCAAACTTTTGTGAAGACTGTGGGCCGTACTTCTGCCTAGCCTTGGTGACATTGGAAATAACGACGGCTCGGATGCCCAGCCCCTCACTCAGCCTCACACACTCCCTGCAACAGTTCATAATTTGCAGTCAAATATGAATTTTGCATTGAGTTTCCCAGTACTGGAACCATACACTGTATTACACCCCTTGAACATGATTGAGAAACTAGTAATGTTAAATGAAGTAACGATACATTAAAGTACTACATACTTATTTGAGTTTCTGGAGTGTTAAGCAAACTGGTATGAAATGAACAATAGAACTAAAATGAGCATTAGTTAGGCTCAACTAACCTATGTATCTGAGAGGCCAATTCCCGAGTGGGGGCAAGAATCACTGCCCTGAAGCCCTTCTTCCTTGGACCACCAAGTCCTTGCAGTAGTGGTATCAGGAAGGCCGCAGTCTTGCCTGAAATGCAAGATAAAAGATCAGCTTTTTGACACCTTATTTATTCCACTCTAACAGATAACTAAAGAAATATCACAAAAGACTGTAATGATGAAAATAATGAAGATTAAAGTACATATGCTAATAAAAGCAGAGATAACATATGCAGAATCTCATTTTCTTGTAATGGTTGGTGCTGTGCCTACCAGAGCCAGTGGGGGCAGAGGCAAGGATGTGGCGGCGCTGCAGCATGAGAGGCCAGGCCTGTGCCTGCACTGGGGTGGGGACAGAATGACCCTGAGCCTCAAGGTTGGCTACCAGCTTGCTATTCACACCATGATCTGTGACAAGCTGTACATGAAAAACAATTATAAAAACCATAAAGAAAATAGTAAAAGAACAAAATGGAGAAACCTAAGAATATAGATGTAAGTCATAAAGGAAGAGCACAACATAATAAGCAGCAGTGTGGCAGAATTGTGAATCGTGGAAAGGGATATAACAGAGCAAGCTATTGGAGAGATATAATAAAAAATTTTAATGAATAAAAAAAAAGATTCTGAGAATAGAGTAACAAGAAGGTAATATTATGAGTACAGAGTAACAATGTGAGTAGAAAAGGAGAGAACTCAAGGCTGTCAATATCTTGCAAAACATAAATGTTGCCAGTAATATTAAAAAGGGAGATGGAAGATGAACACAGCCAGGAGTACCACACACTAACCAAAGGAAGGCCAGCAGGAGAAACTTTTCATTACTGGGCATCTCTGAGAATCCCACACATACACATTTTGTACAAACATGAACCTGCCTTTATCTCATACTCATAATAACACAACCATGTTGATACATATACTGCACAGCAAGAATATACTTAGCTTTAATTTGCTAAAGGACTCTTCGCTACCTTACTGAACTCTGAATGATTATTAAACAAGATTACAATTGCTCCATCATCAAATCCTCCACAAAACAACTTACTTGTGAGAATTTTTCCAAGGGTGCTGGAACATCTGCACCCCACACCTGGATCCCCAGCTGACGCCTCTGACGTCTTATCTGTAAGACATTGCCACTGTCGCCATCATTACCATCTTCTTCATGCACCATTCACAATGATAAAGACATTAGATAGGCTTTCATATTACCTGTATTGTTCCCTGAGCTAAATTATTTCTTAAGCCACAGTAATCTAGCTTATACCATATTGCAATGAAATCCCAATTTTTATTTAAAGTGAGTTGTTATCATCCCAGATGACACTGTCATTGTTTCCCTCCTTGATTTGTAGTTTTTAAAATTAGCCAATCACTAAACTACACCATACACTCAACAGGTTCTTCACTAAGCAGTTGAAAACTGTATACTTCATAAAACATGTCTGCTAATCATTAATCAACCTACATCATGACCACATCCTTACAACAGACTAGTTTCACCACACAGCCCTGCAGCAAATATATGAGCATACCTCTTGTTGCTGCAACAACAACTGTTTCTGCTGGTCATTCTTTCCTTTCTTTTTCTTCTTCAACCTGCCATTCTTTTCTATCCCTCCTGTTAGGAAAAATGCACCAATAAATCAACAAGCAACTGTAAATACAAATACATACATAAAATAGGGAATGAATGAACAGAAGCACGAAGGAAAAAGGAAGGAAACAAAGAAGGAAAGAAAGAAAAAACTTATAAGAAGTGAGGCAAAGTGGTCTGCCTACCCACACAGAGAGTTCACAAGCATCCTATCCGGTGGGTGTATGACTACATCTCAACTGACGACTACCAATATCTTAGGGAAGGCTGAGGGCATAACAATATTCAAATGTAAGCAGCATCCTCACCCTGCTGGTCTTCCTGCCCCGTGTCATCCTCCAGCTGTTCAGCCAAGGGCACAGTGACGTCAGCTGGCACTGCTGATGATGGCTGAAGCTGTGGGGAAGTTCAAATGACTCGTACATATCTGCACTGTACACTGCTGTGAACATATCCATAATTTATTACATAATATTCAGTTCAGTCAATATTCAATCAATAATAAGAGTAAAAACTCACCCCAAGCTTTCTGAAGTCATCTTTAAATCGCTTATGGTCAAACTTAATTCCTTTGGTTAGTTTCTTGAATATGTCATAGGAATTCATGATGTCAACTACACCCACAGAGTCAGTACAAGGCACACTAATTCCTTTCAAAATGTTTATGTAAGTGCACCACTTGGCAGACAATGATGACACAATTACACTTTGAATATTGCACCAATCCACATTATTAGTGTTCCTGAAAGATTCATAATTTTGGTCAATTTGCAGTTTCACCCAAGCAACAAATCTGTGATGTGGCTTCAGTCTTTCTAGCGAGAAATGTAGTGAATTCATTAATGTTATACACTATTTTCATAACAAATGTGAATTTTTAAGGTTATGAATATTTTTTTGCCTACCTCTCATTTCCAATGATCATGATAGACCTGAGAGAAGATAGAGTTTTTTGGTGGTGGAGCATTTAATTGAGTACTGTGCAATGGAAAAGAAGTTTTAAATTTTAAAAAATTACAAAAAACAGTTATGGTGATGGCAGCAGGAAACATGACTCTGGTCAGAACTCAACTAGAGTATGCTGCATGTGGCTGGAACCTGCACACTTATGGAAACATCAACATCATTGCAAGTGTCCAGCGACAGGTGGCTCGTTTTGTCACCCACCAGTACGACAGGCAGGCAAGTGTGACCAGTATGCTGGCTGAATTAGGATGGAACATCTTCCTCCAGACAGAGATGTTCTACAAAGTGCACCGAGGATTGGTGAACATCCATATGCCGCAGGACATCTCCAGGACAACCAGGCCCCTTAACAGCAAAGAGGAGCAGCACAAGTAAAGTCACCCAAGCACATGGGTGGACTGCTACCTGTACAATATGTTCCTGAGAGCTATGCAGGTGTGGAACAAACTGCTGAAAGAGTCAATCACTGCAAGCAACACCTGAGGGTTCGGGAGGGCAGCACTACCAGCCATCTGACAGATGTTGCCTCCACCCACGCTGAAGTGTCTGTAGCAGTCAGGCACACCAATGCTTGCATCCCTGGCCAGCGGACGCCGCCTTTTGGGATTCCTACACTGAAGACTCAAGAGCTGCAGCAACCCTTGATTCATCATTGTTGAGCCACTGACACCATCAAAGCATTTGCAGAGATTTTTAAGTGATTCTGTTGACTTCTAACCTCATTTACATCACACATTACTTAATTTAATACTCCCCTACCCAAAAGCCCTGATTTCCCACATGTCCTCCAGGATCATTAGGAATCATCAGATACACATAACATTAAGTTGAAAAATCATAATTAAAGAATATTAATTTGTGAGAAAAGAATGTACCTATACTATCAATTAAGTCACTATATTTCTCACATGGAAAATGTAAGCCTCATCAGAGAATTTTTGGTTGGATGAAAGTGTAAATTGACCATAATTTCTTTATACTGTATAGTACATATCTGTGGCGCTTCACACACCTTTCTAGCTTTCATAACACATGTATGAGTCACACAATAAAGGATGAACAGTGAGCCAAGAGAGCACTTGTGATCCAATCCAAGACATTTAAACTTGCTGTCCAGTGCTCCTTGAATAGGATCACCCAGTTATTGTGGCCTCAGGAATGGTGTTCTCTCTCATACACAGCTGACGGAAAAAACAGAGGAAGGTGGTAAAACTAAAGGTTATATTCTCCCTTCTAACTTCCAAAGGCATCTTAGAAATCTTTTTTGTTTTGTTTAATTGTTCACAATATGAAACTATCAAAACTAACTTGGTATATATTTCCTGAGTTTCTTGTCAGTCTCACTGAAACAAAAAAGAGTGCACCACTAAAATGTAGAAATCTTTCCAAGATACTTTTTTCTATACACTTTCTCCCACAAATGACAAATTCAGTTTTAATAATAATAAATAAGTTTTGCATAGAACATAAAAGTCCCTGCATTTTAATTAGGTTAGGTGTTACCTTAGGTAAGGTTTAGTTACAATGTAGCAATAGTTGTATATGCATAAAACACAAAAATCCCTGCATGTATTTAGAAAACAGTCACAAAATCTAGGGATCTCCCAAAACTAGGGAATTCTTATCCAATGGTTGTGTTCCGTGCAAAACTTATTTGTTAGCATTAATACAAAATGAGTAGTTTATGAGAGAAAATGTACATAAGAATTTTAGTGTCTTCAAATTTTTTTTACTTTGCAGTGGTCCACTCCTTTATAGTGGTATCAGTGAGACTAACAGCTTTCTCTAGAAGTACCAGTTGATGTTTACTATCAGTCCTTGTCTGTAGAGCATGAAACGACAGACTGCATGTTGTGGTGATACACTCACTGTACTTTGTCTACAATTTTTTTTTTTTTTTTTTTTTTGCCCACTTGGCTATTACTCATATTGATGCCTTGGAAAATCAAAACATCATCCCAAAACATAGTTAGGTTAGGTTAATATTAGGGATAGGCTAGCTCAGATAAAAGTGTGTTTTGGTTTAGCTGGCCAAGGATACCAAAATAAATTAGATTTAGCATTTCCTGCAAACTATGAGGAGACAAACGACAATATATGGCAAAGGAAGGATATTTACCACAATACCAAACTTTCTCAGTCCTAACCCAACATTATTCCTGCTAAGTATACAGAGACCTTTGTGGCGACTTCCTCCACCCTAGGCTGAAGGGACACCTGCTGGGCTTCCCCAACCAAACCAAGCCCAGACTTGTTTAATAATTATGACTGGTTTGTCCCGCAGTCCACACCCTTATCTCACTGGTTGTAAAACCCGGTACGTACATACTCAATATGCAAGCAACGCCACACCCTTCAACTGCACCACTCTCACCTCTACAGCTACAGTATTATCCAAGAGTTGGGTTTTTGTACCACGCACCACGCTTGTGTCTGTTCTTACCCCTCTTGTCTCACACTTGCACCATCCCAACAAAGCACAGTACCTAATAAAACCACGCAATACTTCACTGCTCCCGCCTCACACTGCACAACCTCACCAGACAGACACACACACACACACACACCTCACCCCACGTGGCTGTCTGTCTGTCCGTCTGATCAGCTGGTCGTGTTGACCCTCACTCACAGAAAACCTCCGCCATAATCATAATTTCATGGCAAACTATTTAATTCAACTTCATCTGTACATAAGAAGATAAGAAGGTGGAGACAGCAGAAGGCTAGTATAACCTATACGAGGCAGCCCCTTTAATCAATAATATTTATTCAACCCACCTATCATCTCTATCCATACTCTCATCTAACCGTTTTTTAAAACTACCTATTGACTATGCGCTCACTACATGTTTGTCCAACCTATTAAACACTTTAAATACGTTATTATGTCTACACATAGGTATTACATGATAAGTTTATACATGTTGTTGTTGGTAGTCTGCTGGTAGACAGCCCATGTGTAAGCATAGCTTTTCGGGCATGAAACTTAAACTACAAAACTAGAAGTGTACAAGTTCAAGTCCTTCACCACTCTGTTAGTGAACCAATGTCTACCTATGTCTATCCTGAATCTAGGCTTATCTAACTTCTACCCATTGCTGCATGTCCTGCTCTGCTGGCTACTAATTTCTACCACCTGATCAATGCTTCCTTTATTTATCCCTTTTACCCATTTGTAAACTTCAATCATGTCGCCTCTTGCTCTCCTCTCTAGGGAGTGGAGATTAACCTATCTTTATAGGGTGTATTTCTCATCCCCTGAATCATTTTGTCCATTTTTCTCTGAACTGCCTCCAGGGACTCTATATCCTTCCTATAATACGGCCTCCAAAATTGAACTGCATAATCCAGATGGGGTCTAACTAGTGCTAAATACAATCTTAGAATGACCTCTGGAGTCCTATATGTCACACACCTGCCTATAAAACCCAATATTTTGTTGGCTCTATTTCTAGCTAGAATGCACTGTTGCCTTGGACGTAGGTCACTACCAAGGATTTTATATTCTTAGAATCCTTGGTCACTACTAACTTGTACTCCCAAGCCCCTCGCAATACATGTCTTTCCTAAGATGTTATTACTTAATGTATATTCTACAGGCCAATTTTCCTTACCGACGCTCATAATGATACACTTGTTAACATTAAACTGCATTTTCCATTTCTCTGACCAATACTGTAATCTATTTAAGTCCTCTTGTATCCTCCTAGTATCCTCTATATTCCTAATTGGTCTTCCTATTTTTGTATCATCTGCAAATTTACTGATATTGCTGCTTATTCCTGCTTCTAAGTCATTCATGTAGATTACAAATAACAGCATTCCTAAAACTGAACCTTGTGGAACACCACTAGTGACATTACCCCATTATGATTTCTTTCCATTTATCTGTACCCTCTATTCCCTACTTGTAAGCCATCCCCTGATCCACTCTAATACCTTCCCATCTATTCCATGAGCTCTGACCTTATCAGTCTTTAGTCTAGTGTGTGTGATTGCTAATTGTTCTTCCTATATGCACTCTCACTCATACATAAATACATAAAAATGTACATTCATATAGATACATAGCTGTGTATCTAGGCTCACTCTATGTATTATTATATGACAGTTATCAATTAGTTATTGGTGTATGGATGGCATTGGACCAAAAATTGTTTATAATAAAGTGGCAAATTCAAAGAATGCTATTTATTATCTTGGTGTACAGTATGTGCTGTGAGTAATTCACTGTTGCGTTCACCTGCATGTCACCCAGCCAGCCTCTACCCCTCAAAAGCTTTTTGTCTCAACAACTCCTTTCCTTTAACTGACTGTCTTCAGCCTCTCTCTCTCTTTGCCGGAATATTGCATCTCTTGCTATCTTCCTATGCTATTTTTATCCTAACTCCTCTATTAATCTGGCTAACTGCAAGCCTCCATTCCTCTTTCAGCCTCACCGCACAAGTCTTTCTTCTTCGTCTTACCCTATTCTGTACTCCTCTACAAGGCAAGAGTTAACCAGTACTTTCATTCATTCACATTCATTTATTACTTTCTTTGGTAAACTCTAGGCCTCCTAACCTGCCTCTCTATTTCCAACCCCCTATGACTTGACTCTATTCAAGAGGCAGTTTTCAAGATATTTCTCTCTGACTTTCTCCTAACTCTTTTGTTCTTTAATTGGGATATAATACATCTAACCCTTAACTTATTGATTTACATTTCTTACTTTCCTGAATAACAGATACATAAATAACACTATTCTTCATTGAATCTCTGAGTTAAATTTCTTAAAAGAAAGTTAACTTAATGACTAAGCCCAATATTAAGAGTCTTAAATTGGTAAAGTTAACAATAAAGGTTCA
The DNA here is from genome assembly GCA_020233015.1 of Callinectes sapidus. Taxonomy (NCBI): domain Eukaryota; kingdom Metazoa; phylum Arthropoda; class Malacostraca; order Decapoda; family Portunidae; genus Callinectes; species Callinectes sapidus. Next base: position 26,111,693 of record CM035185.1, on the reverse strand, counting down.
AACTGCATGACACGGCACCACAGTACTGCCACACATCCCAGCACCACTACAATTCATACCACACCACCACCACACACCATACCACACCAGACAACATCTTCCCTGACACTCTGACTCACTCTAGAGCAGGTGGGTGGGCCTGAGCCCTGCTGACCCTGATCCGACAAGCTGGCCCCCTTACTGCCCTGCATGTTTAAGGCAATATCAAGTGTTTTGCAGGTGTTTGCAGGTGATTTAAACGCTTGGTGTGTACTAGTGATTGGAGGAGGTGGAAATGGAAAGCATATGAGGTCCATGAGGGGAATGGTAGACAAGCTGAAAATCTCCAGAAAAGGTGCAAAAAAAGCTTCCTCCCCATTCCAGCAGGATCTGTTCTCATTTGTTAGTGAAGCGAGCATTGTTTTGACATTGGATTCATTGAAAGGAATGGAAAGCAAGTCCTGATCCACCCTAAGATCTTGTGTAGCTGTGTTTTGGATTTAACCTTAACCTAAACAATAAGTCATGTCATAAAAAATACCTTTATTGAATTAGCACACAGACATTGTTTTGGTGGGTGATATAGGACTTAAAAACAGGAGAAAAACACTGGCAAACTACTATCATTCCATAATATCTAGTGTAGCTATGAGTATTTTCCAAATTAAAATTTTGATGGTGCCCAAAGAAGGAAGTGAACTTGTTTATTGTGTGATGAGTTAGTGTTTTGTTGGTGTGGCTGTGGTGTGGCGGTATAGTGTGTTTTAAATCCATACTATAATGTAGTGTGGGTGGGTTTCCCATCCCGTTATTTGGTCGAGTTGTTAGTGACCGCCGATGTAAACAAAGACCGACCATCGCACCGCGCTCCGCCACAACACCACATGCTTACCATTTTATTGTGTCAGACATTGTTAGGATATTTATCCCTTTAAAAAACAATGTGCATTTCAGTCTGGGCAGCTTCTTTCTGGTATCGATTTTCAAAATGGTTTGCATTACGTATATATAAGGGCAGAGAGACAGTAGGCCAGCCAGCTGAGAGCGGTCCTCATCCCTCCCAACCCAAAGACCTGCCGTGGATTTCCAGAGCAACACAATGAAGAAAAGCCTGAATCAACCTCAAAAAGAGATATGTAACCACTGAAAAGCCTTACATGAGTGAATGAGTGTTAAATAAAGTAATCAGTATGCATTCCCATTTACAGACCTCATCTCAATGCCTCCAGACACAAACAGAAACATTATTAACCTCAATTTCAAAAATTTGGGGGCATTTCTAGGTATTTTCCTCAATGAAAGTACTGAGTTGTAGTAATGAGAGGAATGAATGAGGAATATAAGTGTGTAAGGGATTTTAATACTAGTGTTAGCACAAGTAGTTGGAACTAGAGTAATAGTAGTAAGTTTTATTATTGTTCCAGGTCTACTATCATCATAATTTTTAAGATGATGATGTGTGCGTCTCTGTGTGGGTATCTGTTAAGTTAAGATGATGAGTAAGAGAAATATCATGGAAATAGAGAGAAAAAAAGAAAGGAAAGAAACAGGAAAACAAGAGAGAGAGAGAGACAAAACGGAAATCTAGAAAGAGAAGGAGACAAAGAGACTAGCGAAATAGTGGGAGGTGATTAGGGGTGAATGATGAAGAGGGAAAGAATGGAAGAGGGTGTAAATTAAGGTTTTAGGAAGAAAGCAAGCAAATACTATTACATGAAAAATAGAGTAACAAAAAAGTGACAGAATTATAAAAGAAAATCTAAAACAAACGATAAGGAAAGCTTAAAAAAAAGCAACAAAATAAAGGGAAAGTTAGAGAAATAAATGAAATAAATGAGTGAGATAAAAGCAACTTATGCTTTCAGTGGCCGTGATCTTTTTTGCAGGTTAACATTACCTAACTTTACCGTTTCGATTGCCTATATTATATACGTATGACAGCAGCGCTAAGTAGGTCAAGGTCTCAAACATCCACCAAAACAACCTTATCTGGCATTTTGTTAAGGTATTTGTGAGAAACTCTAGGGCATTTCTACTCAAAGAAGAGAGAGAGTGAGAAAGTGGTAATGTGTGTTGGTGTGGTGAAGTGAAAGGTTCGCATGTGCTGTCAACGAGGTGGTGAGACAGCAATGTGTTGGTGTGTTGAGTGCAGATTTTCAACATTCCGAGCCTTACCAATGCTTGGATGTATGTGTGTGTGTGTGTGTGTGTGTGTGTGTGTGTGTGTGTATGTCAGGATGACCAGTGTGTATGAGGGAGAGAAGGGAGAGAGGTGTGTGTGTATCAGGATAGTGGGTGTGTGAGGGAGAGATGTGTCTTGGATAGCAGAGAGGGTCGAGTGAAGAGATAAATGTGTTGTGTACTTTAAATGAGGAGGCTGTGGGAGAGAGAGAGAGAGAGAGAGAGAGAGAGAGAGAGAGAGAGAGAGAGAGAGAGAGAGAGAGAGAGAGAGAGATAATGATGATGATGATGCAAAAAGAACTTGTCATTTTATAGAGAGACAAAGAGTGAGAGGGAGATATTATGTGCTCTGAAAGGGACTGGGGGTTAGATTAGGTAGAGGAAGCACAATAGCTAACCCCAACACCCCAATACCATACCCCAACACCAACTACCACCCACTCCATAAACAACACAAACTGAAGCACACCACCACCACACCATCCACCTTCCACTCCTATCCACACTCTCCCTCATCCAACCACCCTTCCTTCCCAGTCACCCTCCACCATTTACAGGGAGGCAGTGGAGAGATTCAGGGAGCAGGTGGGTGAGGGCCAGCTGTCCGGCCTGACCAAGGAGAACCTGGCCCTCATCGCAGCAGAAGAGACTCTGGTGGAGATGAAGTACGCAGTGGAGAAGGCCAAGGGAATGATTCTGGAGGCTGAGAGGGACAGTAAGATTGTGAGTAAGTGTCTCAGGTGGAAAATAACTTGTTTCTCCCACCCAAAAATTGATGATTAGTTGGTAGTAAAAGTAGATAGATTTATTGTGTGATGAATTTAGAAAGGGTTAAAGTTGTTGCTATAGAAACTCGTGGGTTAATTGTCTGATGAATTTAGAAACAGTTCTGTAACATCCACAAGTTTATGAGTTTATGAGGAAGAGAGTTGGAGTAAAATGTCTCAGGAACACAAATACATGTTAATAACTGTCCAAAGAATAAAGAAGGAAGAAATAATTAACCTCAGAAATAAAGGTACATAGAAATAATTAGTAAAACTTGCCCTGGAATAGAAATAAAAGTCGATAAATATCCAAGAAATAATAAACACACAATTGACCTCAAGAATAACAATACATACAGATAACCCTCTTAGGCAATTACAAGGCATTGGTGGAGGCTGGGAGGGAGCAGTTTGAGGCGGAGGTGAGGTCCATGCTGCCCGAGGTGAAGCTTGGTGAAATGAGTGACAAGTTAACACAGGACGAACTGAACCTTCTCCTCACACACGCCCATCGTAAGGTTCTTCATCTGCAGACCCAGCTGGCTCGCCTTCAGGTACTGGGGTGGCAAGGGAAGGTTTTTTGTTTACAAGAGGGGGGAACTGACCGAAGGGAAAACAAAAAGCAATGAAAATAAAAAGTGCTTCTTATTTGCCAGTTTCCTTAAAGTTCCAGAGTTTGCCAAAAGACTAGGAAGATATTAGAAGCTGTCCTTGCAATGTTTGATATTAGGTTAGGTGATTGATGTATGAGGAGTTCAGATTTTTAGGTGCTAGGCAGACATGCAAAGGGCAGGGTGAGGTGATTCTAACACTGCATGCCTCCTAACCGCTTGTCTCTCTCCCTGTGCCTTGGCCATGCAACTCTTCAGGCCTCAGAGGAGGTGGGTGTGCTTATACATTACTACTAGATTAACTTTCTTCAGTATTGATGTATTTTCCTGTTTATTTTGCTTGCCATTGTGTGATATTATACAGCTTCATAAACTTATGTATGGAGTAAAATAGTGAATTCTCTGGCCATCAATTTTCTAACCTCCATAGACCCTTCCTAATGTAAATATTTTCCTTTCATTATGTGTTGTTTATATAATGCTGTGGTCATTCATTAATGGTCTCTTTGTGATGTGTGTGTGTCCGCAGAATGCCCTGGCCAAACGTGCTGATGTGGACAAGGCGGCCCTCTCTGCTCGGGAACTCTCTCTGGCTGGCCTGTGAGTCTCTCAGAAATGCCCTCAGGTGTGTGTGTGTGTGTGTGTGTGCGGGTGTCTTCTTAGCAATCATAGATCACATTTGTATTTAGTGTGTTTAGATTTCTATGGTGAATACTCTTACCTGTCGATGTGTGTTTTTGTGTTTATGTCTGTTTGTTTTAAATTTGTCCAGAGTTGGGTTTAAGGTCAGCTAGTTTTCCTTTATATATTTTATTTTTAGCTTTTTTATATTTCTTTCTGATTTATGCATGACATTTGCTTTGTAATTTTACATCAATGTAAGTGAATATCTGTTTACCAACCATGGACCACAGTTGCCTGTGCTGTGCTTATTTTCTTCGTATACAAAACGATAGTCTCTCTCTCTCTCTCTCTCTCTCTCTCTCTCTCTCTCTCTCATATAATCATCAGTATATCTTCGTTTTTTTTTTTAAAGATTTTCTCAATATGAACATGGGCTGTGTCATTATTGTCGTAATTACGTGTGTGTCACCAGGTCGCCTGGTATGTAGTCATCCTGGCAGCCTTTCGCTATTTTCCGTAATTAAACAAGCTATTCTGTGTGTTCGTGGATGGTGACGGTGGCAGATTAAATAAGCAAGATACGACTACTGTCTGGCCTTTGTGATGCTGTAAAAATGCTTGTTTTAGGCCGGCCAAGCCATGACGTCAGTCAGGTCGGGTTGGGGCCTCGCCGCCGAGGCGGCGAGGCCCTCTGCTGGTGAGGGTCAGTGCTGTTTCAGTGTTTGGTGGGGCAAGGCTGGAGCGGGTTAGAAGTTCCTCTCATACTTAAAAGCCTCTCGTTGAACGGACATGGTATTTGGAGTGTTTAGTTACCATTCTAGTGACATATTAAGACGATTTCCACCTTCCAAACGCCTTGATTGAAATGACAAGCCGGTTTTCCTCCTCCTCCGCCGCCGTGAAAATGTTTACGTCAGGTGAGTCACCACCTCCAACCCGAGGCGCCATCCTGGATTCTCATTTCATCGGTCATTTTAAGTTACATCTCTCAATTACTACAGTCTCATCTTACCACAGTCTGCTGCAATGGTACTAATCTTTCATATGAGCCATTCAGACATAGTTTTCGCGGTCAAGTTTAAGCGTAATGAAGGTGGGAGGGAGAGAGGAGGGGGGGGCCGTACCCCACCGCGGCGCCCCCACCAGTAGGATATTGTCTTTGCTTCTGGACTGTTTATTTGGGATCATTACTCAAATTTAAGGCTTTTTTCGAGTACTGCGGCGTGTTTGGAGTGATTTGCGTGCGTGTGTGTGGTGGAGGTGGCTGTGGTGGGCGGTATTGGGGGGGTAAATAAGGGGGCATTTTGGGGCTAAATTTCTTGCAACGCCCAATGCACTTTTTTATTAGAGGCAGTATTAAGTAGTTATTAATGGCAAAAGATAGTTCATATATAGTGATGTTTTGTGTCTACAGTTCAGTGAAGTGAGTGGAGAGGAACTATGTTATTCATCGGAGTCAATATTATATTAAAAACTTCATTATCAGCCTTTCAACAGTTTATTTCCGCCTCTAAATCACTCCAAAGTGTTTAGAATAATTAAGAATAACTAATCAATTGTCTTGAAATGTGTTTTGGTTCCGTTGAATTGACTGTTAGTGGGTATTTACCGAGTGTTCAAAAGTGTCATATTTTCAAAAAACCGTTTTTTCCCGTAGAATTTCTTCAGAATTGGTGTTGTTAGGAGGGTGTTTACACTTTGGGAATTAGTTATCCTATTTATCGCGTCGAAACAAATCCAATAGATTGATCTGTCATCGTTTTATCGAGGGGTCATTTTCAAAATGGTTTGCGGTACGTAAATATTGAGCTGTGACGTCATCAGCTGTGACGTCATCAGCTGTGACGTCATAGGGCGGGGGCCTCCCTGCCCCCCCCCTGCCCCCCCCCCCGTCTTGCTGACTTATATAGCAGGAGTTACTGTGTGTTTACCGTGTGTGTGTGTGTGTGTGTGTGTGTGCGTGTGTGCGTGCGTGCGTGCGTGTGTGTGTGTGTGTGTATGTGTGTGTGTGTGTGTGTGTCTGTTTGTGTACCTGTGTGTCTGTCTGTGAGTGTGTATGCATTTGTATGTGTGTGTGTTTGTGTGACTGTGTGTGTGTGTGTGTGTGTGTGTGTGTGTGTGTGTGTGTGTGTGTGTGTGTGTGAAAGAGAGAGAGAGAAATAACTACTACTACTAATAATAATAATCATAATATTTTTTCAATCTTTCTACTACTACTACTACAACTATCACTACTACTACAACTATCACTACTACTACAACTATAACTATTTTCCAATGATGAAGACCCAGTTATATGCCAAGACTACGCTGTGACATGACTGCTGCCACCTACAACCACCACCACTGCTACTACTACTACTACCACTGCTGCTACAACTATAACTACCACTACTACTGCTAGCGTTGGAATATTACAAGTGAAGAGAGACAGTTTGTGATGACCATTTTGGCTCAAAGGAAGCTGAGGTAATAATTAGGAACGTTAAGTTAGGAACCTGGCAGTTAGGAACGTGGATGATGATAATAATGTTGGTTGGTGGTATATTTTGTGGTTTATTGGTGAAATTGTTGTTGTTATTGTTGTTGTTATTATTGCTGTTTCTACTACTGCTGCTGCTGCTGCTGCTGCTGCTGCTGCTGCTGCTGCTGCTGCTGCTGCTGCTGCTGCTGCTGCTGCTGCTGCTGCTACTACTACTACTACTACTACTACTACTACTACTACTACTACTTCTAACCTCCTCCTCCTCCTCCTCCTCCTCCTCCTCCTCCTCCTCCTCCTCCTCCTCCTCCTCCTCCTCCTCCTAGTACTACTAGTACTACCACCACCACCACCACCACCACCACCACCACCACCACCACTACTACTACTACTACTACTACTACTACTACTACTACTACTACTACTGCTACTACTACTACAAACTTTTTTGTCCGCAGGTTGTGATAGAAAAAGTCATATTTTCTCAGAGAAAGTGATGCTGGCTCTCTCTCTCTCTCTCTCTCTCTCTCTCTCTCTCTCTCTCTCTCG
>CM035185.1:26059545-26084139 GCA_020233015.1 Callinectes sapidus | reverse complement strand
AGAGAGAGAGAGAATAAACAAAGCAAGCCATGATGAGAGTTTGGTCACGTGGACAGGATGTAAATCATGTGTGTGTGTGTGTGTGTGTGTGTGTGTGTGTGTGTGTGTGTGTGTGTGTAAAAGTTAATTTAGAACAAGAGAACGTATGATTCCAGAGAGAGAGAGAGAAGAGAGAACGTATCATAGCACAGCACATAGTAATCATCAGCTGAGGTGGCCGTGTCATTACCCAGCTTAGCGTGCGAAGTGAGGCCCGAGCAAGACATTAAGGCGACCACCACACGGCTACACGTAATACTTTGTAGAGGACGTAAGAGAATGTGAAAGTGACAGCCACCCGCCGCCACCTGTAGCACCAATAGTAAACACCAACACCAACAGGAGGAGGAGGAGGAGGAGGGCGCGTGGACTAGTGGACTCCTTCATTTAACACTTGCCTTGCCTAGCGCGGGGGACAAAACATCTTGGAGGACGGAGGGGAGGGGAGGAGGGATGGGTGTGGGGACGCGGGGAGAGGAAGGGGATGAAGGTCTCTGAGCCACGCTGATGTTTTACGGCCGAACCAGGTTTTTGCATCAGCGCCCGACAGCATCGAGTGGAGGCGGCCGCGTGGTGGAATGCATAGCGCGGGGCTGTGGTGGGGAGGGAGGAAGATAGAGGGAGGGAGGGAGGTGTTATAGTGGCGTAGGGAGTTTTGAGTGAATCTTTGAGGTTGAGAGGGAGAAGGCAAGAGATGGAGACGGAGGAACAAGAAGGGAGGCGTCGGTGAGTGAATGAATGTTTGAGATAAAGGCGGCGGTGAAGGAAAAAGGAGTGGAAGGGTGTGTGTTGGTGAGCCAGTGAATCTTGACCGCCTGCCTCTCCCTTCACGTCACTGGAGGAAGGGTAGGTAGGTAGCTGTTGAGAAGCGCTGGGAGGAGGGATGGGACGTGAATGAGAGGGAACAAACACCTGAGGATGAAGAACAGGAATTGTATCGTGAAATAAGTGCCACTCTACATAATCATCTCCTTATCCTCCTCCTCTTCTTCCTCCTCCTCCTATTTTAGCTTGGTATTTTAATAACACACACACACACACACACACACACACACACACACACACACACAGAATAGGAGGCTGAGGATGCGTTGGGAGACAATGGCAGGATAGAGAAAGACGCTGTCTGTTGGTGTGGTAACGGTGAGGCGCCCCTGTCAAGGTCCACACACACACACACACACACACACACACACACACACACACACACCATCTGAATCCCAGAAATAGAGAACATTCTTTGACCATGAAGAGGAAACTGCTTTAGAAGATGGAATAAATATGTGAAGAAGGGAAGGATAATAATGAGGACGACTTGAGAAGGGAGTTGGATATCTAGAGCGAGGGAGAGAGAGGGGGAGGGAGGGAGGGAGAGAGGCAGCACAGTGGAAGAGAGGGGAAAGGAGAGGGAAGGAGGGGGACTTGCTGCCGCCCCCAAGGTCTCCCAGTTACTTACTCGCTAGCATTGTTCCATGATGACAGGAGGCGGCAGTGGTGGTGGTGGTGTGGCCTTCCGCTTACTCCTTCGTCGCCTCCGTCACCTTCTACTTGATTGCTCTGGGAAGAATTATGGCTCGCGAAACCTTGCTAACTGCGTAATGAGTCAGACCTCGAGACTTTCAGGGTTGCAGGGCGCGTTCTCCCACTCGGAGGAGAAAAAGAAGGGGAGAAAAAGTGCGAGGTTGAAGACTTTGAAGATGTAAAGCAGCGGTTGGCATTAAGAGCTAAAAATACACCATGAAAACTGGATAAACGCGACTGAAACGAGAGAGAGAGAGAGAGAGAGAGAGAGAGAGAGAGAGAGAGAGAGAGAGAGAGAGAAACGGTAAATATTGTAACACGTATTACTTTTCCACGGATTATATCAAGGAGAGTCGAAGGTCGTGTGTGTGTGTGTGTGTGTGTGTGTGCAGCAGCGTGTAACAAAGAGATAGTGAGATTAGCAGGGCGCGCGGTGACTTGAGGTCGACCTTGGAGATGTGAAAATTGTCGAACACCGGATACGGACTTGCATCACCCACGGCCAAGGGAATTCTGCTTGAACTGACTGACGCAAGAAGCATCCCCGCGCGACCTAGAACCTTCCCCCGCCGGTGTCCGCACAGCCCGCCGCCGCGCTAATGTGTCAGGCTGCCCTTTGTGTGTGTGTGTCTCATTGCCTCACGCCTCTCCCTTATCACCAACTATGTATTAACTGAGTCTTAAGGATGTAGCTTTTTCTAGGATGAATCTCTTGTCTTAAAATCCTTCTTAACCTCCCGAAAGTTGGTGTTGTACTTTGCCGTTATCTCATCTACAGTGAATTTGAAAGTGGTGATGAAGTAATGGCTACATTACAACACTAATTTTGGGAGATTAAGATGGATTTTGAAACTAGAGATTCGTCCAAGAAATAAACATCCTTAAGAATCTCCGTTAATGCGGTCTCGCGTTCTTTGGGTTCAGAGAAACGAAGGAACGCAATAATGGTTTCCATCGCCCTTTGGTAAATAAGTAGTGTTGGTACGCGGTATTTATACTCGGCTTTTTTTGCCTGTAATAACCCAATTCCTCGGAGCCCTTGGCCTGTCATGGGTTAAGTAACTGACATAAATACACAATCGAGGATGAAAGTAAGCAATGTGTGTACTTGAAGAAGTGCTTGACTCGGTGGAGGTATAAATGGGTCTTTCTTATGATGGTGGTGGTGGTGGTGGTTGGAGGGAAGGGAGGGAGGGAGGGACAGCCAGGCACGGGTCTTGTGACAGCGACTATCCATGTGATCCTTGGTATGTTTGTAACGCTCATCCTCCACGACTTACTCATGTTTCTCTCTCTCTCTCTCTCTCTCTCTGGTGTGTGGTTGACCCGTCTCCAGCACATTACCTCCCGTCACCTCCTTACTGTCTGTCTCTCCTGCCAACAGGTGTGGATATCGGCATGTCCGGCTCCCTGGATCGCCAGTCCCCCCTCAGCGTGGCGCCAGACACCGTGTCCCTCCTCTCCCCCGCGCCCAGCTTCTCCAATGCCAATGGTGGACCGGCATCGCCCAGGTAAACAGAGGCACCAAAGAAAAAATAAAAATAAATGAATGACAATAGATGATTAAAGATAAGGAGATAAATAAGTGTTCTTTCTTCATTCTATTTTGCAATTTACAAAGCATCAGTTTTGGTATTAGATATCCATTAACTCCTTCAATACTAGGACACATTTTTAGCATGAGTTTTGTGTATGGTTAGACTGTTTAATTATCATTAGAAAGGGTCTATAGAGGTCATTAGATTAATAGCCAGTATCTATACTATTTTAATACACACGTAAGTTTCTGAACCTATATAAAACTGATAAATAACAAGTTGAATAAATATGAAAATACTGAAGACTTCAGTTGTTAAGCAGGTGAATACTTCTGTACTTCAATATCCTGAAACACTTTTATTAATGATGCTTTGTTTTGTGTATGAACATTGGACACGTTTATGGATGAGGATGATAGGTGGAAATAAGCAGAGGTGTTCACAAGGATTGCCACGAATAGGTTTAACGGCCTCATGCAGCTTCCCTCATTTTCTTATGTGAAGTGTTGCATTGTTGTGCAGGGCAGGCTGGGAAGGCACACAGGTCCAGTGCCTCATGGGAAGTGTTCAGGTTTTGTTGTTTGTTGCAAATGTCACTGTCACCTTAGTCTTTTGTGTGTGGTGTGTCACAAGGCATTGACTGGAGAGTTGTGACAGGATGCAGGAACACAAGTCAGAGCAGTGGTGGCCGTCAAGTTCCTCGTGCTCCTGTTGGTCAAGGTTCATCTCTGGCCGGCCTGGCATGTCATGTTAGAGTTCAATTGCTGCTCACTTTCACTTGATATTTCAATGGATTAGATTGTTACGCATGTCATCATTGTTGCATATAACATTACCTTATCATTGCGTACTATATTATTAGTCTTGCTCATTTTATCACCATTTAGATCATGGCCTATTTAGATTAATTCTTAGCCAGTACCATAGTAATAACTTTGTACCTTTTACAGCATATCAACATCTCCCTTCACCATTGGCTCAAGCAACACCACCAGCTTGAGTACCTCCCCCACCCAGTACCCCCCTAGCCACCCACTGTCCGGCTCCAAGCACCTCTGCTCCATATGTGGTGACCGGGCCTCAGGCAAACACTATGGCGTGTACAGGTGGGCACTGCAACATGCACTTCTCCTTTTTCTGATATTACTGCCGTTCCTCTTACTTGCTGGTGGTAATATTACATACTACTCTTCCATTACCAAGATGATGACATGATAATCATATTTCCTACAATTATTGTGGATATTCTAGAATTAAAACCAAATGTCATGAGCCTTTGACCCTTTTATAGTGAGATTCACTTGTTCCGGTACTCAGTGAAATACATTTATTTATTATAAACCCACAATTAAAGCTAAATTTGTCACTCAGTTCTGTTTCCTACCTACTCTCTGCTGCTTAACAGGAGAGTCCTAGCAGGAAGGGAGACAAATCCAAGTGATCTTTCTGCTGGGTGTGGTATTTGTACCACTGACCTTTCAATTTTGAGTCTGGCACACTGACCATTTTGTGTGTATACCATGTGCATTATTGAGAACATTTTGTATTTTTACCAACTTGGATAACCAGACACAAAATAACAAATCTTGAAGGTGCCACTTCTCTTGAAATTTCTGTTTGTTAAGTGTGCAGCAAGTCATATTTGTATGTTGTAGTCGGTTGTCAGTACTGATTGAAATGTGTCTACAGTTGTGAAGGGTGCAAGGGGTTCTTCAAGCGGACAGTGCGCAAGGACCTGACATATGCCTGTCGAGAAGAGAGGTCATGCACCATCGACAAGAGACAGAGGAACCGTTGCCAGTATTGCCGGTACCAGAAGTGCTTGTCCATGGGGATGAAGAGAGAAGCGGTCCAGGTAGGGGCAGTAGAGGTGGGCTTCCTTGTTCTGCCGTGGGCAGGCATCAATCCCTTTTTTTGTTGCATGCATGACTTGTGCATACCCCACCCACCTGCACATGGTACATGGGGAGTCATCGCCTCACCAGTCACTTATTGACAATAAACATCAAAATGATTAATGATATTTACAAACAAGAACTCTCCATGTACTATTATATTGTAACAGTCAAGTTCCATCACCTCGGTCATTGAAGGCATCATAATGTGCCAGAATCCATTCAGCCTTAAAGTTTTCAGCAAAACAAATTCTTCATTTGACTCATTACTTGTCTGGCAGTGCCTTCTCATGCCGCTGGTGCCAAGACATGACTGTGGCTGTGTTGTGTTGGCGGTGGTGTGTGAAGCAGCTCCTCCATGGCTTGTGATTTTTTCAGGAGGAACGTCAGAGGACAAAAGGTGACAAAGGAGACGGAGACACAGAGTCCTCCTGTGGCGCTATCTCCGACATGCCCATCGCCAGCATTCGTGAGGCCGAGCTCAGTGTGGATCCCATCGATGAGCAGCCACTGGACCAAGGGGTGAGGCTTGTCAACCATTGTCAAGTTCCACTGGCAGCACCACAGACCAGTGATATAAGTGAAAAGAGTAGCTTTGCCAGTAGCTTTGCATTACCTTTTCATTCTGTCAGTGAAGTTAACAACGTTAATCAAGTGGTAAGATGACTCACTTTTAAAGTTTTTAGTGTAAAGTATCATCCTGTGCTTTGCAAAGTGTCTTGCTTGGTTTTTGTGTTGCAAAGTTACACTAAGGTTTATTAATTTAAAAATAATGTTCCTTATCCCTGTGCTTTGGGATATCATATATACCCACCATTTATAAATGCATTCCTTAGCCTTGCCCCATGCATATATAACACACACACACACACACACATTGTATTTATCTTACATTCTCGTACCCCTCTTGGCTTCAATCAACTTTCATTACATTTGAACAACAAATCTTGCAGGACCAAAGTCTGCATTGGGGACCGTGTTGTTTGGTTTAAAGCTTAACCCGTAAAGGACGGGCATAGTTTTCCATACACATGGCTGTGGTATGGGCATGTTAAAGAAATTTTAAAACTCTAGATCTTGCTAAAATATAGAATAATGCAGCCAGATAACATACCAACATCCATTTACCCTCTGTAAGTTTCAGGATAGTGTGTGGAGGATCTAGGGTGTGGGGCGAGTTATGTGAAAATAGCCCAATTGGAGGAAATTGGACTCCTTTCTCTGCCACCATCACTTGTCGTATGTCATGGCTAGTGTCTAGTTTTCTCTTTTGTTCCCAGTAGTGGACATAATCGGTTTCTTGAGGGGACTGGAATGAATCCCCAAACTGCCAGGAACTGGTGTATCAGAAGGCCAGTGATTTTTATGGCTAGTAGTGCTTTGCGTGGTTCCATTGCAGCTGATCTTTAGAATTTTGCTCTCTTGATTGATAGCTCATATATATGGTAACTCACAGCAAATACTTTCTGCCATTACGATAAATTGTAAGCAGGAGAAACCTCGGATCTATGTGTGCTCCCTGGCTTGCCATGACTTTGTAAATTAAGCATCTGTAGATGTTGCCCATCCTTTAAGGGTTGTGTTTAACCATTTTGTCATGAGTGAAGGTTCACTCTGTTCAAACACCAGAGAGTAACATTGTTTTCTTCTAAATAGAAAGGTCTTGTTTCCCCCCATTTCTAAAATTTATGGAAACTGCTGCTTAAGTTTTTACAGATATTTTTCCTTGTTAGATTTTCTAAAATAGAAGAGATGGAAATTTTAACATTTTCAATGATGGTTGTGAAATGTATCTCCTGAAACAATTCTAGGATTCCATTCCCTTCAGCAGGATGTGGTAAGCAATATCTGCCAGGCAGCTGATCGACATCTGGTGCAGCTGGTGGAGTGGGCCAAACATATCCCACACTTCACAGACCTTCCCATAGAAGACCAAGTTGTATTACTCAAGGCTGGTGAGTTACTCTGCTGACTGCATACACATTACTGCTTTAAACTAACCAAAATGACAATAAATTATTGTCCCTCAGTCATAAATGCCCAAAGCTCACAGTTTCTCAGAACAATCTACTGTGTTCTTGTCTGACAGTGTCTACTTAATGGCATTGTCATCTCATATTAATGAAATGGGAATCTCCTGCCCCAACATTTTTTCTTGCCTTGAGTACATTAGTATCAGCAGCACATGTCCAGTACTGTCCACCTCCATTTCCATCACAGCATTGTCAATGTGTGGATTGGTGTTGTGATGTACCTGCTTCAACTTGTATCTTAAACACATCCTGCCACTCCCTCCATCACTCTCCTGCTTACTCTGATGTTTCTTAGCTACAAGTTGAATCAGACAGCATTTCACATTTTGGTAATGCTATCAAAGTGATGAATATGGAAGTGGAGGGAACTGTACCATGGTTGTGAAGTTAAAAAACTATTCTTTCTTTTGTTTAGTGTCACTGTAGCTGTGGCACAGGGGACATGCACGGCCTGGCTGTGTAGTGAAAGGCATCAACAAGAATGATGGAACAGGAGACACTCATGTGTATCTAAAAAGTTGTTTAAGTGATGTGCTGCATAATATATTGTATCCCAGTTCTGCATGCACAGATATAACAATCTAAATCCATGGTAGTTAAGAGTATATATCTCGAGAGGATTTTCAGGAGTGTAGAGATACACTCAATGCATCTAAATATAGTCTCCTAGAGTATGTATGTACATATAAAAGTAAAAGCAAGAATACATAACAGATCTTTAGCTAGAACAACCACATCCAGCTCAGTTGGAAGTTTCTCTCAACATCTTATCTAACACATCTTTTTAACCCTGAAAAGTCAAAGGTTGACAGTGTCAAGGGAAGTTGCACCACACCAGTGCTGTAGCATTGGATGACGTCTCGTAGAGTTGTCTTGAGTCTCACTGCCCCTTCAGCCTCATAACACCTACAGAAGACAACAATAATTAGGTTATTCAAGTTTTCTAAATTAAAGCCATTGGAATGTACAGTTTTAGTAACCTGTATAGGCTTTTCCATCAGCATCTGCATCTTGTTACCCTGACTAGCAAGTCAAGATCTTTAGAGGTGCAGCACACACACAAAATAAAACAAAATTTTTTTAAGGTACTGAAGTAGTAGGCTTATGTAGTAGGAGTCAACTTAAGTGGTGGTAGCTTTACTGAACTTGTCAAGTTATGGTTGGCAATGCCAACCTACTAAATAGATATTAAAAGGTAAAAGATTCACCTATTAAAAACAAACCTCACACATTGTAGGAACAATTATTTGAAAGAATATTGGACACACAAGTCAATGGAATTTATGAAGTATAAATACTATATAACTGTTGAGCATTTCTTTCAAGATGCATCTTCCTGCCACTTATTGAAGTAAATCAGAATAATCCCCACCTATTTGTTTCCCTTACAGGCTGGAATGAGCTGCTCATTGCTTCATTCTCACACCGCAGCATAGGAGTGGAGGATGGCATTGTGCTGGCCACAGGCCTTGTGGTGAGTCTCCACAACACTTGGAGAACTTTTATTTTATGAAAGAGAATGAAGTCTCTCAGAGGCTCACAATTCTCTCATTTAAACAGGAAAAGATAAAAGCATCAACAAGTCTTGAATTGCTTGCTGCTGGCCATAAATAGTATCTAAGTTATGAGAAATAAAATACATTTTGTTTGATGAGTGTTATGTTGGGTATTGCCATGCATGCAAGCCTTTGAATCCCCATCCTAGTAAAGTGATTTGGTGACTGTCTGCATTGCATTGTTTAACAGCAAATAACACACATCTTAACATGTGCTTTTCTAAACATTAGAAATGGAGACTTTGGAGTCAACACTTAAATCAGTTAGACATTTTGGAGATTACTTGATGATTAATGTCATCTTACAAGAAATCCATCTTTGATACAGTGATATACAAGATAAAAATTTGTATGTGAAAATGTTAAGAATGAATACCATTTTTATATTGCTGTTAGGCTTAAAACAATGTGGAGTTTCTCATGACAATAAGTAGATTATTGTTAATGTGATTCTGACACATTTGATTGGTATTCACTCACTCAGCAGCACCACTGTGAAGACTGTGTGTAACTAAGGATTAATAAATGAACTGTTACTGAGTTGCATTGTATAAAAAGATAAGTTTTGAACATGAATGCATTCATGAACTTTTATTCTCTACTAACTTACCATTGTTTTCAGGTGCACAGAAGTAGTGCTCACCAGGCTGGGGTGGGAGCCATATTTGACCGTGTCTTATCCGAGCTGGTGTCCAAGATGAAAGAAATGAAGATGGATAAGACAGAACTGGGTTGTCTCCGTGCCATTGTCCTGTTCAACCCAGGTGGGCAACTTGCGGGGTTCACCACTCAGGACAGGTGCATGGCACACCAAGCCAGCCTGTAACCTGTGATACCATAACTCAGTTAAATACAAACTATTAGAGTGATTGTGTGTGTGTGTGTGTGTGTGTGTGTGTGTGTGGAGGAAGCTATTTGAATCTCTAGATAGCATTCCCTGTTGATAAGTAGCCTTCCTGTGGGATGAAGGCTTTCAACATGGGTAGATGAAGGCAAGATACCATTAGTTGTACAATGCTCAAAATTCAACAAGAACTTAAGGGAAGTTGGATTATGGATGGCTAACTTTAGGAGTGTGATGCATTAGTCTTGCAATGAGAGACAGACTGAGGCTGTTTGGATTTGATGAAAGGATAAAGTAATAAGGCCAAAATGGTTGTCTCAGTGAAACGTAGAGTTTCAAACCTAGCAAAATAATTAGTAACTGAGTGACCCAGTGAAACCTTGGAGGTCCAGGCTTGTGCCAAGGGGTCACTAGAGACTGCACAGACACTAGGTGAACAAAGCTGACTCATATAAACCCCTAAGGAGCCTTCAAATGTGATGATGAATCAGTGCTTATTAGAAGCCTTCTAGTATTAAGGTGAACCTGTACTGGCTGACATCTACACACTGCCTTTCTCTGTAAGATGCCAAAGGAGTGAACTGCTGCAGCGATGTGGAGATCCTGCGTGAAAAAGTGTATGCAGCCCTTGAGGAGTACACCCGCACCACCTACCCAGACGAGCCCGGCCGCTTCCCCAAGCTGCTGCTGCGACTCCCATCACTCAGGTCCATCGGGCTCAAGTGTCTTGAATACCTCTTCTTCTTCAAGGTAAAACTTGTGTACTTAGTGTTGTGGCTTATTGGGTCAGGGTTGGTTGCAGCAGCTGTAGATCGGGGTAATTTCACTCAATGTTTGGTCCACATTACATACTGAAGATCATAATATTTACTAAATAGGGATTTTATTTTTAATCTTAAGCTTTTTAAATCACTGTAAAACCCATTCTGTTGGACTAGATAAATAAAATATAACACTGTAAAGTGGTAAAAAAACAAAGTGAAGTACAAGAATGTAACCCAGTCTATTCCAAAATAAAATTAGGTCAAAATTGACCGATTAGATTATAAAGTAACTAATGCATTACTTTGCACATGAACTAAGTAAATACTGACTAAAGGTTAGTATGGAAGAGAGTTGGCTTGCCTTCAGACATCACTACTTACTGCTACATGAGCAAATTCCATCAAGTGTTAACAACCTTACCTTTGTTGCAGCTCATTGGAGACACACCCCTGGATAGCTACTTGATGAAAATGCTGGTGGACAACCCAAGTCCCAGCAACACCTCCCCCACCAGCTAGGGCCCCCACCAGCCACCAAGTGGTGTTCGCAATCGGCGTTCCCCAAATACTCGTGAAGTCTGTTTTTATTGCAAGGGGAGGTCCAGTGGAATGCTTTCAGTCCTCTGTGCTCACTTGTGGTCTGAATGTTGCCCATCTTGATGTGGAGTTCTGCCAGTCAAGTGTGTCACCCCTGCATGGCAAAATAGAGGAAAAGATTGATTTGCAACCACGATAGCATCCACTGACAGGAACAGTAGGCTGAAGCACATGAAGGGAAAGGGAACGTGGAAGCACATAGGTAGATGAAGCAGGAGGCACACCGTAACACCAAGCAAGGCTCACTGCTGGTGATGGTGAGACAGGAAAGGTTTCCTCTGTTTTTACATATATATATATATATATATAAATATATTCATACATCTATTATATAAATATTTCATGCTATTTCTTTGCTGTGTGTTAGATAAGCATTATCTAGAATTGATATCCTCCTTAAGAGCATTGGAAGGTTTCACTAATATAATTTAATTATTTTATAGTTTTGTGTTACATAACAGTGTTTATGTTGGGAAGATTATTTTCCATAAATTATATGTATTTCAGCTACACCCTTGGACAATAACAGCTTTATTTTTGAAGATCCTACAGGACTGTTAGTTTAGTGTGACAATCCTCCACATGACACTCCATAACAGAACATGAAGTACAGTACAAATTTATAGCAAAAAAAAGTTTTCATGTGTATTAGGTTCCCATGAGTTTTGAGCTGCAGTGTGTGCAGACAGTGAAATGTGAAAGACTCAGCTTTATGAGTGTGGGGGGCACTTGGTGGTGTTCTGGGGAAAGGACCTCATTGATATTACTGCAGATTATTCATGAGTGTCCTATTAGACAGATAACCATAGAATTTAGCATAATAAGTGTTATGTGTGTCCACTTGCATGCAGCAGTTGTTGTTGCAGTCACTTAACAACCCAATGCTTTAGTTACGACGGGAGGAAAGATTGGTCGTGTCCATGGCTTGATCCGGTGCTACGACTCAGTCCTTACGTTTGAGCAAACTGGAAGAGAGGAAAAGTTAAGGTCAATCCTGCAATACAGGAGTCTTTTACTAGGATGCGATATTCTGTGTTTCACCGAGAAGGCGTTTTTAACAGGTGAACTTTTTAATGAATGTTTATAAATGTTTGTGAAACATGTCGGACGTTTGTCTTGTTGATTATTCTGTCATGCTTTAGCACAAGCTTCATCCCAGTGTAATTTTGTATATAAATATTCATTTCATATTCATTTGACTACATTGCTTAGTGTAAGGCCCCTCTTAGTGTGTAATGTGATCCAGCAGCAACAGCCACAGGGGCTGTCAGTGTGGTGGCTGGAGTGAGACTTACAGTACTGAATTACAACTGTTCTCTATCTCAGCTGTTGTCAATTATCTAAGTCATATGTTATTCTAAACTGAATATTAAATATTCTGTGGTAGCTAAATACTTTTAGAAATATATTGAATTATATTGATTTAAAAAATACCAGAGTAACTGAATTGAACTTGTTACTTTTATAATGAATCATTGAATTATTCCATGACTTAATTAAAAACAGTCCTCACAGTACATTAGAAATAACCTTTCCCTGTGTACATATTTTCTGTTACAGCTGCATAGATTTTTTTTGTTTTTCATTATCCAATTCATGTAGAACAGTACAACTGATGTTGTGTGCAAGACTATTTACCTCTGTGTAAGGTGATCTTGTTTGGACTTGAATGTGGTGATAAACTTTTGCATATTTTAAGTCCCCCAGCAACTTTCCCATACATGTATCCCGGTTGTGAATTGGCCAGCCGTCTTGTGGTGCACGAGGCGTGGTGCACAAGAGGGCTGGCTGCAGGAGTTGTCTCATAGTGCTGACCCTCTATAGCAAACATTGCTCAGGTTATAAAATATTGAACCCTTACAAAATCACTTGTTAAAACAGCATTTAGTAATACCCTTTTATCTTTAAGTTTTTTGTGCTAGAAGAATTAAATTCATATATGCAATACATGCAATCTTTGCAAATATTTATATTCACAGGAAGAAATATGTCAATTTACCCGGTGTTGCTGTTAGGGAAAGAATGTATATTGTAACCTTGGAAGCCAGCATCATGATATATAAAGGTTTGGTTGATGTGAAGCCAATTATTACATACACTTGTTGTTGCCTAGAACCTTCTTGTTCCTCTGAAAGATATGATGTGCTTATGCCAATGTATCTTACTTATTCTCTTCTGTGGTGACAGGATTATGTAGAAGAATTTCTAGAAATTAGTCATATTTAGGGATTTTTCACTTTTGTAATTATTACCTTTGGTTTTAGGTAAATTTGCCCAGTGCTCAAGTTTTCATGAATGTTATTAATTGTGTCAAGATCTTAGACGTTGCAAAACTATTTTTGTTATTAATGGTCATCTTTGAAATGGAATGACATAGTTTTGTACATAGCATTAATATCTGTAATTTTAAGTGTCGTTACAAAAGCTGGAGACTAAGAAAATATTAACACTTGCACTTATGTGGATATTGGGCAGAGCATAGTACAGCAGTTCATTGCTTGGCAGTCAACAAATGATCTTGTGGTCAGCAAAAAAAAAAAATATGAATAAAAAAACTTGTGTGCTGCTGGAATTCCACTCTAAGTATTGACATGGTGGTGATCTTTAATGTGTTCCCTTAATCCAGTGTTGGCCCATTTAGTGGCATGTTGAAATAAATTAAATAGAAACTTTTGGCTACTTAATAACCTCTTGTGCATGGAAGGATTGCAGTGGGGCTGGCAGTGCAGTCTGGGAGGGAATAGGACTCAATACATTACTTGATATACCCAGAGGAATAAAAGTGCATTCATAAGGAAGGAAGACAGCATGTAATTTTCAGAGAGGTAATAGCCAGTAAAGTCTTTCCTTCCTTGTAGTGACTGTCAGGTAACAACAACAATGGTGAAACTGATGAGGCCAGTGAGTCTTTAGTGATAAACATTGCCAAGACACAATTATGCAGGCTTGTGAAGATTACACACTACTATGGTACCGACCTATCCCGTGGTACTCCCCCATCACACACTCACACGCACACACACTGGCACTGCCCTTGGGATGGAGTTGGTCTGAAATTAGCTACACAAGTTTTGAAGGGGAATTACGTGAAGGTTGCTGATAAAGAGACAGATCAGCACAAACCTACCCAGTGAATGATGAGGTAAGTGAATTGTAAGAGATCAAAAAGCTATTGACTATCATGAACAACGCCCCGCATCTTAAGTCACGCTTGTTATAGTATGTAAAACGGTAGAGAAAAAGGTTGTAAGGCGTATTGATGTAGTGAATGAGAATTTTACTTTGGAGAAAGATGTATTCTTTGATCGTCTCCAATAGTTTTTTTTCATACAGGATGCTGCCTCAGTCAAATCTTCCTTTCAGTGTGATTAAGCGCGAGCACACACATACAAACAAAAACAAAGAAATAGGTCAAGTGTTCACTAAGTTGGTGATTCAGCACGTACATGAGGCGCAGGGCCCGGCAGGAGGCACGTGAATGGCGAGGCTGGAGCAGGAAGTGATGGACAGGTGACACGCACGCTGGTGGCACCGGAGGTTTGGTGACCCACAAAGCTGCGGCAAGACGACCCCCACCCCTTTTTTTCTTTATTTTCTTTCGTGACTGATGCGCTGAGTGAAGGTTTGTCCAGCGTGGAGACAGAAGGACATGCCCACATTGGGTATGCTATTATGTATAGCTGGAGTGTTCGTCTCACACCAGTACTGCTTATAACACCACTTCACAGAGGTTTGCGTTATGTTACTGACTTCCTCTTATCTATATATAGAAGAAAATAGTGACCCTGGCGAGATGTCGTGACACCGGAAGAGAGGGAGGGAGGGAGGAAAGGAGGGACTTCTTGGAGTTTTGTAAGTGTCCAGAAATGGACTCCACCTGCCTTCACTTCCGACCTCTCTCGGTATCGAGGCCAGTGAAGGCGGAGGAAGGATGTTTCACTATACTTGTAATGCTACTGCAGCAAATCCAGACTTACTGGAATGAGAACGCTCTCCTGTTTGATAGACTCAGTAAACCTTTGAGAGGAACAAGGCCAAGTTACGCTGCTACACGTAACGGAGAGGAGGTGCCATGGAAGTGCGTTATCTTGCTTCCCATCCCGCACCTGCCTCTTGTCCCCATTGGGTCACGTGTCTATCCCAAACAGTCACGAAGTTGGTGCGCGGCAGCTGCGTGGTGGCTGCACCAGTCACCACCAGAGGCACCAACAATCATTCTAAGTTTTTCGCCGCTGCTCGACTAAGAGACAGACTGAAGCGAACCCTGTCCATATTGTGACTGGGCTCCAGCACAGCTCTGAGCATCACCACAATAGAATCTGTGTACACTGACGTGGGGAAAGGCACACAATAAGAGGGAGTGTGTAAAAGAGAGCCTCTGTCTATGTGAGCGTGTGTGTGTGAACATGTTGCAGTGATAATTACAGCAGCTGAGTACTTCGTTTCAAGGAAACAAATATTTATTACCTGAAAAGTATTCTGAGCAAGCGACGAGCCATATTGAGCACGCGTACCTTCCTTCACAAACACCGCGATGATTGCCCCAGCAACCACGCCTCACCCTGCACAGGTGACAACGAGCGCATCTCACACACCTGCAGGGAACGTAACATCCGCCTCAGAAGTACCAATCGGAGCCTCAATCTTGTGGGCGTTTTTCTTCACTGCCACACACAACCTTACTTTGCCGGAACACAATACACTCTCCCTTGGCTTGCAACAATCAGTACCGGAGACAACTTTAGCACCCCAGGAAGTTTATTCAACTCCCCAGCTTCAAACATCGACTGCGACCTCTGGTCGAGTGTCTCAGCCACTACCCAAGCTTGTCCCATGGACCAAATCTTCAATTACAGAAGTTACACTCCAGCCGTCCAGGACGATGCCCGTGCTGTTCTCACCACTGCCTCAACAGGTGCAGACAACCCCTCTCGTGTTGCAGCTACCAAGGGAAGGTAGTCACACCACTGGCCAGGGCCACAACAGCCTCATGGCCAGACTGATCGATGACAAAGGAGGGACGAGGCTGTTGGGTGGGAACACAATACGGTTTTCCAGCAATGGTAGATTATTGGCAGAGCCTCGCACCATATCACCAGAGTCCTTTGATAAAGCTCATGATTCCCTGTCACCACAGATACAACCACCTTCTGACGAGAGTAAAGGCTCTCCAGAACTACTCACTCACTCCTTGGTAACACCAGATCTTTCTGCTTCACCAGAATCATCACCACAACCACTCACAGCTTACTTCGTACCTGAGTCAGATGGTTTATCAAAACCACTCACCACTCGCTCAGTACTTGATGTGGAGGCTTCACCAGAACCAGAGCCAGAACCACTCCCAGTTTCCATCGTACCTGAGGCTGAAGCTTCACTTCCAGTTTCCATTGTACCTGAGGCTGAAGCTTCACTTCCAGTTTCCATTGTACCTGAGGCTGAAGCTTCACCAGAACCAGAGCCAGAAGCATTCCCAGTTTCCAATGTACCTGAGGCCGAGGCTTCACCAGAACCAGAGCCAGAACCACTCCCAGTTTCCATTGCACCAGAGGCTGAGGCTTCACCAGAACCACTCACCACTCACTCCCTACCTGAGGCCGAGGATTCACTAGAACCAGCGCCAGAAGAAATCATGACTTCCACAATACCTCTGGCCAAGAGTTCACCGGAACCACCGCCAGAACCGCTCACAGCATTCTTAGTAGCGTCACAACCTTATGGGGAGGCCGAGACACTCACAGGCTCCTCGGCAGCAGCAGGCCAGGCTACACCTCCCTCAGCAGCTCCCACAACACCTGCGGGCTGTTCATCATCATCCCAGCAGCCTCCAGGCGAAGGGTGTTCCAACAGCGCGGCGCTCCAGGCCTCGGAGTCTTCAAGCTTTCTGCCAGAGGCACACGAGATGAACGAGACCGTCAACGACACTGCCGAGGCGGAGGGTGGAGAGGCCTCGCAGGGCAACGGCATCCAGTGGTCAACGTTCAAGGTGGTGATGTTCGTGATACAGTTTGTCATCATGGTGGAGACAGTGTTCGGCAACCTGATGGTGATCCTGTCCGTCAAGATGGAGAAGAAGCTGCAGACGCCCTTCAATTATTACATCGTGAACCTCGCCTTCACAGACATGAACGTCGGCATCTCCGTCATGTCGCTCTTCATGATATACAACCTGTACGATTACTTCCCCTTCAACGCCGTGCTCTGCCACTACTGGGTGTGGAGCGACTACACCATGACCTTCGAGTCCGTCATGACCCTGGCCGCCATCAGGTGTGTGTGTGTGTGTGTGTGTGTGTGTGTGTGTGTGTGTGTGTGTGTTCGTTTACCCACATCTTACCGCCTCATTCACAACCCGTGGTGCGGCACATCTAAGCGTCACATCAGGATACACATTCACGGACACTAATTTGACAAGCCCACGTACTGTTTACGGAATCATTGCCGCCACAATTACTAGACGTGTGACACAGTGACCTCTGATCTGAACACAACGAATCTCTCCTCTCAAAACAATCACAATACCATTCAACAGTTATTTTACCATCTCGGGCTCGTTTTTACAACTTCCGCCTGATCAGCTGTCAAAACAACAGCAACAACAACAAAATGAACAACAAAACTCCTTCACTATAATTCCTAATACTACTACTTTTTCAACCTCTCATTCTGCTTTGCTATTCCTTTGCTAGTCTTGGATAACTATTCAATCAGCTTAATATCTAAAAATATGCAGAGGTTTGTCTTTTTTTGGACATCTTTATATGTGTATTCATCTCATACCTCTTTATCGAGTCTGTTACCGTTTGTCTTGCCTTGTATTTACATTTACTCTTTCCCTTGCTTACGTTCCCCAACTTTTCCTCGGCTTTTATGTCCTTCCGCCCCTTTCCCCTTCCTTCTCTTCTTCCTCTTCCCCTTCCTAAATCATCGTTCTGTATCACCTTACACCCTATTCCCTTTTTCCTATTCCTCCACATTTATCTCCACAATCATCCTCCCCGTACCTTCCCTCACCTCATTCCCCTTCCTCCTATTCCTCCACTTTTATCTCCACATGCTCCGTCCCCGTACTTCCTTCCACATAATTCCCCTTCCTCTACTTCCTCTACTTCCACCTCCACAATCACCGTCCCTTACCTGCAGCATAGACCGCCTGTGGAGCGTCACGTGGTCTCTGCACTATCGCAATCACAACTCCACAAGCAAGTCTCTGTACATCATCCTGGGCACGTGGTGTCTCGTGGCTCTCATCTGGCTGCCGCCCTTCCTCTATGATCGCATCGTCAACGTGTACGCCACCGGGGACTGCTACTGGGATACCGTGCTCAACAAAAACCTGGTGAGGGAGGGAAGAGAAGAGACGATCAGAGGGTGGTGGTGGTGGTGGTGAGACAAGGGAAGGGAAGGTAAGGGAAGGGAAGGGAAGAGAAGAGAATTTCAGAAGGTGGTGTGGTGGGATGTGGTGGTGGTAAGGGAAGGGAGGGAAGAGGCAAAGGAAGGAAGAAAGGTAAGAGAAGGGAGGGAAGAAGATGGAAAGGAAGGAAGGAAGGGGTAAGAAAAGGGAGGGAAGAAGAGAGAAAAGAAGGAAGGGAAGGTAAGGAAGAAGATGGAAAGGAAGGAAGGAAGGGGTAAGAAAAGGGAGGGAAGAAGAGAGAAAGGAAGGAAGTGAAGATGAGGGAAGGCCAGTGATGAATAGATACATGGCGATGGTGAAGGAAGAACATGAATAATGCCACGTCATGTATGGAGGAAAGATTATCGCTGGTTACTACTACTAACACCATAACATTTACAATTCCACTCCTGCTGACTGCTCTTACCACAACCACTTCAACATTCTAGCAGTAGTAATATAAATGATAACGATGAAATGACATCACTAAAACAATCGACGATGTCCGAGATGGAATTAATTATTTCTGCCTGCCTGTGCCGTGCCATCCCGCCCGTGCAGGTGGTGTACGTCGGGTTCCTGGGTTACTACACGCCGCTGTTTGTGATGCTCGGTGCCTACGCCAGGATCCTGCTGGTGGTGAGGAAGAGAGCTGCCTCCATCAGGGACGCCGGCAGGAAGGTGAGAGTGTAAAGATCATATTCCGTAAACACTTCTGATTGCATTTCCACTATATTCGAAAGTTCAAGTGAAATGGGTTCTTCAGGGGTGGTTTTATGGTTTTAGTGACGAATTAAGGAGATTTCTACATTATCAACAGGAAAAAACACTCTTGGGAATCTGTTAATTTCCTGTGGGCTTTGAATATCATGGAAACAACAAAGCGTAAACTATCAAGGGACACGAAACGACACGAGTGCATGGGACGCCAGACTTCAAACTTAACCCACCACTCATCTCGTGTTATCGGCTTCTTTCAAACTTCAAAATGGCACTAAATTCATACATTTTGTACACCTTTACTTATTTTTTGAACACTATTAATATTCCTTCTTCTAAGGCAAGTCTAATGTGCATAACTTCTCACGTTAGCGACATAAAGAAACAAGTCCAGTAACTCTTCACTAACTCCTGGATGCAACAACCACCACAAATCTCCAAAGCTTAATTAATAGGTGACTAAATAGCTACTCTAACACCCCCCTCCCCCCGCCCCTAAACACACCTATTAACTACTACCGCTACTTTCCACCATGGACGAGAATAGCCGAGCATCCAAGCAGATCCCAGCTCCGGCGGGGGAGGAGGCGGCAGTAGCGGGGAAGGCGGCGGCGACCAGAAGAGACTGGTGGCGGGGGCGGCGGCGACACAACCGAAGGACGACAAGCAAGAGCAAAAGTTGAAACGGGAGATGAAGGCTGTGTACACCTTGCTTAACATTGTGGTGATCTTCCTCCTGTGCTGGGTGCCATTCTACATTCTATTCGTGGTGAGCGAGATGAAGACTGAATGCATGAATGTGTTGTGTTTCGTGTATTAGGGAAAGGGAGGAGGAGGGAATGGGAAAAATGTATATACGAATGTAGAGTTTAGTGATATAGGAAGGAGTGTGAGGTTTTGTATAGATAGTAACGAGCAGTAGTAGTAGTAGTAGTAGTAGTAGTAGTAGTAGTAGTAGTAGTAGTAGTAGTAGTAGTAGTAGTAGTGATGGTAAAGATGGTAGCACAACAGTGGTAGTGAAAGTGACTACCGTAACAATACTGTATACAATTAACAATACAAGTTGTGTCAGTAACAACAGAGGTGGCAATTATAATAATGATTGCGGTAGCAGCAGCGGTAGTAATAGTAGTAAAAAGTAACTGAATAGATGGAGAACGGATGATGAAAATAGCAACTAGTTATTTAATTAAGGGAGGGAACAGCAGCAGCAGCAGCAGCAGCAGCAGCAGCTCACTAGTTAGGCAGCAACACGTGGCCTTGTACGAGGATCCGTGTCCAGCCCTGACAAACCGGCAAGGGTGCTTCGCTCATTGTGTTTTTAGTTCACATCATGGAGGGTGTGGTGTTATGAGGCGGTGCATGGAGCGGCTTTCTTCATCTTGCACTCTCATCAATAATGTATGACTGAACCATTATAATGATCAGTGCTGCCACGTAAGGTTCATCGGATAATAGGCTAAGTTTGCTTGGCTGTTACGTTCGTTAGTTTTCATATTAGTTATGTCACGCTGGGCCACATTACGACAGGTCAAGTTATGGAGGATTAAGTTTGGTTAAATCATATTAATTTGATTTACGTCAGCTGAAATTACGTCAGGTTGAATTTAGTGTAGTCAGATCTAACTTATTTTTTGCTCCACCACGCCACGCCACCCCCCGCCACACTGAATTCCCACCGGCCCGACAAGTTTGTTGCGAGGGGGAAAAAACACAGATAAGAAATTGGGCGTGTGTCTTTGGACAAATTTACCGTTTTTAGTTTAAATCACCTACAAGTTTTTATCTTCACGTTTCCTCACTATTCTTTGACTTCTACAAAACAAACTAGAGCACTGCTTTTAAAAACATGTTAAGATCCAAACCAAACACTTGCAGCACAACCCGCATTATTACAATTTCCTTAAGTGCAACAGTTTTGTAACGCACTCTTAACCTTGACGCACACACACTAATGGGAGGCTGCTCAATAATTCGGATAATACATGAGCGTGTGTATTGTTGTTGCTGTAATATTCTCCATCTCTAAATCCAGTTTTTCTTCACCCTTCTCTCCAAACTTATTTCCCTTCCCACTTCCACCTCCACCTTCATCTCTTCCTGCCATCCTTGCCATCTCCTTACCCTATCCGCCTCCTCCATGCCATCCTTGCCTTTCTCCTCCCTGCCCTCTTTCTCTTCCTCCTTCTTGCCCTCCTTTTCTCTCTATTCTCCTTCTCTTTCCTCTTCCGCCCTCCCCTTCTTTCTCTCTGCCATCCTTCTCTTCCTCCTCTTTGCTATCCTTGCCTTTCTCCTCTCTGTCCTCCTCTTCCTCCATCTTGCCCTCCTCTCCTTTCTGTTCCCCTTCCCTTTCCTCTTCCTTCTCTATCCCCTCCTCTTTCTCCTGCCTACCAACCCTCTCCGTCATCCTCCCCCTCTTCCTCCTCTCTTTTTCGTCCCTGCCACACCTCCCTGCCATACTCCTCCCTCCTGATCTCTGTTACCCTTTCCCTCCTCCTCCCTATCACCCTTCCTCTCCTACTTCTCTTCCCTCCCCCGCCACAGCTGAGTGCCTGGTTCCCGACCCTCTTCCCCACCTGGTACGTCACGTTCAGTTACTGGATGGCTTACATCAACTCGGCCGTCAACCCGATCCTCTACCCGCTGTCCTCGCCAGAGTTCCGCCAGGCCTACAAAAAGGTGATCCGTGCGATGATCGGCCGCTCTTAGGGTGCTGATGCCGCTATCGTCTACTATCTGCCCCCCACCACCACGATAACCACCACTGATGACCGTAACTATGGAAAAAGGTGTCACTACTGTCCATCCTTGCCCCCATCACCACCACCACCACCACCACCACGCCTCCACCATAAGCATTACTACCACATTAAAACGAGTATTATCACTACCATCAGCCTCCCTGCCATAACTAGGACATTGGTAGGAAAGAAAGGAAGCAGACCAAATTGTGAAATATACAAAAAGTTCTTGATGCACAGTTGAGGAAAAATAGAGACTAAGTGAAATAAACTATACAGTGATTGATAGAAAGGGAATAACTTAAAGAAGCGATATAAAGGGTAATCTGTTTCAAGAAAGCCACCATAACTACACCATTAATACCCTAATACCATATTATAGTAAATATGCAGCTACTGTGGTTATTTTGATGTTTGTTACACCTTTAATAACAAACAAATTTAATGTACACTTAACCCACACCACCACCACCAACAACAACAACAATCTGAACCATCTGAAGACCACTTATGTACACCACAGTAATAAACGCCCACACCACTACTCGTACTCCCCCCACCAGCTTGCCTCCACACTATCACTAGTCTCCACCTGTTCCTCATCCACTTTACTCACCACTGTATTCACCACCACCACCACCATCACCACCACCACCACCACCACGCCAGTGCCTGCGTCGGCCTCCAGGGAAACACTGACCGCCCACACTAACTCGCCCACCACTGGGATCAGCCTCAGGCGCTGCTCGAAGTGAGCCTCGGGTCTTTGAATCACTGAATGAAACACTTCAGGAAGAGAACGGCTCATTCTCTCTCTCTCTCTCTCTCTCTCTCTCTCTCTCTCTCTCTCTCTCTCTCTCTGTATGTGTGTGTGTGTGTATGTGATAAGTGAAAATTGTAGTATTGTAGTGATGGAGAAGCAACAGCAACATCAATAATAGTATCATTGGCAGTAGTAGTTGCTATAGTAGTAACAGTATTATTATTAGAAGAAGAAGTAGTAGTAGTAGTGATTGATTACTGAAGTAGGAAAAAATGTCATTTCTGATAGAACAATGTAAGCGATAGTTTTAGATAAATAAAACTATGAAGTCCTAATTCGCGCGTTCCTTCTCCTTGTCGCGTCACTGAACGGTACTTCAACCACTAACAGAGCGACGTCCCTGTGATGTTAGGGAAGCCCTGAGCTGCCCTGCATTCACGTGTCCTGTCTGCTGCAGGGGCAAGCACTCCTCAGACAACCAAGGCATTGATCATTGATAGCACCATGAAATATGATCGGGAGTAATCGTGTATAGACATAACTATTTCATGAGGACCCGAGGCAGTCGATAAAGTGAGAGGACGAGAATAGCGGGGCTGGACTATTTTGTGAGGCGCTGGTAAAACAATATACCAGTGAATCAAGAAGTTGAGCTGTTTTTTTTATCAATGTAAGAGGGAAGTCTGGCCACGAGCAACCAACAAAAAAATTATAAAAACAAGCCCATCTAAGACACAAGTCCCTAGAGAGTAAATTCGAAGGTTTTATCTAAAATTCACTGACATTTTGAAATCTTAAAACAGCTTCAGTCCAAGGGAGGGGGAAATACCAAGGCAGGCAGGGAATTCCAGACTATTCACCACCGTAGCCAGGTAATGAGAAGTGGAAGCAGGTAATGACTGGAGGGGAAGCGAGAGAAGCTACCTGAACGAATGAATGAAGTGAAGCCAATTAATGAATGAATAAAAGATGACTTACTGGAGTGAACGAATGAAATGAAAGCAGTCGGGGAGTGAAGTGGAGTTGAATTACACGGATGATTTAAATGACCTGGTGTTTGTACTTAGATGCGCAAAAGAGAGAGAGAGAGAGAGAGAGAGAGAGAGAGAGAGAGAGAGAGAGAGAGAGAGAGAGAGAGAGAGAGAGAGAGAGCAGCGTGATGTAGAATAACTATACGACGCAAAGGAAAGTCAAGACCACTATCACTATCACCATCACCACCACCAGCAACAACAACACTGCCACCACCACCACCACCACCATCACCAGCCACAACACTATCACTATCACCACCACCACCACCACCACCATCATTTGTACAGTACGCAGTTCCCTCCTTTACTTGATCGTCCTTCGTTAACCTTCCCAGCACTATAAATATTTGCATGCAGAGAGAGAGAGAGAGAGAGAGAGAGAGAGAGAGAGAGAGAGAGTGTGTAAATAGATCAAGTTAGTTACACGTAAAAGGAAGGAAGGAAGAAAGGAAAAAAAAAATGTGTGGGGTGAATACAGTTATAAGTGGAAGGATTTGTATATATCGTGTGTCTCAAAATGTAGATTCACATGACAAGAATGTAGTGTTGGATTCAGAATAGTTTTTTTTTCCAATGATAGTATAAACTTCAGCTCAGACTTGTTTGTTTTCATTGTTTTTTTGTGGCCCTTGACTATTTCCCCTCCCCCTCTTACATAGAAAAATAAAAGGACATACACGTCAGCACAAATGTAAAATGTATGTAATCATCACCCTTTCCTGTTACATGTATATATCTGTGACTTCTGTTTAGATTAAGATAAGTAAATAAAAGAGGTTGAATTAATGAGCACATCAGTCAATACTAGAGACCTTGTGATGAAAATGTTGTAAGACTGACGTTGTAGGAAATAAGCAGAACCATTATGACCACCACCACCACCACCAACAACAACAACAACAACGAAAAAAAAACAAAGTAGAACAAGAGCAAGAAGAGGAAACAACAACAACCAAACAATTAATTAGGTGTTCACGTCAGGACAACCAGACGTCAGAAGAACGAAGAGAACGAAGGGGAGAAGAGGCAGAGGAGGAGGAGGAGGAGGAGGAGGAGGAAAATAAATCATCTCCCCTCTCCTGGATACCTTGACCTTCACTCTGAATCGTAGGTCTCTCTCTCTCTCTCTCTCTCTCTCTCTCTCTCTCTCTCTCTC
>CM035185.1:26033268-26052634 GCA_020233015.1 Callinectes sapidus | reverse complement strand
CTTACATTGAAAGTTTGAAGTGTGGATTACATTATCAAATGTGCAGTTTTCCTTCCCGAAATATTGCACACTCGTCAGCACGGAAATGTGTGTCTATCGGTCTCAGAGGCGGCCTGCCCCGGGAGTGGGCGAGGCTGGTCCGTGACGCCCTGGAACCCGGCGGCCCCGCCTCGCCGCCGCTCTCTCAGGGCTCAAGGATCTGGAGCTGGACTGGAGCAGCGGCTGAAACTCCTGGATTAGTGTTGCAGCAACAGCGTCAGTGTTAAGACACGCTCCTGGCGGCGTGGGGCAGGACAGCGTGCACGTGCGGGGGTGAAAGGAGTGACAGTGAAAGTGTTGACTGAATGTTAAATGAGTTATGAATTGATTATTTTGAGAAGGAAGGCTTCAGCACACTTAATCAATTTTTAATAATCCTTTTGACCCTTTTACCTACGACAGACAAGATCTGATCTGCAAGGGCGTGGTCTGACCTGGATCTCAGGCGAGGCTGGAAAACCTACATACTGTACTTACACGCCTATTCTTGCGTCCTCACCTGAAGTGGGTGTGGCTTATTAAGCAAAGCTGAGGCCCATCTGACTTGTGGTCACCTCGATGTCGCCAGCAGCATACAAAGTGCTGGGTGTGTGAGCCATTAACACTTTCTGTATAGTGTATTTATAACTGAACAATTTGCACGCCAAGTGAAGAAGGAAGTGATCTCTCATCGCTGAATGAACTTGACTCCCTCCACGAGCTCTCTTGCAACTCCTGCTGCCCATCAAATACATAGAGATAGATATACGTTGTGTTGCTGCACCGGCTGTTTCGGAGAGGGGAAAGATAATATGCTGTATTGTAAGAGGGTGAGACAAAGAGCCGTGCGGTGTTGCCATATTTTCTTAAGTTGACATTGAAACAGTGGACCCCCCCAAAAAAAAAAAAAAAAAATGTAGCCAAGACGGTTTTCAATTCTCCCATTTTCTTCTGCTTTCCGCCCCAGTGAAATCTTGAATTACTAAACCTGATTGCATTGTTTACTGCCACTAGAGTTTGCCAGTTTCCATTATTGTCTTCCATCCTCCCGGGCATGGATTCCAATAGTGAAGTGGATCATATACCTTTTACTCTTAGCCAAGTGAATTTATCCCATTTTCCGGCGCTCTGAGGAGGAAAAGGAACAAATAAGAAGGTTTCTGTTTCCGAGGCTTCGCTCCGGAGACGCTCAGACCAAGACCAAAGACTCACTTGACGTTGCAGAAGGAGGGATAGAGGGACGACATGAGGGAGTGCAGGAGAGGAGACAAAGATGCCTGAGGGAGCACTGGGGGAGGGATAGAGGAGAGGTATGAGGAAGTAAAGAGGGAGAAATATAGAAACAGTCGGAAGGGCAACAGTCCGATAGGAAATGTACCTCAATGGACAAGACAATGGTACGTATCTCCTCATTTTCCCTTTTACACTCATCAGGATATTGTTGATAGAGAGTTTGGCCACTTTCTGTTCCCTCGGCATGGCAGTCTGTAAAGCAGCTTGGGCTCGAATTCTGAAACGCTTGGCTCTCCCATATCACGAGTATTTTCTAACGCCACTAAGATGATTATCCGGGTTATCTATAGCTTTCCTGCTGTCGATAACGTAGAAATCTTCTTAAGTTGTCACCGAAACCGTGATAACACCCTTGAAAACACGGAAAAGTTCAACTAGTCAGATGTAGCGTAGAAGACGGGGAAGGAGGGAAAGAAAGAACAACTCTGAAATAACAAACCATAAGAATTACATCCAACTAGTGATTGTGACGCCGGAACGAGTGACGAGACGAGTAAGTTCTTCTGGGTTTTCGGGCAGAGAGGATGTGAAAGCGTGACGATGAAAGGAAGCGTAACACCCTGACACTCACTGAACCACCAGCGTACCTCGGAAACTCATGCATGAAGCGGACGCCAATGAAAGTGAGTGGATCTTCCGACAATTATTCTCGACTGACCTCTGACCCGCCGCTGGGGAGAAGGGGACGGAGGCGAGTGATGGAGGTGGTGGCGGTGGTAGTGGTGGTGGTGATAGTACCGATGATGACAATAGAGACTAATGGTGATGGCGGAGGATGAGAAAGCAGAAGGAAGTGAAGGAGAGGGGAAGGGGTGGGGGGGCGATAATACGGGATGCAAGAGAGGGAGGGAAGGGGGAAGGGAAAGGAAAGGGAAAGTGGAAAGTACGTGTGTGACGCGATACCGGTGGAGGAAAAGAAATATGGATGTAAAATAATGAAAATAGTTGAGAATAAAGATGAAAGTCAGAAAAAAATCATGACGAGATGAAAGTAAAAATGGAGATTGGAAAAAAAAACTACAGAGAGAGAGAGAGAGAGAGAGAGAGAGAGAGAGAGAGAGAGAGAGAGAGAGAGAGAGAGAGAGAGAGAGAGAGAGAGAGAGAGAGAGAGAGGGAGAGAGAAGGAATCAGCAAATTAATAAATACGAGTAACACTTGCCACTCACACATAAGGAAAATAACAATCCTAAATCTTTCAGGAAAATAATAAATGAATGAATAAATGAACAAAATAAAATATCTTTCAAAAAGTGACGATAGTATCAAATTGTCAAGAAACAAGCAAAAAGTCAGTAATTTTGTGCATGTCTTGGATGCTGAAGACAATGGGGGCATTCTCTCTCTCTCTCTCTCTCTCTCTCTCTCTCTCTCTCTCTCTCTCTCTCTCTCTCTCTCTCTCGCCACACCAAGAACTGACTGTTTCGCGTGTATCAGAAACCTTGAGAGGGAAACCCGCTTGTCTATGAGCCACGAATGTCAGTGAGCGGGAGGGGAGGGGGGGGGGAGTCATACCAGAGTGCGGCCGCCACACGCACGGAAAAAAATAAATAAATAAAAGAATACTGGGGAGAAATCTATGCCTTAGTATTTGTGAGAGCAGGAAGACAAGGCACGAGAGATATCATAATGTCAGTGTATATGATTCTGTTAAACCCGTTATTTCTCTACTATCTCTCTCTCTCTCTCTCTCTCTCTCTCTCTCTCTCTCTCTCTCTCTCTCTCTCTCTCTCTCTCTCTCTCTCTCTCTCTCTCCATTCACAATAGATATGTTTTTTTTCCTCCCCGTGATGTGCAGGTGTGAAGCGACGGACATGGGCGGAGCGGGGGCGTGGGCTGCCCTGGTGGTGGCGGTGTGCGTGATGTGCGGCGAGGGCCAGAGCAGTATTGCCTCCAGCCCTACAGAATTGTACGAGAACGAGCTCGCCTCCAATGACTACCTCAAGGTGGGACGGTCCCTCAACTTGCTGCCACGCTTCGGCTTCCTGTCGCTCTCCATCAAGGTGTGTTTCGAACTTCATTGCCATCACCTGCCTCACCTCACACACACACACACACACACACACACGCTACGTAGTGGTTAAACACGTTAGCCTCTGTTCACCAGCAGCAAGTGGGTACGGAATTTAACTCATGGATTGTGGCCTCGCTGTCCCGGTGTGTGGTGCATAGACCCTCTTTGGTGTGGTATGTGAGTGATCAGGTGACAACACGTTCCGTACCGTTTCAGGTGTTTCCCGAGAAGGACAGTAACTACTGGTTGTTCCGGGAGAGGACCGTTGAGGTGTTCCGCAAGAATTCGTACTGGGCGGTCAACAACCATGGCCAGCCCTCCTCCACGGAGAGACCACGCCGAGCCTACGATCCTCACTTTGTAGTTGACTTTTGTGACAACGTGCAGGACCTGCTCACTGCCTACTTTGACAACTTCTACATCGAGGGCGTCCCGGAACCCCACCGCGTCTTTACAAGCTCCATATCGGTCCAGGCCACCGCAAAGCACCTGGGCATCCATTCCACCTACCTGAGGTCCATGTATTCCTTCGTGCTGGTGCGCCTGCTCCGCCGCAACAGACGCGCCACGCTAGACGGTGAGTCATCCGAAGATTCTCTCTCTCGCTACTCCACGTTGCCCTCCATGCACCTAATAACCTGTAAAGAAGAGACAGACGTCTCTCTCTCTCTCTCTCTCTCTCTCTCTCTCTCTCTCTCTCTCTCTCTAAACAGACACTGAACAATTGCTACACATATTGCAGTGAAAATTAATATTCATAAATGAAGTAACTAAATACAAATAAATGGAAACAACGATACATGGAGTTAATCTCTCGCTAAATTACCAGTACATTATATTGACTGATATGATGTGAATCACTCCTGTGTCTGTTGCAGCACAGGTTCACCCTGGGCCAGGATATGATGACAGTATGGTACAAAAGAGATTGAAAGAATTCCTTTCAGGCAGCAGATATAATTACAAATGTTGATGCACAAATTTTATCAGGTAATGAAGAAAGGTACTGACTAATATCCGTTTTTCTCCTTCACCGCTGTTACTGATCTTGCAGGCCAGCTGGCACTCTCCGCCAGCTTCAAGACTGCCGCCAGCCGTATCCGTGTGGGCTCGACGGAGTCCGTCAATCAGTTCCTAGACCAGTACGGCACCCACGTCATCACGGAGTATGAGGTGGGCGACGTGCTCTACCAAGTATATGTGTTTGGCAACAGAACTTACTGGGACTTCAAAAACAACTTTGCCATGAGTACCACGTGAGTGAGTGATATCATTCAACGACTAATAATTTAGATAATTCTTTATGTGCCCACGAGATAACAGTAATCATAGCTGCAGTAACTCTTATTACCCTTTGGTTTTGTGTTTCTTTCTATCCTGATAAGAGGTTTAGAATTCTCAGGGATGAAAGTCTTTCAAGAAAACTCACAGCAGAAGACACGCAGGTTGAGTATTAAGACAAACCAAAAAACTATTATGGCCATTCTCTCACATCTTCCTCTTGTTTATACCTTAGAGAAGGGTTACATATAAAGATAGGCTTTTTCATGAATGATCTCCCCTAAATAGCGAAAAGATGAAAATGCTAAATGACTATAAAAACAACCACATACAGTATTGTATAAATAAAAGAAAAGCATCAATGAGATATAGAAAAAAAAAAAATCTTTATACATCTAAACTAACTGTCATGATATAATGATTATCTGGGCACTTGTTAGGAAAGCATAACCATTACACACTGAATAAATCACATAGGTAACTGTTACATTTTGCTTTTCTCCAACAGTGAGGATGACTTGATACGAATGGAACGTTACTTCTCGCCTTCACATGCACTGTATGTGGGGAATGTTAAGCTGGCCTCAGGTATGAAAAGACCATCTCCACACTTGCCTGTATCAAGAAAGAGAGAGAGAGAGAGAGAGAGAGAGAGAGAGAGAGAGAGAGAGAGAGAGAATATTCAAGGATGAGGTGCAGGGACAGGTTCAAATGACTCTTATCTCATGAATACCCTCTGGAGGAAGTTACAAAAAATAAGGATCACACATTAACATTACAATCTTAGATTTGCCTTGTATCTCTTGACGTTTTTTTCCTAATGTTGTAAAGGAAGATGATGTAATAATTTACTTCCTGCCAGGCAACCCACACTTTGAGGAGGCCGTGCAGCACAAACTCCTGGAGATGACATACTACCGCTTCTACAACAGCATCTTCCAAATTTTCAAGATCCCAGACCTGGAGGAGAGACTGGAGCAACTGGATGGAGAGGTGGTCATTGGCCTCAAGCTGGAGAAAATCACCAAAATTGTTCCCAAGTCCCCAGAGCGACATTGGCTCAAAGAGATTCTGGACAACACTCTCTCACTCTTCTATGTGACAATGTGAAAGTGAAGGGAAGGTGAACACATGAGGAAAAACTCAGACTAAAATTATGAGAAAGTTGAGAATTTGAGATGAAGCCACAAAACTAACCAAGACAACCTGGACCAGTTGAATACATGAAAGGAAAATCAATTCATTAAAACTTAATTGATGCAACTTAAAACCATGCATACAGAATACAGAGGTGATAATTACATGATAGCATTTGCTGTCCTACTTAATAAGCTGTATGAAAATGAACATCAATCAGGACTGTACCTGTCAGTGGGTGTCAGTTCAAGGGAGTGCTGTGCCCTAAAGTGGTTAGTAATACACTGAGGTGCCTTCCTTCCTTCCTTCAGTTTTGCAGATGCAGTGATGGAGACTGTAGTGTGACCTGTCTGGTGAGCACAGACAGGAGGGCGTCACAGTATGCAATGTGTGGCTACTTCAATGTTCCCTTTTAAGGCCAAGATCCATCTCTAGCATTTAAAGTTCCTATTGCTCTGTTTTCTGAGTGACAGGTTTATTTCTATACCCATTGTGCCTTCAGGCTTTGTTGCTAAGCAGTGTTGTCCACAGTGTCCTTTGTGTGGAAAGCTTTCAAATATATAGTACAAGTTTAACATTTTAGATTAGAATATTATGCTTTCCTTTACCTTACTAGTTCCTATAATAATTACCCACAGTGATTTCCCTGTTTTCTGTTTTGGCACAGCAGTAATAGACAACTTACACATCACAGTTCAAGAAGCTAAAGCTTCAAAAAGAAAAAGTTGGAAATGTTTCTTTACAGATTTTTAAGTGAGGGAAATGGTCAAGATACAAAACAATATTTTCAGTAATCCCTTACCTTTCATTCTTTGTTGTAGTTCCAGGCAGTAACAGCATGACAAGCATGCCAGCAGCTGGACCAGCACACTGCTGTATGTAGCACTATCATATCTGTTCCAACTCTTCCTTTCTTATTCCCATTCATTCACACAGACTACTAGGAAGAAAGGAGAGCAGGCCGATGAATGGGAATGAAGGAGGGAGGACTGAAAGCAATGGTGGTGTCAAGTCCCCCTGTCAGCTCCCCCAAATATAGCATAGCTACCAACAAACATGAAATCATATCATAATTGCCCCATAACCCAATTTACCATTAATACTTTACTTTGATGACATTTTGTGAAGTTTCTCCACATTTTACCTCGGCCATACCACCACAGAGGAAATTCCCTGATGCCACCACTGAATGAAACATCAGTACTTTGTTCCCACATATACCAATGGTTGTCACACTATTACTGAAGGAGACTGTACCTTGTTCTCATTGATACTTCCTTCTCTCACATTACAACATGACTTGGCACACACTGACTCAATTTATTGAATATCAACTCATTTCAATCATCACCAGGTAAACAAAATATCCAAACATATGTCAATGTTTATATTGCATTTTTTTATGAAAATATACAGCAACATTGATTTTTCATACCCACACTGCTAAGGAACACACTCATTCACACAATTCTGGTAAATCTTCTAAGATAAAAACACTGCTGAATTGGCAGACATACCAATCAACTCCCATCTGCTTTGCCATCATTACTTTGACTTGATCTTCTTCTTCTTGGTCTTGGTCTTGTTCTTGGTCAAGGAGTCAAGCCCACTGTCAAACTCAGATATGCTGGCTGTCTTAGGCAACTTTCCACACCTCTGGTTCATCACCTGGATTTTCCTGTGAAAGCAAACACGAGCAAGTTAGGAAACTATTGAAATCATAAGACTTCTTTTAATCATTTTCTCTTCTATGCATTTTCTTGTACTGATAAATCACAAGTTGAAAGTAATTCACCTATATAATAGGCTGACATCCCCTGCAAAGAGGATAGTGGAGGCAACACACACACACACACTGTAATAGTGCACAATTACATAAACATATTCTTTAATATGTACCTTCTCTTCTCCTTTTTCTCCCTTCTTTCCTTCATCTCCCTCTTGGCCCTGAAGGCGGCACCGGCCCCCAGTGCTGCAGGGGAGTCCCGCAGGCCCATGCTCTTGGCGTAGTGGCCAAGGTGCAGTGCCTTGAAGTTGAACATCTCCCGCACTTCCTTTGGGTATGAGGCGTATGACCGGACGAACGACACGTACGCTGATGACAAACAATGACTTGTTAATTTGCTCCTTTTCTACCAAGTTGAAAAGATTATTCTGGATCACAAGTATTTTAAATTACTGTCATATAATGGTTTTACTTACAGGTTTTATTCTTTTGATGCCACAGAGCTTCACTAATAGTTATATATTAATGAATTTTTCCCTGTTACTACTGTATTTTCTTATCTAGTTTGACTTCATGTGACCAGCAGGGAACAGTCTTATAATAATTAAGTCTGCCTGCACACCACACATCACACTGACACAGGTTATGCTGTTACTGAAAACAAAAATCCACAAAGTAGTAACACCATCAATTGCTTCTTACTGAGGACTTTCCACCACTACTGTACAGGAGTGGTGGCCCAGGACTCACCTTTCCTGGCCAGGTCAAGGAAGCCACTGTCAGAAAGCAGCAGCTTCTCCATCTGCAGCTGTAGGCCTGTGGCAGCTTCCTCCACAGTGCTGGCCACAGACTACACATTGGAAGAGAAGGAGGAAGACAATTAGGGGCTCAGGTGCATTATAATAAAAAAAAATGGTGCTCACTAACAAGACAACAGACAGATATGTAAGAAAACATATTTTTACAATGTTTATGTCATAATGTCACCACAGAAAATTTCACCCAGTAGAAATGCACCTTTTTTATTTATTTGTCTCCCAATCAGTGACTTCATATTTGATACTGGAACTTTACACTAAAACCAGAAGTTTAATAAAGACATTATCAATAGATACATACATAATGGATGTTCAACATTGAAATCAAATAAGTAGACATTCAATATTTACAATTTAAAACTGAAATGAAATCCTAGGAAAGAGCAACCTAGCAGATCCCCCCTGTGCATCAAATATTCCAGGCACTGCAGCCTGCATCAGGCATAGCACTGGTGGTGGTGGTGGTGATGACAGGCTGACACACTTGCCTTTCTGCTATTAGGGTCCCGAGGCAACACCAGGTTCCTCAGCACACCTTGCATGTTGATCTCCTTCAGTCTGGAAGCAAAAAATGACATCCATGGCAGACAGACATACAAGGCTAAACAAACACTAAAATAATGAATAAATATTCCAGAAGAACATAAATAACTAGATAATGTCTTACATTAAGGAACACGACACACCTTAGCAAGTGACTAATGAATTTCTTGAACACACCCAAAGGCAAAGAAACCTACAACAATAAACACAACACCATTAGAGGCCATCAAAGGAAACCAAGGAAACACATCACAAGGAGGCAAATGTGAGACACAACCCATGGCTGCAGGACATGTGTTGATGGCAGCATACCAATAAAATAAAAGCCTACCACAGAATAATGAGACCAGAACCACATGCTCAGTGACTCACGTAATCTTGTGGCTCTCCAGCATCTGAATGTAGGGAGCCTCAGCTGGAGCCAGGAAGACGAGGGCTGAGCCGAGGGCATTGACTCGGGCGGTGCGGCCAACGCGGTGCACATAGTCCGCTGCAGTGCATGCCGCATTGAACTGCACTATCCACTTCACCCTGGGCATGTCCAGGCCCCTCGATGCAACATCCTACCATAAGGAAGAAGGCTGTTAATCTAAAGTATGAACAACATAGGAAGCTAAGAAGACATTTATGATACTTGCCTATTACATTATAATCCATCAACACTGCCTCTACTGCACACCCTCTGCCTGTAACAAGTGTGTCAGTCAAATTCAAAGCATCGCTGCTGATTACAATCCTGGATATTTACTCTCTTTTACATCAGTGACTGGTCTATTCCTTACCACCAAAACTCACCGTGCACATCAGAACTCCAGCTGCTGCATCCTTGAAAGACTTGAACACAGCAGAGCGATCCTGAAAAAAGCACAGGTTAACACAAGGATGGGCAAGATGTGTCTAGTGTGCCACAATCAACCTGTAAGACATTTCCTGTGGCCTTCAAGATAAATCCCATGAAAACTCTTCTCCTCACTATCATATATTGTGTGTGTGTGTGTGTGTGTGTGTGTGAGAGAGAGAGAGAGAGAGAGAGAGAGAGAGAGAGAGAGAGAGAGAGAGAGAGAGAGAGAGAGAGAGAGAGAGAGAGAGAGAGAGAGAGAGAGAGAGAGAGAGAGAGAGCAAAGTGAGACAATCATGTTTCCTGACCTGCTGTGTCATACTGCCATGAAGTTTTTGGAAAAGGATGGCATCAGGTTTTTCTCTTGACTTTCTTTGCTCTAGTTCCTCCTCTTCCTCTTCTTCTTCCTCCACATCCTCCTCATCATGGCTCCCCTCCCCATCATCCTGTTCCCCAGCCAAAACCTTCTCTGCTCGCCGCAGAAGTGAAGTTTTTCTGTTAACTTCCTGTCCATATCTGCAGAAAAAACGTAAATTCACAGGAGATTATTGATGAATGCATTTCCCAAGGTGGCACACAAGCAAGTAATTACCATGACTGACATACACTGTTATGCTATAGCCAACCACATACAAGAAAATGCATGCAGGAAAATGTGATAAAAAGGTGAGAGGTCAATGTTTGACACACCTGGACAGGAGCTTGGAGAACAAGGCTGTGTGATAGTCCACCATGTCTTGTGTTGCAAAGAAGATGATCATTTTCCTCTCATCACCAGACTGTGGAGAGACAAGCAGTTCTGTATGTGCCTCTGATAATCAAGATAATTTGAGGAGGTATTTCTCAGATTTTTCACAAAATGAATACGGTATCAGTGTTGCTGTATCAGAAAGTAATCCACCTATGAGAGCATAATTATAGTCCTGGCAACTATTAACTTTTCTAAACTTGGCTTATTTTAATGCTGTTTAGGATATAGATGCAGCTGAAAGGAAGTCCCTTTGCATCCTTTCCATTCATTAATTAAACAATTTTAATACCAAAATACTATTCACCACCCCTGCTTACCCTACACTTGGAGAGGATGAAGGCTGCCAGGGTGACCAGTCTCAGTTTGGCAGGCACCAGAAGGTAGTGGTGGGACAGGTTGGCTGGGGTAGCCAGAGCCTCAGCAGTAAGCTGGTTCTCAGTACTGTCCTCACAGCTCACATCCACTACCTTGGGCTCCACAAGACTCATGCCTTGAGAAGGAAGCAGTGTAAGTCTTTTCCTGGTATATCTGACTAAATAATTTACAAAACACCATTGTTGTTGCATCTGATGTTGATAATGCTACTATTACTGTTACTAGTGGCCAATGTGGTATTTACCTGCCAGTTTCTCCACCCCAGTTGACAGAGTAGCAGACAGCATGATAGTTTGTCTGGAGGAGGTTGGCCCTGGTTGCTGCTCTTGAAGGCTCTCAATGATGCTGTAACGTACAGGGAAGGAATTGATCTATATCACTATTGCAATTATCATTGAGGAACTTGAGAGTATTTTTCCAACAGCATGGCCAATGCTTCAATACAGATGCTTAGGGGAGCAAACATTGTTTGTTAAAGTTCTCAAAAGGTTTCTGTAGGTTCATATTATTGCAAGCTACTACAGTCCACTACCATAATGCATTTCTCACGAGGTAAACAAAAAAAATAGGATATTCACTACAGATGTAAATCACACAGAAAGAAGAGTATCAGTGGGAGGTGGAGTCTAAGGAGTCTAATTATCAAGGGACTGAAAGCCAAGTAATATTCATGCTAACCTAAACTTTCTGTTAAGAGCTAGTGCAGAGAGCGAAAGGACAGACAAGCCAGGGTAAACATGGCATACCTGGTGATGCTACGCTCGTATCCCATGTCCAGGAGTCGGTCTGCTTCGTCGATTACCAAGAACCTGACGGAGACAAGGCTGAGATTGGTGGTGCTGTGCAGGTGGTCAATGAGGCGGCCTGGTGTGCCCACCAAGATGTTGATGCCCCGACGAAGACGAGCCTTCTCTGCTTTCTTCTTCTCTCCACCAATGAGGTATCCAGGCACCACCCACACACATGACTGACACAGATAAGCAGGTATGTAAGGGATAATGCTTTGGACTAATGATTTATAAGTGATTTTTCATAGAAATAGGTACTTACAAATTTCACTTAATTACAGAACTGGTGAAACTGAGTTACCACAAGACAAGACAAAAGAACTCCTTCCTTTGCAGACAGACTAAGGGAAGGACATCTAACGCAAATGAAGTTACTTATGAAGAATTTCCTGCATAAACAAAGTATGAGTACAAGTGGAGTTCATCAAGGAAACCAAATTATTCAGATCATCAGAAAGCAGTACCTTGTGCAGCCTCTCAAACCACTGGTAGCTCTGCAGGGCCAGCTCCCTTGTGGGCACCACCACCAATGCCAGCACTCCATCACTACGCTGTACCCGTGGCACTTGCTGGACCAGGAGCAAGGGAAGAAGCTTAGTGAGGCTTTCATCAGGGTCATGACCAGTATTTTTATTTTAGTAATGGTAGCACTAGTAACATTAAGGTTGGCAACATGACTTCCCTAGCATGTACTCACCATCATGAGGGAGTGGAGGATAGGGAGGGCATAGGTGAGGGTCTTGCCAGAGCCTGTCTGTGATTTCACCAGTGTGTCTTTACCAGCCAAGATGGACGGAATGGATTGCTGTTGCACTGATGTCATGGAGGAGAATCCCAACTTCTCCAAATTTGACACCTGTAAAAGGTGAAATGTTGAAGAAATAATACAATGTGTTTTACAGTTATAATCAACAAAACAATGTATCAATTCAGATTACCTACTAGCAACAAAAAATTTCTAATTTATTTTTCAAAAGATACATTGCAATCTTTTCTTATTTAACAGCTATATATTCAGTCTAGCACAATTGGAATGGAGAATTTCATGTTTATTTTCAATGAACCCTCTTTAAGATTCTTAGCGTGTCATGACCTATTTTAAACTCAAATAGTGGGATTCCTTAAAAGAACTTACCAAAAAATATAATAATTCAAGAGTCAGAAAGAAAGGGAGTGAGGACAGGAGCCCTTTATGAGCTTCACCACACAATGGCAATCCACATGTTCACAAACTGGTACTACTCACAATCTGTGGGGCAAGATCCAGCGAAGAGAAGGACTCCTCTGAGAAGACCTTTTCTGAGAGCTTGGTCACGTCAGACTTAGGAATGAATGGAATGGCTGGGTTACCAGTGAAGAGGGAGGTGACAATCTCCTTCTTTTCTTCATTTGGGGCATCTCCCTCAACCTCAGTGGCAGGCTTGGGAGGATGGTCTGTCTCCCTCCTGGTATTGGCAGGGCCGG
The DNA here is from genome assembly GCA_020233015.1 of Callinectes sapidus. Lineage (NCBI taxonomy): Eukaryota > Metazoa > Arthropoda > Malacostraca > Decapoda > Portunidae > Callinectes > Callinectes sapidus. The sequence continues at coordinate 26,039,591 of CM035185.1, read as the reverse complement.
GTGTGTCTTGTTTGGCTTCAGGGACGTGTGCTGTCTTGGGACGCTTCTGGGGTAGGGAAACATCCTCTGCCTCTCTCTTGTGGTTACTCTGGAAATAACTCTGAAAACACACCAAATCAACTGTTACAAAAGTATACTAAAAAATGTGGAGAGAGAGAGAGAGAGAGAGAGAGAGAGAGAGAGAGAGAGAGAGAGAGAGAGAGAGAGAGAGAGAGAAAGAGAAAGAGAGAGAGAGAGAGAGAAAAATTTTTTATGCAGCTTCACTGTTTAACATAAATAAAGGATATGCCACCATCACATCAAACATGGCCTTACTACAGTATTATTTTACACTTTCATTAAACTCAACATGGCTTTTCTTACCCTTTTCATTATATAGCACTTGTCATTCTGAGTAATTTGGATCCTTACATACCCATCACAAACTGCTTATAATGCTGACAGCAGCTTTTAAAGATTAACCAGTTTTGTGTGGGACCGAGCTACCCCGCTGTGGCATCACCATGTTTAACTTAATGGACGGGTGGACACTAAGGAATTATGTGTGTATTGTCACGTTATTGGCATGCATGCAAAATCTGTCACTGTGATTGATTCTTTTGTTTGAGCACGCAGACACTGGCCAATAGAAATAATACAGAATAAATCTAGCCAATCAAAACACTTTGTCAAGAGAAGCCACAAGATTTGAAATCAGTCTGTGGAAAGCACCTGTCCAGGCAGAGTGCCATGGCTAGCAGTACATATTCTCTCAACTATTTTAATTAGCTAGTTTAGATTTGTGTCAGGTTAGGTTAGTTTTGGTCAAATTAGGTTATCGTAGCCAGTCTGGGCAGGGTGTCTCAGCTAGTGCTAGGTATTGCCTCAACTAATTTCAGTTAGCTGGGTCAGACTAAGGTTAGGTTTAATTTAGGTTAGGTTAGACTTAAGTTAGGAATAGGTTACATTAAAGTTATGGTTTGGTTAAATTAGGTTTCCGTGGCCAGGGAAGAATAGTCCAAATTTTGGACTCTTACTTTTGTGGTACTTTGTGATGTGATGGACTGTGGTTTAAGAAGGAAACAGGTAGGTTGGAAGGGGGGAAAAAAGTAATGATTTACAATGGAAACAAACTGCAAATTTATTCAAAACAAGTTGAAATCTACCAGAATAAATAATTTTGTCCAGCTACGAGTTTGGTGTAGGGGTAAAAATTTCCCTTTAACTACTATAACCTTAAAAACAAGACACCACTGTATTTGAGGGAAGTCTGTATTGACAGGTGTAGGCAGCCGAGTATGAATAGCTTTACTTTAAAATCTCTAATTTATGCCACCTTCACATCCGTCACTTAAATGAAATGGATATTTGTGTTTAATAGAGATCTTGCCTTAGAGACTACCCACCGAGAAGTGTTACCTGCTTGACTCCTGCTAGGCCGCGTGAAAAGTTGAGCACCAGCCCGCCCCCACCACTCATCGCTTCTCCTCTTTAGTGGTGCTGGTGGTGGTGATGATGGTGCCTCTGTGTCTCTGTGTCTCTATACGCTGTCACTCCTATCCTCCTACGCAACACAAGGCGATACGCAGTGTGAAAACCTGCCTTCTGCCACTGCTGTATTTGTGGTGTAGGGACTGGGGCCTGGTGTAGGGTTAACACGTGCTGCTGCGGCGTTAACTCAGGCTTACGTTGTGGATAATGAGTTTTATTTGTCTGAGTGGGCAGGTGGGTGTGAATTTCTGCCCTGCTTAAAAAAGAAAATTTTCTGCTCTTAAGCTCTACCAACATTGAATTCAGTGTCGTGATAGAGCAGATCGCAGCTGAGAAATATTAAACTTCCTTGTTACTTGTTGGAAGGTATTCTAGCCCCCCCCCCCCTCCACCAGCTGTGGCGCTCTGCAGGGCCTCCCTTAATATTATACAATTACAACTAAATTGTCATATCATCCATGCCATAACACTGAGCGAACAAATCGTTTCTTAGACAGTACAATCTTCACTATATCGGACACTTTATGGCAGTCCGTTTAAAAGTCTTGGTGCACACCTTTAAAATGCTCTGAAGTCCATTCTCAGATTGCTACATGGCTCATTTAACCTGTATTGTTCATCAACATATCTGATTTCCATTGAAGTATTAAGTTGAAAGTGTACTACAGATAGTTTTACATTGTCTTTCCCTGTCTCACCACGGCCCTGCACACATCAAGGAGCGTCAGCTGGCTAGTCACGGGGAACTGCAAGGACGGTCGAGGAGGCGCGGGGGAAAGATGAGAAGCAAATAAATAATGTTAAGTAAAAAAAAAAAAAAAAAAAAAAAAAAACATTCACAAAGACAGCTGGTTCGGTTACAACACACGAAAATAATGGACGATGCAAGAAGATATCAGATCTGTATGAAGCAGGTTCTGTAGAAAACAAATATAATGATAGATTTCCACCTGTCATCTCCAGCCTATTTACTCAGCACACACACACACAACGACGTATATACCTGAAAGTACCTCAATATACCTGGAAAAATAACTTCACATTTTCTTTCTCCTAGTAAAAGTACAATACGGCATCCCGAGTCTCTTCTACCTTGCCCCTCTTACAGTTAAGTTAGGCTGTGGTAATGGCCATGGCTCTATATTCCTTCCTCCCTAAGGGAGAGAATTTCCCATTAAAAGCAACTCTCACATACATACTATTCATTCCCCCTCCCTCTCTCACTGACATCACAATTATTAGGAAACCATTATATTCTCTCTCTCTCTCTCTCTCTCTCTCTCTCTCTCTCTCTCTCTCTCTCTCTCTCTCTCTACAGTCATTAAGAAAGTGCTATTTTTTTTTTCTCTCTCTCTCTGCTCCTCCTTGTCTGCAGTCATCTCTCTCCCCTCCTTAAGTGCTTCCTCAACACACACACACACACACACACACCCATAAATCACCTCATTTCACGTCCTCTATCTAATATTTAGCATCCACACATGGGGTGTTTTGGTTTAACGGTGTGAGGGCTTTTTAAGAATATTTTTCTTTCTTTTTTGTCACCCAGGAAGTGTTGGTATACCAGAAATATAGCATTGGGGGTAAGAAATGATGAGGCTCTCACCGTAAGATTGAGATGAAAAAAAAAAAAAAAATCATGTATTTAGTGATCTAATACTCAGCTCTCTCTAACTTCTTACATCATCCATCCCTAATCACCTCCCACTATTTAGCTAGTCTCTTTGTCTCCTTTTCTATCTAAATTTTCCTTTTTTCTTGTTTTCCTGTTTTTTTTTCTCTCTCTCTCTCTCTTTTTCCCTAATATTTCTCTTATTCATCATCTTAACAGACACCCACACATCATTCACACTTAGAAATTATGATGATAGTAGACCTGGAACAATAATAAAACTTATTACTATTACTCTAGTCCCAACTACTTATGCTAACACTAGTATTAAAATCCCTTACACACTTATATTCCTCATTCATTCCTCTCATTACTACAACTCAGTACTTTCATTGAGGAAAATACCTAGAAATGCCCCCAAATTTTTGAAATTGAGGTTAATAATGTTTCTGTTTGTGTCTGGAGGCATTGAGATGAGGTCTGTAAATGGGAATGCATACTGATTACTTTATTTAACACTCAATCACTCATGTAAGGCTTTTCAGTGGTTACATATCTCTTTTTGAGGTTGATTCAGGCTTTTCTTCATTGTGTTGCTCTGGAAATCCACGGCAGGTCTTTGGGTTGGGAGGGATGAGGACCGCTCTCAGCTGGCTGGCCTACTGTCTCTCTGCCCTTATATATACGTAATGCAAACCATTTTGAAAATCGATACCAGAAAGAAGCTGCCCAGACTGAAATGCACACTGTTTTTTAAAGGGATAAATATCCTAACAATGTCTGACACAATAAAATGGTAAGCATGTGGTGTTGTGGCGGAGCGCGGTGCGATCGCCGGTCTTTGTTTACATCGGCGGTCACTAACAACTCGACCAAATAACGGGATGGGAAACCCACCCACACTACATTATAGTATGGATTTAAAACACACTATACCGCCACACCACAGCCACACCAACAAAACACTAACTCATCACACAATAAACAAGTTCACTTCCTTCTTTGGGCACCATCAAATTTTTAATTTGGAAAATACTCATAGCTACACTAGATATTATGGAATGATAGTAGTTTGCCAGTGTTTTTCTCCTGTTTTTAAGTCCTATATCACCCACCAAAACAATATCTGTGTGCTAATTCAATAAAGGTATTTTTTATGACATGACTTATTGTTTAGGTTAAGGTTAAATCCAAAACACAGCTACACAAGATCTTAGGGTGGATCAGGACTTGCTTTCCATTCCTTTCAATGAATCCAATGTCAAAACAATGCTCATTTCACTAACAAATGAGAACAGATCCTGCTGGAATGGGGAGGAAGTTTTTTTTGCACCTTTTCTGGAGATTTTCAGCTTGTCTACCATTCCCCTCATGGACCTCATATGCTTTCCATTTCCACCTCCTCCAATCACTAGTACACACCAAACGTTTAAATCACCTGCAAAACACTTGATATTGCCTTAAACATGCAGGGCAGTAAGGGGGCCAGCTTGCCGGATCAGGGTCAGCAGGGCTCAGGCCCTCCCACCTGCTCTAGAGCAAGTCAGAGTGTCAGGGAAGATGTTGTCTGGTGTGGTATGGTGTGTGGTGGTGGTGTGGTATGAATTGTAGTGGTGTTGGGATGTGTGGCAGTACTGTGGTGCCGTGTCATGCAGTTTGAACCTTTATTGTTAACTTTACCTATTTAAGACTCTTAATATTGGGCTTAGTCATGAAGATAACTATCTTTTAAGAAATTTAACTCAGAGATTGAATGAAGAATAGTGTTATTTATGTATCTGTTATTCAGAAAAGTAAGAAATGTAAATCAATAAGTTAAGGATTAGATGTATTATATCCCAATTAAAGAACAAAAGAGTTAGGAGAAAGTCAGGGAGAAATATCTTGAAAACTGCCTCTTGAATAGAGTCAAGTCATAGGGGGTTGGAAATAGAGAGGCAGGTTAGGAGGCCCAGAGTTTACCAAAGAAAGTAATAAATGAATGTGAATGAATGAAAGTACTGGTTAACTCTTGCCTTGTAGAGGAGTACAGAATAGGGTGAGACGAAGAAGAAAGACTTGTGAGGGGAGGCTGAAAGAGGAATGGAGGCTTGCAGTTAGCCAGATTAATAGAGGAGTTAGGATAAAAATAGCGTAGGAAGATAGCAAGAGATGCAATATTCCGGCAAAGAGAGAGAGAGGCTGAAGACAGTCAGTTAAAGGAAAGGAGTTGTTGAGACAAAAAGCTTTTGAAGGGTAGAGGCTGGCTGGGTGACGTGCAGGTGAACGCAACAGTGAATTACTCACAGCACATACTGTACACCAAGATAATAAATAGCATTCTTTGAATTTGCCACTTTATTATAAACAATTTTTGGTCCAATGCCATCCATACATAATTAATTAATTGATAAATGCCAAATAATAATACATTGGGTTAGCCTAGATACACAGCCATGTATGAATGTACATTTTTATGTATTTATGTATTAGTAAGAGTAAATACCTTTGATATTTATGTGCATATAGGAAGAACAATAAGCAAGTACACACACACACACACACACACACACTTGTTGTGTCCCTTGTATGTGATATTATTTGTAAGATACTGGACACAGGCATTCTCCTTGATGAATAAAAGTAAATATCTTTGATCATTATGTGCATATAGGAAGAACAATAAGTATGCACACACACACACACACACACACACACACACACACACACAAGTCAGGGAGAAATATCTTGAAAACTGCATCTTGAGTAGAGGGAAGTCATAGGGGGTTGGAAATAGAGATGTTGTGTCCCTTGCATGTGATATTATTTGATAAGATACTGGACACAGGCATTCTCCCTGATGAGTAAAAGTAAATATCTTTGATCATTACGTGCATATAAGTAGAACAATAAGTACACACACACACACACAGAGTCAAGTTAATAGTTTATGAAGGACAACTTTAAGAGGAAGAAAATGAAAATGTAAGACATGACAGAAGAATATTAAAACAAACAATGAAAGAAAGAAAGGAAGAGGAGAAGGAGGAGGAGGAGGGGTAGGAGGAGGAGTAAAATGGAATAAAGGAGGATATCAGATTGTTTAAGATTATAGAAAAGGAAGAGAAAATAAAGAAAAAAACAAACAAACTCAAACTCTGTAAACTAACAAACTTACACTTTATGACTGAATTGTTTGTGTTCTGTCTTGTCACCTCTTGGCCTTTAAATATATATATATATATATATATATATATATATA
>CM035185.1:25988472-26023134 GCA_020233015.1 Callinectes sapidus | reverse complement strand
TTTTTTTTCCCTCATATTAACTCTGCTTATTATTGGTCACTTTTCTACAGCTTCTGAAACTCTTGTGAGGATTAGAATAGTACAGACTGTGGCTATTAACCCCCAGAGACCCTTCCTAATGTCAATAAAATAACCTAATGACACCCAAACTTGTAAAAATGTGACCCAGTACTGAAGGGCTGATACAAGAATCCACTAATGAGTAATTCACATTAAGTGACTTCACTTCATGTCACCTCAAGGTCCTGGCAGATTCTCAGTCCCCAGCAGTGTAGCAGTGATTTCCCATGCCAAATTTAATTCTCAACTTAGATTAGTGTGTGTGTGTGTGTGTGTACAGAGAGGTGGTGGTGGTGTTCTAGTACCAAGGATTATTGTCTAGTACCTCGCCATCCTTCTCCCCATTCTTCTAGAAAGAATCAGTGGACAAACCGCTACCGTAGTTTGAACGGGACCTTAGTCAAACCCACGGGGAGAGAGAGAGAGAGAGAGAGAGAGAGAGAGAGAGAGAGAGAGAGAGAGAGAGAGAGAGAGATCCATTATTTTACAGTACTAAAGCCTGAAGAGTACATACAACCAATGTTCCTGTGGTACACCCGAGGCTGCCCCGCCCCTCTCCAGTCGTCCCGCCTCTCTCCTGTTAGGGAAGTAAACAAACAAGATGGCGTCGCGAAGGAGGACGTATTCCTCAGGCTCCGATGCCTCAGACAGATTTATCTCGATCAACGAACGGCCAGTGGACGACATCTCCCTGGAGTTCTTCTACAAGTCTCACACAATCACCTTGCTGATAGTTATCATCTCTGGCCTCATTTACTTTGCCTTCACCAGGTGAGTGTGGGGGAGGCGCTGGCTGCTTGCCTCACCTCCATGCATGCTGCTGCTGCTGCTGCTGTTACTGGGAACCTTTGTGTGTGTGTATTTACCCAGTTGTATTATACAGGGTTCGAGCGGGGCTTACAGTATCCTGTCTCCATATATCTAACATTGACTTGAATCTATGTATGTTGTTTACGGTAACAACTCTTTAATCCGTTCTAAATATCCACAGTTGTGTAAAAAAAAGAAAACTACTTTTTAATGTCCCTTAAACACGGACTGTTATTGATCTTTCCATATGTTTGTGTTGCCCCATTAAAAAAACTGCACATTCCCACAGGTCCTCAAGCTTGTTGGGGGTTGGTGACATTTTTCTGCCACTTTATACTATTGTATGATATGCACATAATGAGTTTTGTGAAGTTGTAGAAGGAAATTGTTGAAAATAAGGCACCAGAGCTATAACGGACCACTACCTATTATTATTATGTTTATTATTATTGTTATGATGATTAACAAATTGAAACATAACACTTATGTAGGCTACTTACTTGTTTTGTACATTGATTGTGGTGGTGAGGCACTGGCCAAGGGATGAAGGTGTGCAAGGGCCATTATAACTTTATAAATTTACAATGCTCCATACTGCTCCATATATATTTTGGTTTAACACCTAGTTGTTTATGGCACATAATTTTGCCGCTTTATTTATTAAGTTAACTATGTCTACTCATCTGTGCATTGCTGATAGCAAGCTTTGACTGTAATCTGGGATAGCCAATCAGGTGATCTGTGACTCACTGTGGCCAAGATAACCAAACCTTAAAAGTTAACACCATCTCTGTACATGACTATGGTTATGCACATGTGATACAGCTATCAATCAGTCACTACATAGTGTTTACTTGTGCTGCTCTCCTGATGTGTGTGTGTGTGTGTGTTGCATCTGGGGCATGTGGTGCATTGGTGCTGATATACAGAAGAGACAATGGTTGGATATAGGGTTGTTTCTGTTTTTCAGGGATGAGAATGCTAGTATTCAGTCCAACATCCAAGCGGGCTTGGTGGCCATGGTGTTTTTCTTCCTCATCATCAGTATTATGGCCTTTCCCAATGGCCCGTTCACCCGGCCTCACCCGGCTGTGTGGCGCATTGTGTTTGGTCTCTCCATCCTCTACATGCTGTTGCTGCTCTTCATCATATTCCAGGTGGTTATTGTCAGAGACACCATACAGGCTTACATTACTAACTACTAACCTGCACAAAGCTTGGGAAGCTTTGGCTTAAAGGAGCTGGCTAGTCAAAGGCTCTCTAATCTAGTACATATTTCTTTTTTAGAGCATGTGGATCAATTCTGTTAACTGGATATTGGTGAAGATTATTTCATGATGACTTGATTATGTCCATTGTCATATATTTAATACTCTGTGTCTCAAGGAGTTCATTTTCAGCTTCTGCCTCTTCTTTTGCAGCAGAATTGTAGAATTGTTTGTGGTTGATGTTTTCCAATTCCTTCATTATCTCTACTATCTCAGTCATGTTCTATTTAGTTCTTTGGCTGGGTAAGATACCAAGTGTTGCTGATATGCTTTGGAGAAGTAAGTTTTCATATCCTACCTTCCTAGGTTTTCCTCACTATATACAATTATATATTGTTCTTTGTTGTGTGGCACAGTGATATTTCACTAATAGTGGCTAATAAATTGATGAATTTGCACTTTCTCACATTTATTTTTCACTTTTCTTTTCTTTTCTTTTCAAATTTATTTTCTCTCCTTATTCTTGTTCTTGTTCTCTATCATCATCATCATCTTCTTTTTCTAAAAGACAATAATAGTGTTAGTAAAGATGTAATGTTTGAGCAAGGAACACCAGTCATAAGTCACTGCTGAGTATCTTGTCTTCTCCATTATCCTGCATTGACTCTACTACAGATTCCTGTAATGTAATAATGTGTTACAGTGGTACCTCTTGATTCTAACACCCTTTGACTCAAACACTTCCCAATCCGAACACATTTTGTGAACAAATTTTGACCTCCAATCTGAACACGGCCTCTCAATTCGAACACAAACACACGTGGCAGCCAACGCTGCCTTCCCACCAGTCGGCCAACTTCTCCACTGTGAACACCTCTCTCTCTATTGCGACTTGTGAACGGCTTACAAGTCACTTTGGCCCCTAGTTGCCTCACTTACTCCAGCCCCCAACCCTGGTCACTTCCTACGTACCACCCCAGTCAATGCTGCCTTCTACTCTGGTCACTGGCAAACTTATTTAATAATGAAGATATATTTAACATTTTAAACAACCAGTGAAGAATGAATTGTTAAATGTCATTGTCATTTGCGCAAACTACGATAATACAATCATTTGCAGTTTTGTACAGTAATTTATACTTTTCTTGAAATAATTCCTGTTTGAAATGATGCTGCGAGAATATGTTCTACTTGATAAGAGAGAGAGAAAGAGGATGGTGAGTGGCTGGAGGAAGGAGGGAGTGGGGAGCCGACCTACTTGGCCTGTTTGTGTAGCGAATGGGAGTGGATAGGGACGGAGTTAGGGGGAGGGGGGAATACTACACGATCTGTTCCCATATTTAGTGCATGAGAGGGAGGCAGGGACCCGGGGGAGGCCTGTTTAATTTTCATCGGGACTCGGGAGTTTCACTCCGAAGTAAAGAAGTCTTTTGATATGCCTGTTTTTTAAATTTTTTATGCATTTCATATCTGTGTTTACTTTATACTTTCAAAATGTGAACGATATCTATGAATTATGATGAGATGAGGTGCCACTCTGATGGGCCAGGACCAATTTTTTTCCCATTACTTTTTAACAATGGCTATTGCGTTTTTAGCTATTGCGGTGATGTTAAGGGACCAATTTCTCACAGTAGCTGGGGGTTGAGTGTAATATTTTTTATTTGAAATAAACTGGAACAGATTAAATGTTTTTACATTAATTTCAATGGTAAAAGTTACTTCCTAATTTGAATTTTCACAATTCGAACAGCCAAAAAGAACGAATTAAGCTCGAATCAAGAGGTACCACTGTATTTGCTGATATTCAGTTACTCGTATTAGAGACTTATGTATTATATATTTGAACTTCCATTTTCCTCTTGATCCTAATCTCTTGATTTCAGTCACAGAAATTATAAATGACCTCATCCCAAGCACTGATGGAACCTGATCAGATCGAGACACAGATATTCCATCTCAGCCTCTAACTTGCCTTGCCTCCACAGGATTATCGCACAGTCAGAAGCATGTTTGAATGGTTCTTCCCAGAGCTCACCAATTTCACCATTGATATGGATAAGGTGAGCTCCTTCATGGTCACTTGAGTGAATTTTTGTTCTGTTTATAGTTTCGATTAAGTGTGTGTGTGTGTGTGTGTGTGTGTTTTAATTGATTAATTTTAAATGTTCTACTACTATCATTATTATTTTTTCATACTGCAGTAAAAGTCCTTTAATCTGAAGAGCAGGGAATCAGAAGTGATTTGTATTATGATTTTTTTTCATACTGCAGTAAAAGTCCTTTAATCTGAAGAGCAGGGAATCAGAAGTGATTTGTATTATGATTTTTTTTTGGGGGGTGGGGGATTATCAGGATGTACTCCTGAAAACACCATCATGTCGGGACCTTCATATAATTTCAGATATTTTTGGTTTCACACATCTATTTTCTCATGTTGCTTATTTTTCTCTTGTGAAACATGTAGTGAATTGATTGATATTCAATGTCATTTCCTTCACTAATGAACCGTTTTTAAGTTGTGATTTGTTTTACCTTCTGACTATCTCTCATCCCCAATGGTCTTGGGGACCTGTGGAAAATTAGGGGTTTTGGAGGAGGGAGTATTAAATTGAGTAACGTTCATTGCAGAAAGGATTGGGAATCAAGAAAATCACATAAAAAATTTCTGAAAAAATATAAATTACACCTCTGATGGTGGTGGTGGCAGCGCTAGCATCAGCAGCTGCCACAGCGTTGCTGTTATTGGTGAGCAACATTACCAATGATTCTCTACACTGATTCTGTTTTGTGCTGTAGGGTTATTTTTGTATATAATTAGGTTAAGGTTAGGTTAGATTGAAACTGAAAATTAACCATATCTTCTTATGCAGACAATATTATAATCACATCCAAACTTAGACACAGCCTCCAACCTTTTACAAATGTTCCTTAATAGAGTTCAAGGCTTTTGCTCCACAAATAGACTTAACATAACTCCTAACTAATAAATAAGCACTCTTCTCACAAACTCCAATGTACAATATCCAACCACTGGAATCAACACCAATGCATCTTCTCACACACAAGCACCTAAAGTCCACAGGGTTTAACATACAATACTTCCATGTTATTCAAACAACACATTTATTTAGAGAAACTCATCATTGTACATACTGTGATGTCTATTGTTGAGGAAAGTATGCTAGGGCAAGGAAGTGTCAAAAGCAAGGTTTACTTCTACCCCTTGTACTATGGTGCATCTGGTGTGATTGTTGGAAAATTTGCATCCTTGGGGTTCAGATTAACAGACTTCTACTGTAGTATTGATCCTCTAAAAAATGTTTCTCACAGTTTTATTTGTAAGTTTCAATAATCAAGCTATTGTTTGTGTAGTTGAAAGATATTGAATATGGAAGACTTTATTTGTAATTTTTCAATAGTAATAAAACTGTATTCATATGTATACTATTTCAAGCTATTACACTCACTATTCATATTGCACTTTTCAGCCAGACTGGTATGGACAGGTTGTCATCTAAATAGGTAACCATTTGTGGATGATTGTTGGTTTCCAGGGTGAGTGGGGTGAGAAGTGTGATGACCTGAGTCTGTCGAGGCTGTGGGAAAGCATTGACTTCTTCTGCTTTGCTCACTTTACCGGATGGGCCATGAAAACCCTGCTGGTGCGTCACTATGGCATCCTCTGGACTATATCAGTCATGTGGGAGATAACTGAGGTATGGAGCCAAGCAGCAGTCTTTTCTCATTAAAACTTGCTTATGTTTATTTTTTACTCATTCATTTATTTTTTGTTTCCTTTTTTATTTCTTCTTTTTTTTAATCTTGCCTAGATTCCAAATTGTACCTGTTTTTAAGTTTATTTTTTCCACTGATTGGTATACTGTATGTGCATCCATCATTGAGTGCAACCCAAGTTTCCATAATCATTTTGCTGTGAAATTAATGTAAGTCCTTCCCTTTTCATCCCACATGCATGTTTACCTAACTGATTTGTGTATGGATTGCTGAAGTGGAAGGGATGTCTAGACTTACCCCTACCACCTCACCCTGCTATCCCCAGATTGCATTCTCCCACCTGCTGCCCAACTTCATTGAGTGTTGGTGGGACGCAATCATCTTGGATGTTCTGCTGTGTAATGGTTTTGGCATCTGGTTTGGTATGCAGGTCTGCCATCTGATGGAGATGAGATATTACAACTGGGAGAGCATCAAGTTAGTGATACATGTATTTATCTCTGTGCCAATAACAGATAACAGTAATTCAGGATATGTCTTCAGCTGTATAGCAGGTCTGGAAAATATAAGAGTAGATTTAGATATGACTTGAAGCTCTTAAGATACTGTACATTGATTTATGGATTCCAGTTGAAAAATAAATTGTCTGCATAAGAGAAGCTTCCACTACACCTCAGACCTGTTAAACAAATGTTTGTCATACTTTTCTGAAGATACACTGAACAAGTGAAGCAAACTGCAGTTTGATATTTCATACAAATCAGCACACCATAATACACCCTTAGATTCACTGCCACATGTTATTGTTCATTGTTAAAGAACATTGATTAACATGATTTTATGTATTCATTTTCTAGTAGAATAGTTAAGCTGAAGAGATGTGTCTATATGTGCCATGCAGGATAACTTAGAATGATAAGGAAGTGACCTTGGCAGATAGTTGCTCTTTAATGTCTTCATGTGTAATCCTGAGAATGCATGGCTGTTGTGTGTGCCTTAAAAGATGAATGACCAAAAATGTAGGATGATTCTATAACACAGTACCAGGAACCTCCTCATTGGTAGTACTGAGAATATGGATGTACAATAGAACCTTGTTTCATGAATGTCCTTGATCACAAACAAAACCATTCACATACTTTAGCTTGACTCATGAACAATGGCCTGAGGTACAGATGCATATTACCCACAATCCATTGAATCTTGTGTTGTGTTGTGCATTGGCTCACTTGATATAAACATTTTTCGTGAGTGCTGTTCAAAAGCAAATGGTTTTGGTTCACAAACTGCATCATGGAACAAATTAAGTTTGTGAACCGAGCTTCCAGTGTTTTCCATCATATTCCCTTCTGTTTGTTTTACTTTCAGGAAATTGTAGTGAAGATGTTTTCTTTATATTTAAGTAGCATTGATTCAGTGCAGTTTTCCTTAAATGTTTTTTCAGCCTGGTTGTCAGGTGTAGTTGAGCATTGTCGTCATGTATTTACCTTGGTAGATCGATGACTGTTATTTAGTGGCCATATTGGATTCAGGATCTCAGTAGCCACTCCCCTTCACTTCCAGAGACATCCAGACCACCACAGGGAAGCTGAAGCGTGCCGTGCTCCAATTCACACCCGAGTCTTGGACAGCCATGCGTTGGCTTGACCCGGCATGCACCTACATGCGTTTCCTGGCTGTGTCACAGCTGGTGGTGTTTTGGCAGCTGTCTGAACTTAATACATTTTTTTTAAAGCACATATTTCAAATGCCACCCAGTCACCCATTGGTGTTTATCAGGATTTTTCTTCTTAGTGCCATGTCTGCACCTACAATAAGGTAATAATGTGTTGCATTTAAGTTATTGTTTATATTAAATTTATACAAGTGGCTTGTTTGTATACCTGAGAACACACCATGGTGATGAATTTTTCTCATTACAGAAGTAGTTTGTTCCCTCAGCCATGAAAGAATAGTTAACAATTCAATATATGTCCACCTATAGTGGAGAGTTTATGAACCTAATATAAGATTGTATTTCAGACAGTACTATAGCTATGTGACTGATCCACGCTGCAAACGAGTGGGTACTCAGTGCTGGGTGTACGGCCTCTGCATGTGCATTGAGTCACTTATTTGCATCAAGTTTGGAGCAGACATCTTTCAACACACTCTGATCCGTAACATCATCCTGTGGATCCTGGTGCAGGCTGCAATCTCCATAATGTGTGTGTACGTCTGTGTCACCTACCACCGATGGCAGCGTCGCCGCCAGGTTAAAAAAGTTAGTGTGTCATTTTTCTTAATTCTACTGTTCAATTTTTCTCTTGCTTATTATCCTAATCATCATTCATGTTGAAACCTTTACACATGTTTGCATGTGATTGCCTCCTTCATCAAAGGGCAGCTGCTCAAGTTGCATGGTTTGTGATGACCTTTGTCCATCATTCCCAGCTATTTTGTAGTTGAATTTGAAAAGCTTTTCAACTGCATATCAGACCTCTCTACCCTCACTTTGTATCAACTTGCAGGATGACTCTGTGGATGATGAGACTGAGGTGGAAGAAAAGGTGAACTCATACATCCAGTCTTTGCCGCGCAAGACAGTCACCCTCAGCACCCCTGAGGATGAAGACAGTGATGATGAGGGAGAGGATGCAGCTTCCAAGGTTCCTCGTCGCCGCAAGAACCATCAGCAACTTCGACGTGGCAATAGGTTAGATCATTGATGTCAGTTCACTGCTCCCTCTCCTCAATTTTAGCCCAAGCATTTGAGGTTTCAGGGTGCAACATCTTTTAAATTTTCTTCATTTAATTGCTGAGTGTTACCAGCATTGGTTTACCTGCACCATCAGTGTAGGTGTACCTGCGTCGTCTCCCAAACAGTTTTCTGGATAAATCACATTGCAGAAGCAATAATGTCTGCAAGTACAATCACACAAAAATGTTTGATAATAGTCAAAGTGGTTACGATGCTTTAACAGCCTGTAGACACTGTTGCATTGGTTTTAAATGCTTCATATTTTAATTCATACAGAAATCACATGCTGCATGGTCTCTCCAGGGTGAGATTGCTAATTTTGTATATACTTATTGATTTTTTTATTTGTTCTATGTAAGAGGGGTAAGCTGGACTTCTTGTAAGACTGGCTTCTTGTAGGTCCTAAAGAGTTAGGGAGTCAGTGGTATTTTTCAAGAAGAGCAAAAAATGTTGAGAAGTTAATTATACTACCTGGTTAAGAAAATACTTAGTCACTATAAATCATGTCAAGTGCACTGGACAGATTTGGAGATAAAAGTAATTATTTTATATTTCAAGCCTCATGGGAGTGATAAATCACATTTTAGGGAGAGAATTAATTTTTGAGGAAATGAAGTAGTTGTAGCTTAAATCATCATTGCCTTATTGTTTTACTGACTGACATATCTTTTTTGGCTTACTGAGTGGGTATGTGTCCTCTTTCAGACCTCAGAAAGCATTTTGCAGAAAGTCTTCCTCCACTCATAATTTACTATTATTATTACTTTTTTTTTTAATTAACGGAGACACTATTCCCATCAGGAAAAAAATAGTAAGACTAGAAGTATGTGGAAAGTGACCACTTGCCTCAGGGTGCATTGCATTAGTCTGTCTGTCTGTATTAGGGCACCTCCTTAGTGACTAGTCTCAAGGGGCTCTCTAGGTTGACTATACCCAGACCTTTTGAGTCATGCGATCATTAGTAAATATTGTGAACTTGAGTGTTCTATCAAGTGCTTTGATCTGTAGTCTGTCCTTTCATGGTGAAGCTCTTCATATGAATTTTACAAGTTTCAAATAAGTAGGCTTTACTTTACTGTAATGAAAACAGTAAGTCTTCCTGTGAAGATGAACCTTGAGGAAAGAGAATCTGTGTGGTCTTCAGGGCTCAGACTCACAGTGTTCAACCAGACAACTTGAAGATGTTTGTGTTACCTGGAAACTTGGAAAATTGATCTAAAGAAAAAAAACATTTAGAAATCTGTATAGTATCACGATAATGAAGATTGACTTTTAACTTCCATAATGACGGTGATCATTGTGGTCTGTTTGGTAAGTCTTGTTAGGGTATTTGATCTGTGGACTCCTACTTATGACCTGACCCTTTAGATCTGTTTCAAAACTTGAGGCATTACTTTTATAAGTCATTTACCAACTGTCAGCTGCCAGTTACGTAGGAATCATAGATATACATTTATTTTTTCTTATATGTAGAATAATGCTGACAGCCTTGTGAGGGACCCAAGCATTGTTGTATTATACTCAAGCATATTCATTAGATTGGAAACATTCTGTCATGCCAACAAAGTGATTGAAATGTAAGATTCAAGCCATGTCTTGTGCCAAAATTTATACATAATGAGTGATATGCAAAAGTATTGCACACTTACACATATATGAATAGAGACTTAAACATGCTGTGTATACTTTTATATACTTACACATACACTTATATGTATATAAAGATCACATATTTATGTAATATATATATATATATATATATATATATATATATATATAAACACACACACACACACACACACACACACACACACACACACACACACACACACACACACACACACACACAAGCACACACCAATAGGTGTATTAAGAAAGCTTTTTTACTTGTTACATATCCAAGATGTTTACATTTTATGTCTTAGTGATTAGTGATGAGTCAGTGATGAGCCTTGCATCATGATGATTTGTACCTGCTTGATCCAGACAGTCTGTGATTCATTACAGGCATCAGGACTTGTTTTCTTCAATCTCGTTTCCTTTATAAATATTCTTGCTTTCGTCCTTTAACCAAAGAAGAGGATGGTTATTTGAAATGTGAAATATTTTAAGCATTAAAACATGAGGGATAATACTATAGTGTGACCACTCTAAATCCCAGGGTCTGGGTGGGCTCAGTGTGTGTATTTCCCTACCTTTGGCAGTGCTGTACTTCTTATTCTTAAATCCACAATGTGTAATTGTTTTGATATATGTAAAAGACATCACAGATAGGTAAATATATAATACCATTATTTTTTAGATTAATATTCTAGCATATGAAAAATTAAAAAAACAATGAAATGGGGCATAATTATTTTACTTTGCTGAAAAAACTGTGTATTCCTTTTTGCAGAATTTTTCTATATTTCTAAGATGGGTAAGCATTGAATTGAGTATATTTTCAATATGCCTGGAAAGAATATAAAAAAAGCAGTGCACTATTTTCATGATAAAGATGAATGTGTTAAAACCTGAGTGGCTGGCAACACTAGGCCTGCACACCCAGCCCTCACAAATCACCTGTCACCTGGAATGGGTGGTGTGCTTTCCTTGCTCACTTGCCATGTTGACCATAATACAATAATAACTTCACCCACTCTCACCTCCACAGCTGAGCTAAATATATTGCCTCTAACATTAGCAACTATTGCCTGAAGGAAAACCATTACAGAGGAACTCGAGAAAAACCGACAGACAAGAGAGAGAGAGAGAGAGAGAGAGAGAGAGAGAGAGACATACACTAAGCCTAACTGTGTTAGCTCATCATTCACCACTCAGAGCAAAGGAAACATGACAGCACTGACTCCACCCAGAGCCTGAGTTTTAGAGTGGTTGCACTATAATATTTCCATGTGCACTATGGACAACTTTAAAATAATGTTGACAATTGTGGTTGGTGATGCAAGGGATAGAAGGCTCCTGCTGAAAGAGAAAAATTAAGTTGAAAGTTCAAAATATGTAGTATTTCATACTACAAACTAATTTGGATAGGAATTGACAGCAAAAGATCTTAAGGAAGAATATTTTAAGAATCATGGAATTAAATGACAAATTAAAGGTAACTTCATCAAACTGTTAATAGCAATTTGAAGCTGAATAAAAAAAAAATCCCTAAACTACTTGCCAATGTGCAATGGCAACCCCTCATCTTTAACCTGATGACCTTACAGTTCACAAATTCTTGATAAAAATAAGATTTAGTTGTTTAATTTGTGTTGAATATTGTCAACTTACACTAAATTATGTGCAGAGTTGCAATGGGATTTTGTGTTCAAGGCATTTGTATTTCACTTATCATAAAAAAATTCAGTTTACATGATGAAGTTATTCCAATTAAGGAAATTGTTAGGGTTTGGTATTTGTTTGAGATGTCTTCTTTTTAATGGCATGACTTACAACTGTCACAGCTTGCAATAGACTGAAGGCAGCAAGTGCAACTCAGATGAGAGAAATGTTTAACAAAATTGTCTAGTTTCTTAATTCTCAATGTAAATATTATATTGTATCTGTGGAATCCAAATACTTGATCTATCCAATTTCTTCTACAGATCCTTATAAATTCTTGTGGTTCATAGGATTTTTACTTGTAGCACATTGCTGAGTTAGACAATCGTTTTAAAAGTATGTCGAATGTGTGCCTCATGGATAATAGGTAGTTGAGCAGTACATAGCCGTACCATGACCTAGTAGGTGTGCTACAGTTTGTCTGGTTTGACATTTACAGGAGCTTTGTGTAGTCCATTTATGTAGTTAGTAAATTATGTACTGACTAGATATAGATCTTACAACATTGATGAAACTTTAACAATATTTCTGGAGGTTACAAAACTCTTCACATTACAATATGTATAGAAAAGTGTCTTACCTCAACCTATTAAAGGAGCATGTAATTACTTAAGAAATGTCTTATATGACTCCTAATCTCAGCAGCTGATTAGAATTCATCTGCAATACTGAACTGTGGTTTGATTGGTGTACCATTAACACTGTAATTTTGTTGTTGGTTATTTCGGAAACAAGAATTCAACGTCCAGTAAATCAGTCATGTATGATAAGTTCATTTTGGTTACAGATCAGTATATTTATAAACTACATAATATATCTCATGCTAACCCACAGAAAAGATGGGACAGTAAACTTGCAGAACTGGACAATCCTTTAAAGTGACCTGATGTCTGGTAGCAGTCAGTTAACATTGACCCAATGCACAAACTCAGGATGCAAAGGATAAAGTAACATACAGTGTGTTTCATGATGTTCAGTTGAAGAAAAAATTAAAACAGCTATAACATAACCTTATCCACACTGAACATCATATTTTACTAACTAAACCAAGAATCCTGCAATGTTTACCTTGTTAAAATGATGGGTTCTGTGGGTTTCCACTGAGGAACGTTAAGGCAAGCACTGGGGAGGATTTACATGGAAAATTGGCTTTCATGCATTTATTGTGATGGTGATCCATTTGAATAAGATTTTTATTTATTTATTCATTTATTTATTTATTTTTATTTTTTTTTTTTTATTTTTTTTTTAATTTTGGTGAATGGTGAAACTAATTTGTCATTAGACCACCTAATGCATGACTCTGCCACACATCATTCAGTGGTACTTTTCAATTGCATTGCAATTTGGAAATATTTCAAAGAATCTCTTAAAGACTGCACCATGTATCAAGTGCTTCAAAAGACTGGCCCATTATTATTATATTTGTGTTACTCATGTTAACCTAAATATTTAGATAGTGTAAATTTGTCCTCATTGTCTATTTCCAAAACAATGATGGAGACAATTGCTCCTTGTTATTAGTATGCTTGATTAAAACAAACTGTCATAAGAGCTCTCATATATTTGTAGGTTTCTTGATATTGTAGAAATGAACTTTCCTAGCATACATAATAGAGCTTTGATGCTCCCTTTACTTCCAACCATGTCGTGTATTATTTCTATGGTGTACTTAAGGCTGTATGTATCAAGACTAATGGAGTGCAGACTTTCCACAAGGATTAGTGTACCTTCTAAAAGAAAGGCATGTTATAGCTTGATTGGAAACATTTGTCACTCTGTTATCGTTCGTAGATTGGTACACAATTTTTTCGTGTAGCTTTGATATTTGATTTTTAGTATTCATTTCATTTACTTATTGTTATTGTTATGGTTGTTGTTGTTGTTATTATCATTATTATTCATTTACTTTTTTCATCTATTTGTTTATTTCTTTCATTGGTGGCTTCATATTCTGTGGATTGTGACACTACATAGTTATATCTGTATACCAGACTGCCATTGCTGTTATAATGGGTTGGCAAAGACGTAACTGTCATGTCAAGTCTTGTTAGTGATCCACAGGGTGACATTATTACTTTTGGAAGGAAAATGCCATCATTAATGATATTGTGTACTGAACAACTTCAATGTCATCAACAACTTTTCATTGTCTTTTATTATACTTAAAACATTAATGTTTTGAAGTATGAAAAGGGATGAAGATAGAAGTATACAAGGTAGTGTGCATATGATAGTGAGTGGTCTGTAATTGTTGGTATTGCTTGAGTAGCGTCCATGAAGTGGTGAGGATGTCTGTCCGTGAGATACACCTTCCTCCAAAGGATGGTCATAATAGAATACAGGATACTACTTTTTAGCTCACTCAGTTATTGCTTTGAAGAAAATGGTGTGAGATATGAATATACAAGACTTGACTGTGCTTCTTATCTCACATACTGTATGATGCACAAGCATGTGAAATAGGCACAACTGACTAAAATCTCAGGTTTGATGGTTAATATAACTGTTCATAAACTGACCATCTCTTACTATGACACCTAACCCAAATGGTTTTGAAGAAAACTGCAACATGTACGTAGATACAAACAAACATACATACATTTATAGAATCTATGATAATATTGTTACTACAGGTCACTAATCTGGCATCATTGGAAGCTGTAGGGTACTGGAGTAGAGATTTTGCTGCTTAATAGAATAGCTAGGTTAGATTAAACTTAAACCCAATAGTTAACCTCCTAATCCTATCTTTAAAATACCCCATAAGTCAGTACAAATTGATGAATTAATGGGTTTCTACTAATACCACTTTTTCTGTCAATACTGACGCTACTTCACTTCTGATCAATACCAATAGTATCGGTAAAGCTGATCCTGTTTCCAGAAAAGGACAAATTTTTCTGTCTGTCTAAAAGTCAGCTGTATAATTCACATTAGTTTCACATAGTCACTACTATTAAGATTGTCTCAAGTTCACCTTCATCTTTTATGGATTTTGTACTGCATTTGCACATGATAATTATTTTCTTTATACACTGGAACTATGGTTGAAGCTAAAACTGATCTGGCTTCATAATGAATTGAGAAAAGCAAATTAAAGTGGGTTTTCTGTGTTTGAAAGTGTTGCCAACTGACTGCAGCAAGTAGCAGCAATAAACAAGACCTACAGCAAGTTGTTGCAGAGACCCAGAATATTTGAAATTATGTCACCCAAAATTGGTGCCAGATTAGTGGTGACTAACCTGTACTGTATTTATATAATTATTCCGTGTAGCATGCAAGACATGCCATCTGCCTGTCCCTGTAACCACCTATTTATAAAGGGTTGAGCAAAATACTAAATATGCTGCGGGTGTTATCAGTCATCATCCCTTTGGTGGGTATGATTCATTGTAGGGAAGTGAAGCACACTCGATGTGGAACAGATTTACTGAATATTGTAGTTTGCTTCCCATGATGTTCACAATGATAGTGTTACTCTCCTCACATGCCGTGTATTGTGGATGTGATTTGCTTGTTACCAGATATTCAGGCAATGTAATGTGCCACATAGTAAAACTCTATAAATTTGGATTGATGTGCTGAATCTGCAGTTTTCATAATATTTTGAGTACATGTATTAACTTTTCAGCAACTGTCAAGTGCCACACACAGTACAGTAGGAGGTGTCACTTGTCTTGGACTGGATCTGTTGTCAGTGTTATTTACTGCGTACTGGACCAGAAGTGGATACTGTTTTATTTGCTGCAGTTTTATTTATTGAACATTTATTTACTAGACCAGCATTTCCCAACCAGGAAGAAATTTTAAGATTCCAATGGAGAAATCTATGGAGGGAAATTAAATCACTAGCTATTGGCCAACAGAAACAAAATCCCATATAATTTGGTAATAAACTTTTTATTCCACACACAAATCAAGGTTTATGTTGTGGTTGCTTTTAGTAGTAACTTTGTAGATAATTTTGGTAAAACCAGAGATGAACTCGTTGAAGAATAAAGGTTGGGAAGCACTGTGCTAGACATTGCAAGACCATCAGATGTAATGTTCCACACAACTTATGTCATATACTATACCAGATCTGTGCTGAGCTTATCAGCTGTTGTCATGTGTGAATTGTTATCAGGTCATGGTATTCATGCTTTAAATTTATGAGGTTTTGCTTTTGTGTATTTGATTTTAATACTTAATTTGGGCCGGATTAAGTTCTAGTTATGCCTGTGTGTGTGTGTGTGTGTGTGTGTGTGTGTGTGTGTGTGTATGAATGTGCACTTGCACACACTCTTGTGTCATTTTTACCCAGTCTATTTGGGATGGATTGTGATCTTATGAATTTTGAAATGTTCATTGATTAATTTCATTTGACTATCAAGTAAAAAAAATATGATAATGATTATAATAATAGTAATGATAAGTATTACTGAAGTTGTGAATGAAATGTTTTGTTAGAGTGTGATCAATTTTCTTGCTTAAAGCACCAGAAAGGAGAGCTAAACATTCTCTCCCCCTTCTCTCTCTCTCTCTCTCTCTGTCAAGTGAACACCTCTGCCAGTACTAAAGCAGTATCCTACATCCCATAAATTATTGCAGGCTGTGAACTCTAGTGTTTTTTAAACTAACACTTTTACTCACACTCCACAACAACTGTACTATTTTGGAGCATGTTTGACATTAGTTTGGTTGTGAGCTAATAACCACTGATAGTAAGGCAGCATGGATACATTTGCTAAGCAATTGATCCCAAGAGTCTCAGTACCTGCAGTGTCTTCAAAGTTGAGTCACAGATTCTCAGTGATTTCCACATACACAACTGTATTGATACACATGATTTTTTAATGGAAATGCAAACAAGTGAATGTTTCTGAGGTATCAGTTGTAGTAGTTCAGTGGTGATATCCGTGTTAATATCATTTGAGACTGAGCTTCCTCTTCCAGGTCAGCTTCCATACTTATGTATTGAGTATCAGTGTTACTGTATGGCACATCATCTCTCTCTTTCTTACATGTGAATTATAGCATCTCTTTCTGTAAATACTTTTGTTTTCATTTAATAGTATTGATTTATATTTTATAATGCAGTGAGCTTTATGTAATTTTATATACATATATATATGTATATCAAGAAGTAAATTATATTTATTTTTTTTATGTGCCATTTGTAGGTTTTAAAAGACAGACATGTTCCAGAAAAACTCTACCTAAGATCTTCATGTATTATGAGCCAAGTTTTGATGTTGAATTCTAATAAGAGTAAAGCATAATTGAACAGAACATTTTAATATATTCCTTATTGTATTTTATGATTATCATTTTGTCTGGTAGAAATCACATTAATATCACTCAGATATTAATTGGCTACTGGTTTGCTTGTCTCTGGCACCATTAATACCCGTATAGGTGGTGTGATGCGCACCGTCCTGTGTGGCACTCAGGCCTGTGAGAGGGTATTGAGTTACAACTCTTCTCCACGATAGGTGAGGTAAGGGTTGTATTTATGACAGATGTCTTATTTTATCAAGGTACAGTACACCTTATGATTTGGAACACTCATTCATAGTTATTTTGTCAATTGATAACATTATGGAAATAAAACCAGTAAATTGGCCAACAATAAATATATTATATATAAAAATTAAATAAAGCATCTTAATTTACATAATAATCTAGAACATAACAATTCTTAATTTATAATTTTTTGTTGTAGAGGTTATAAATTTGTCATCCAAATATTTACTAAACTTGTAATATAAAGCTGGAAGGTGTGAGGCTTCTTAGAAGCTAAGGAACTAGGAAGGAAATTTCATAGTGGACTGAAACATGCACAAACATAAAATTGTATAAGTTTTATGGTGAAATAGTATATTGCTCTTGATTGCAAAAACCCTCAGGTGCCTAGGAGCTTTTTGACTGAGTCCAGCAAAGACTTACAGCCAGAATGTGATTATAAAAAAGGAGACAAAGCTTTGATGAAGTGTAGTTAATGAAAAGAATACACATCAACTGTGCCAACTTAATCCTTTGGAATCAGCACTGACTACACAGTATGATGCTTGACTCAAAACAGAATTAGAATTCCACGTGAAAAGGATGTATGAATTTTCTTTTTTCCGTGGACAGATTCAGGTGAGTCTTTAAGATATTTTATAAATGTGTGTAGCTGTTACATACAAGTAGACATTTGAAACAATTGTAGTGAGCAACACTATGGAGGAATTTTGGTTTAATATCTTAATCAACCTACCTCATCTACCACAATTTGTGCTTCCTACCCTTTCACTACCATTGCCTCTTCTATCTTCCAGTTGTGATCATTAGTATAAAAATCAACATTTCTGATCTTTCACATAAACTGGAAAAATACTTGCACCATATTGAAGTTGCATTGTAAAAGATGACTCAAGGGAGTCCATGGAAAGATTGGGAACCCTTCCTGTGCTGAGCTGTTATTCCAAAGATGAAACAATGCATTGTGTGAATATCTGGTCCTGACTATCCACTCCCCATTATGTAGGATGCCAGCCAGGTACTCAGGTAGACAGATACACATATGTACAGTACATAATGTGTTCTACAAGACAGAACATGTACCACCACTGGCCACAGCACTAGGCCATGGCTCGGCCTCGTGTTTCAATGGGCAGCATGAGGGCTGCAGCAATGGCCAGAATTGCCACAATACCATATGTTGCCGTAGCCAGGTGTATAGAGGTGCGGGTGAGGACCTGCGCCACAATAGGGGTGAGCATGGCACCAAAGCGAGCCATTCCAGAGCATGTGCCAACACCCACTGCTCGCAGGGACGTGGGATACACCTGCAACAAAATAATAGATATACAACAAAGTACAATACATATATATATATATATATATATATATATATATATATATATATATATATATATATAGATTAAGTGAAGCTGTAGAGTATTCAATTTGTCAATTAATTTAATGAGCAGGTGAAGGACACACACCTCTGGAGTGTAGACGTAGGCAGCCTGGAAGACACCCGAGATGATTCCACGTGCCACGAACAGGATGTAAGTTAGCCATCCACGACTGTCAGTGGTACAACACTTCATTGAGTTCTTGGGGCATGAATGAGCTAAGGATACACTCTTCATATAATGCATAGTAATATATTTTAATCTTTAGTCTATTACTCTTATATACTGTAATAACAAAGAACTTTACCTGGAAGTGCAGATGAAGAGAAATATTATGGATACAACAAACACAGCAAATTCAAAAGCCATGGTTGTCTTCCTGCCCAGACGCTCAATAACCACAATAGTGAACAAAATACCTGTGAGGAGGAAATACATATCATCTCGCTTGCACATATTAGAATGACTGATTCTTTTCCTTTCCTGCAAGAATTCTAAAATACCATTACTATTCTTAACATTTTACAATTCATTGAAATTTTGTGATTGACACATCATATTCTAGTGATACAATACAAAAGAAGTACAATAATGATATAAATAATAATGAAAGAATTTTTGCTATCTCTACATATCCTCTTTAGTATGTATATGTACTTAATCTTTAATGGCTTTAATATTTGTTGTCAACATGGCAACCAGAAGTTCAGATTCCGAGTCAATGAACCAAGTAAGATTGTTGCCAGCCTGACCTGGGAACTCTGCCAGAGTGGTAAGGAGCAGGTCCAGGTAGTCTTGGGAGGTGAGCGGTCTGCAGTTTGCTGTGCAGGTGAAGGATTCATCTGTACCAGACAAGGTACACAGGCTGCCTTCTGGTGCTTCAAACAGTTCTGTGGTCATCAGGACAACCCCATAGTAGCAGAAAGCACATGATGCCCTGCAGTCAAAGGTAAAAGTTACTAAAATGTGTAAATATATAATGTAAGAAGACTTTTTTTTAGTATCCAGGGATAAAACATCAACATAGTATCACATTTTAAAGTGATTATTTTTCAATTCCATATATATATATATATATATATATATATATATATATATATATATATATATATATATATATACAGTCGGCGCCATTGGTTTTGGCGCCAAAATCGTGCGCCAATATCTGTGACGAATTATCAAGGACCCCCTGTATCCACCTAAGGAAAACGGCAATGGTATTGGCGCGCTAGCACGTGGTGGAGTGGGCAGAGCATAAGTCCCACACAGAGAAAGGAGGCGTAAGTTGCCCGCGGTGATTCATTTAGAGTACATTAATGTTTTTTTGTCACGCGACCCTCGTGGTTTTCGTGCTTCTACTACCTGTGGTATTTCTTGCATTTTGGGATAATGCCACAAGGTCCAGAGCTGATAAAGGAGCAAATTGCAGCTTTATCATCACTCTGTGTGGCAGGAAAGTCCAACAAGGATATTTCAATCCAGACCGGCATAGCATTACTCAGTGTCCAGAGATGGACAAAAAAATGTCGAGATGCAGGAGGTGATGATCCACCACTCCAGGTCAAGCGGGCTGGGAAACAGAGGAAGGTGTCTAAGAGGACTCTTAAGGTGCTTCAGCGACAGGTGGAAGCTGAACCTAGAATCACAGCTAAAGAACTGAAAGAAAAGAACCCAAAACTCATACAACAGGTGTCTGTCAGAACAGTCCAATGCCGCCTCAAGAACGACCTCTGCTATGAGCATCGGGCGCCACGACGTAAACCCATTCTCACGGAGAAACAGAGGCAAAAACGTGTGCAGTTTTGTAAGAAGTACCTGAAGTGGGACAATGAGAAGTGGAAGAGTGTATTGTGGAGTGACGAAGCTACATTTAATGTCACTGGGAACCGAGGAGGTAAGGTGAGGCTGCGAAAGGCGCAGATCCGTACCACCCTAAGTACACGCAGGGGACAGTAAAGTACCCTGATAGTGTTATGATATGGGGTGCCTTCGGGTATCATGGCAAGGGTAAACTTGTGGTGTTGCCTAAAAACATTACAGTTATTAAGGAACGCTATTTTGATGCGTGCAAGAGTGAAGTGTTCATGCAGGATGGTGCCCCTGCACACACGGCCAAATTAATCAAGGAATGGTTTGAGTTTGTGGGAGTGGACTACATAAAGGACTGGCCTGGTAATAGTCCAGACTTTAACCCAATTGAACATCTTTGGGGACTCATAAAGCGACGGCTATGAGGGCGAAACACCTCAACCGTGCCACAGCTCGTGAAGGAGATTCAGGACATCTGGGACAACTTGAAACCTTTCATGCTCCAAAGACTTGCTGAATCCGTTCCTCAACGCCTGGAGAGCTGCCTAAAGAGGAAAGGACTCCCCACAAAGTACTAGAGGCTGATAAGTAACTCATAAATATTTTTGTTTATTACTTTTTTGAGTGCTACTGGGAAAAAAACGTGCCGCGCCAATACCAATGGCGCCGACTGTATATATAATGGTACGAGCTCACCAGATGAACCAGAGAAGCAGGGTTGTCCACTTCAGATCCTGGACTAGCAGATCCTTGATGCGGCCTCGATTCATCTGTGCCACATCATCAACAATAAGGCGGCCAAGTAACATGGGCTTGCCTGATGGAGAAGACAGTAGACAGTACAAGAACATTTTATGCAAAAAAAAAAGTTGCATAAAATGCTCTTGTACTGTCTAGTGAATCAGTGTTCTTACCATTTTCATCAGCAATCTTCTGCAGAGTTGCTAGTGCTTTCTCCGAGTCTCCTGATGTAGCATCAAATCGAGCACTTTCAGGAAGCCACTGCAACAATAATGAAGCGTTTCTAATCAAGGAATTAGTGTTTTCTTCATGACAGTATCCCACACCACCTCCTGTATTCAAACATTCTATTTTGAGCACCTCTGTCCTACCCCTTGACCTTGCACCTAAAACTCCTTTCACACAATTACTAAAGCAAATAAGCTTGAAATGCAAGGTCAAAAAAAGGTCAAGGTGCTGAAAATAGAAGGCTTGAATACAGGAGTAGGTGTGGGATAGTGTCATGAAAAAAAATAATAACAGAAGTGAAGAAATTGCTAAGTTTGTGGGTAGAGTGATAGAAAAACAAAACAAAAGAATAAAAAAGAATATATCTGAAGACAAGACTAACCTCACACACAATGACAAAGAGCACCAGTGGAATTATGGAGAGAGCCAAGAGCCCATTCCAGCCAAGGTGTGGCATGACCCACAGTGCCAAGATCACCTCAGCACATGCCCCCACTGCCCAGAAACACTGAAAAACACCAAAGTAATTCATCAACAAAGAAGACTGAACATTTTAGAAGTAAAACAGAAACAATCACAAAATTGAAACATATCAGTTTATTTCAAAACCAATGTTTTTGTTTCATTCTTTTATGTGAGGTTGAAAACAGGAACTTACATCAAGAAGAACAACACATTTTCCTCTCTGATGTGCAGGAAGAAACTCAGCATACAGTGTCACACTGAAAACAAGCAATGGATTACTAATTAGTACCTCACTGGACATGTTGCTTCCTTTCAGATATTATTTTTCCCATAAATCCTTCCATATAATTTCTTGTTGTGGAATATGTCATCAACCATAGTCCTATACATCAGATGAGAACACCAGCAACACCTGATGACTATTAGTACTAAACTTATCCTTCCCTAGTTGAATGATCACAACCAACAGTCTAGAAAAGCACCCTCATTTTCTACGCAGTAGGAGCCTTATCTTACTCCATCTGTTTCTCCCACATATGGTTTACTATAATAGTACCAGTATGTATGTAATTCAGCAGATACTTCAGTGTAGACCACCAAATAGTCTGGTATCCATATGAACAACGTGGTGACTTACGACTGAGGGACACAGCCAATTGCAAATCCCACCAGGCCTCGCAGAAGCACTATCCAGCTATACGTTGGTGCAAAGGCACTCAGAAGACCCCAGTAGGCGAGCATCACCGCTGCCAGCCTCAGAGATCGCTTTCTCCCATACTTATCTGACAGATGGCCCCAGAAGGCAGAACTCAGCATCATACCTGTTCATCAAAAAACTAATCAGACAACTGGGAAGAGAGTTCAAAATACACAATGTGAACACACATTTGTGTGTGTGTGTGAGTGTGTGTATAATACCATTGAACTAGATACATATATCACAAAATAATACTATATATTTTATTTAGAAATTCATTGTTATACCAGAATAAATCATACACAATGTGAGTGTGTTAATAATCACAGCCATCAGATCAGTTATAATGAATATGATTATTCCATGTCTAGTTTTTGCCAAAGAGTAATTAATGTAGTAGCACATTCCACCACCATAGACACGTGTGCTGAGAGTCCGGGAAGAGAAGAGAAGAGAAGTGAGTTGCACTGACCAATAAAGACAGCAGTGGTGAGGAAAGCTTGTCGCCACTCTGACAGGTGCCAGTCACAGTGCAGTGCTGGGCCAAGGATGGCCAGAATCATCATCTCCATGGAGTCTGCCATCCAGCACAGGCCAGTGATGAGGGACAGCTTCACCTGCCATGCAAGATGATTTGCTACACAACTTAACTTCTTGTGTGTTCAAATGTCACTTGCATCAATCTGCTCCTCTACTAGTGTGTGTGTGTCTGAAAAGTCTCCATAGAATAATATCCAGTTTCATATGTCTGTCTTTCTATCAGACATTGGTTACAAAGAATTATCAAGCAAAGGTAGAGAAGTTAATTTCGTACTCACAAGATCCAGTCATATCATTCTCCTCCCTCTACTGTATGTCAGAGACACTGCAGTACACTGTTTTCCCATTATAATAGGATGATTGCTCCTTCCTTTTAATGTTCTGCTGTTCATTTTATTGACCATCAGAGTTTGCAGTCATTAGCAAAGCCTCACTTGAATCTGTCTGTTTTGACCTATTATTTTTTCTATTACTAACTTTGGCAATAGCTTTTATCATTCACATACAAGAAACTGAATTGACAACTGTTTATGGTAATATTTCAGATCATCCTTTCATTGACATGCTAGGTATGATGTAGCCACAGCCACAATAGTTGCTTACTTGAAACTTTCCAAAGCCCAGGGCATTGACTGCTTGGTCGACGGTGAAGGTGTCTGCAAAAAACAACCCACGGTTAGAACTTTACCACAAATGGACATTGAAAATGTTCACTCTACATCTGAGTATTAGAAAAGTGAAATAGTCATGTGCCTTTGGAAATTGAACTGGAAGATTAAGAAATATTGAAATAGAAAGAGTCACAAACAAAGAAGATTGAATCTTGAAGGATTAAGTAAATATCTTGGTAGTATTGATTAGAAGAAATTTATGGAGAGCAAAGCAGTGCAGAACAAGTAAGGAACATTTCTAGAAAAGTAAAATGAGAGAGTTGAAGAGATATGTTCCCATATACAAAGTAAGAGAGAGCAAACACATGTGGTACGATACTAGATGTGCAAAAGCTAAGAGTAAGGATGTAGTTTGGAAGAAATCAAAGAAGCAACGAAATGGAGACAATAGGAAGCATTATAAAGAGGCATGAAATAAATATCCTGAAATAAGAAGGGAGGGGGAAAGAAAGTTTCAAAGAAATATGAAGAGGAACCCATGCTTCTTTTTTTTCTCTCTCTCTCAAGTATATTAGTGTTAGAGACTGACAGAAAACTCAGGAAATATCAACGATTCAGTTGAAATGAAAAGGTGAAACATAACACAACTGAGGGCAACAAGGCTAACCATCAGGCACGACCCCTGACACAGCAGCTGACATCTCGATGTGGGCCCCCGGGTCAAGGCTGTCAGGAGGTGGTGGTGATGGTGGTGATGACTGAGGAGGGGCCGGTACCTCCCCCCCTCTGTCCTGAAAGCCCTCATAGTCATCTCTACTTCGGCGAACACTCATTCTGTGCCTGCAAACGTGAGAACTGTTTCAATATACACATTCCTCATGCTCCTTCTCACCTCAGCAGCGCCTACAGGTCAACTCTGGCATAACAACGCCTGCTTTTCCACCTGTCATTTCTTCAGGATCTCGCACAAAGACCAAGGTACAGTTTTCTTAAGTGTCTCCTTTAAATAGTGGTAATAGAGGGAAGGAACAGGGAATCTCACATCAAACGGTAGTTAGTATTTGCCTTGTGTACCGCCGCCACCTCCTCCAGTTCATTACTTTCTATACGGTTGAAATCTCCACTGCCTGCATTACTAAACACTCACCTCGCCCTGTCCTTGGTGAGGCAAAGACCGAGAAGTATAAGACGGGGATCCACTACAGAATTTTGGTGAAGTAGGTTCTGAGTTAGTAGTCCATTACCGTCTTGATGTACCACACAGCCTTGTTAACTTACGGAGGGGGTGATGTGCGCTGCCCCATCCCCTCCCCCCCGCGTGTCTTACTACCATAACACCCCCAATGCACTGAGTGTGTTTGTTGTACTCACCACCACCACTTCCTCTGATACCAACTTTAATATCCACCCTAAGTTGGTAATAGTCGTGTGCGTTGATCGTGTTGTTGTCTGTCTGTCAGTCTCCTTCCATTCCTCTCTCTGGGTTTCATACATACAGCGCTGGTTTATCCAATCCAGTGCTATTTATTGATATTGTTTTGTATTCAAGTTACAAATGTGTCTGTGTGTGTGAGCAGGTGTGGGCGTTCACGATTGAGATGTCTTTTTCCTTATATATTTAACTTCCACGTCGAAGTCAAGGTTGATATTAGGAATCGGACACAGACGATCTCTCTCTCTCTCTCTCTCTCTCTCTCTCTCTCTCTCTCTCTCAATAATAAAGCCATCTGAGCTGTGTGTTTTTACCTAGTTGTATTATACAGGGTTCGAGCGGGGCTTATAGTGTCCTGTCTCCATATCTCCATATATCCAACATTTCCTTGAATTTATGGATATTGGTTGCTGTAACAACCTCCTCTTTTAAACCATTCCAAGTGTCCACAATTCTATGTGGGAAAACTGTACTTTCTTGTGACCTTAAACACCGACTCTTTTTTATCCTCCTTGAGTGTCCCTTCATCTGTTTGGTTTCTTCCTTCATCATCAGCAGATTTTGCTTGTCTAGCTTTTCAATGCCATTTACTATCTTATACAGAGTTATTAGATCTCCTCTCTCTCTTCTATCTTGCAGCATTGGCAGCCCCAATTCCCTTAATCTATCTTCATATGTTAGCTCCCTTAATTCTGGTACCATTTTTGTGGCAACTCTTTGGATCTTTTCTAATTTCCTTATACCCTTTTTTGCATTAGATGACCACACCATAGCGACATATTCCAACCTCGGACCTATCATACTGGTGTGTGTGTGTGTGTGTGTGTGTTTGATTTATGAGAAGTTGAGGATTTGCTTTCAAAATTTGGCATGAATTTGGTCAATGAGTCAATGTGCCTGTGTAATGTATGCTTTCAATTATTCATATTGTATTGTCATTTGTATTCTTTACTGCATATAAGCTGCACCTTTATAGATCTCTTGACCATTTGCTTTTCATGTCTATGATGTGATGTGGTGTGGTAGTATCATGTATTGTTCTCTTTCTGGAAAGAAAAGGTGGATTATAGTGTTGATTGATGTGATTTGCAGGAGTCTCACCAAGGATATTATAAACATCTTAGAATCCTTGAGTCTCAGACTGCTGGTTAGTTCAACTCTGGAGATCTTGCTTAGCATCACCCACTTTGGCTGCAGTTGATGCCAAGCAGTAGTATAGAGTACAGTACCTCATCATTCATCAGCTGGTGTTTCCTGTCTCTTGATGGGTCTCAAGTCTCATGATGAGGATCACTGTTTGATTTTGTTTTAATCTAATAGTGTTGAAAGCTGGTGATACCTCATGGCTTGTGTGGCAGGTGAGCCATCAATTACAAATATCAGGATGAGAACACTGTAGTAAACATTACACCAGACCTTGTCACATTTTGATGGTAGAGATTTAACAAATTATCATTTAGGCATTATTAAATTTGTGGCCATGTCAAGAAATAGTTTAAAGTTTTGTATGCAGTAGTTTAGAATATCATAACAAAATGAGAGAAGTGACACCATCATATTAACAAAAAGGATTTGCCAGTCTTAATATCAGTATTAGGATAAAGTGATCTGATAAACCTTTAAATTCTTTTATTTTAATAAAAGAGATTAACAAAGTTGATTTCAAGACAAAACCTGAAAAATCACACAGGATGTGAATGTCATGATGGAAAATAAGAGATGAAGATGGTAATGAGGAATCTTTTGACACCATAATATGAAAATACAACGCTGAGCTTAAATGTTGCTTAGCGATGAGACATTATGGCATGTTTGTCTTGTAAATATGTCTCCACTTCTTGACTCATGGCTTTGTAAACTTGTTGGCAGCCCTCCATGGCTAGATCTACCACTTCATCCAGGTGATCAAGGTGGAGAGTGTGGGCACAGTCCAGGGACACCACACTGCCCTTGTTGGGGAGAATAGAGACAGTCACCTCACAGCCTGATGCTGACTCTTGCTGGGTTACGTCCAGCAGAGGTGTGCTCCTGTTGATGGAGGCAGTGCAGGACACCACATAGTCCACAAGTTCCACTCCAGCATGTATTAGGGCCAGAGTGGAGGCATTGATGCAGGCAGAGGTCACTCCCCCATCAGCTTGCAGCACCTATGGGAGAATAAGAAAAGCTGTTTAGTTATATACAACAATATGCAAACACACACACACACACACACACACACATGCTACCTTTATTTACAATCATTTACAATTCATCTTTACAAATGATATCTAAGAATATATTGCTAAAAATGTTATACAAGTCTGTGTCTATTTGTGAAGAGCTTAAATTTAAGGATAAAAGCAACACCACTCAATACAGAAGTTATAAACCAATGTGGTGTAATGGCTACAGTCCAGAAATTTACTTTCATAATTCATCAGTGAAGAGTAGTCTCACCCCTTGCCTTGTTCAGGTATACTACACAATGCTGCTTATGATTATTGAATATGAGAAGATTGCAACTACCACTGCCATTATAATAGTGGTGGCAACACCAGCACTATTATGCTCTTCTGTTTAGTCTATCTTCACCACCACTATCATCACCATCACCATCAGTTGTCACTAGTGTTATGATCATCACATTAGTTTCTTAGTTTATTCTCTAATGATTCAATTAGCATCACCTGCACTGACCTGTACATAGATGTCTATCTGTGAGCCTGGGTACTTTGTCTTCCTTATGGCGGCATGAAACACTCCAGCAATCTGCAGGCTGAGTGCCCGGGTGCGCTGGTCCCTGGGCCGCCTCACTCGCTCCCCCTGGCACGCTGCAATGCGGCTCATCTCACACTGGATCACACACTCATCCAAATTTTGTTTGCTGAGTGATCGCACCTGTAATGCATATCTAATTAGGGTAATAAACATTGTGAAGAGACAAGAGATCTCATCTTTCAGGCAGATGTAAGTCACCTTACTATATATAAATAGGTATCCACATAAAAATGAAAAGTAAAATACATATGTGTTTTTCTAAACGACAAAAGATATAAATGAACTCAAAACCATGGATGACAGAAGACAAGTTCTTTGTCTCTCAAGTAATATAATACAAGCCACAAAGTGTTTACAAAACTTTAATGCAACTGAGACATCCTCTTAAATAACATTTCAATAATACAATGTATTGAATAGTAAACATGACGAGTGACAGCACCTCTCGGGGACCATACACAGCAGCCAAGACTTTGGTGTTGCCCATCTCAATGTAGGCACTGCCATTGGGTCTGTCATAAAGGCCAAGACGGCAGCTGATGTCTCTCAGACACAATGCTGTGCGGCCATCCTGCCTCAAACCCTCAGGAGAGATGACTTCCATTCTTCTTTCTTACTAATTAGTGTGTGGTTCCACAGTCTGCAGAAGAGATCAAATTAATGTATTTAATACTAGATTCTATTCATTCTACTTGTAATACCTGTTTCTAAATATCAGAGGTCAGGTTATGATGGAGTATCACTGGCCAGCAACTGACCACAGCCACAGCAAGCCCAGATAACATGACTTACGTATACTGAAGATGTGTTAGTAACAAATGGTGCTCAATGGGTGATTAGAGCCATGTTATTATTTCAGAACCAAAGCCTTCTTTGCAACTGCCACATTGCACTACAGTCTACAGCTTACTTACCACAAGTAAATGCAGGCAGCCCTATCATGGTGATAAGATAATTTCATTCTTCTCTATATGATATTTAACAATATGTAATAACTTCTTAGTCTTACTTATGCTCCACTGCATGTGTGACCACAACTCTTCTATTGAAAAAACAAAAAATTTATTCTTTCACCATAACCAGCATGGCTATCATTACCCTTCTCATCATATAAACCTTTTCATTCTGAGTACATAGTTTAAACTCATATATAGCCATTGCAAATTGCTTATAATGCTGACAACCATTTCTAAAGATTAACAAGCTTTGGCAGGGAACAAGCTACCACACTGCAACACTCATATTGAGCACTGAGAGACGAGGGTGAGGATGTCATTAGGTCTGTCTGTTCCTGAGTGGGTATTGTCACATTGAATAATACAGAATAAATTCAGCCCATCGGAACACTTTGTGAAGAGCAGCCACTCAATTTGAAATCAGTCTGTGGAAGAAGTTTGTCCACGCAGAATGTTCCGGCAATTGCCTTGATTATTTCCATTGCATTGCTAGATTTTAAAAAGGAAAAATAAGGTAAAGACTTCATGCTTATTTCTTAGCATTGCCAATAAGGTCTGGCTAATTTGCTTTGGTTAGACCAGTTTCACTGGGGTAGTTAAAGTTAATTTAGTGTGAGGAAGATGTCTTTCCTGTACGTATCATCTCAAGTAGGTTAGGTTAGATTAGGTGTAAGTTACTTTAGGTTAAATTAGAAAAGTTTCATTAGGTTGGAATGGCCAGCAGTGTGCAGCAGTGGCAGCAAGTAGTCCCAATTTTGGAGTTACTTTTTTGGTACTTTGTGATAACAAAACCATTTTCTTCTGGTACATTTCAATGTTTTTTTTTTTTTTTTTTTCCATTGCAGGGCTGAAGGCAGTGTTTTATGAGGGAAGGGGAATGGAGAGGGTAATTAAAAAAAATTTAAAATATTGACTTGCTGTGGAAAAGAAGTGAAAAGTAATCTAATATAGGTCGAAGTCGACCAGAAAAAAATAAATAATTTGGAAGGAGGTAATGGTGAGAGTATAAATAAAAAAAAAAACGTGAGAATTTGTAAGTTTCCTTGAAGAAATCTAGAAATATTCTTGTGTATGGCAGGTGTTGCGTACCTCTTAGAAATTAATGAGCATCAAGCTTTTCACTGTCTTAAGTTCGGTTTTTGCCTCAGGATCAACTGCAGCCCACGTTGCCAGACCCCAGCAGGGAATAAACAGAACATCAAGGAAGGTTCCCATCCTGCCACAACAAGACACCCTTTACTCACCACGAGAAGCTGACAACTGCTGGCTATAGCACTATATACAATTGCTGGAAGCCTGCACCAGCTGCTGTAAACAAGTGTCCTGCTGCACCAACTTCGCCCTTCTGCTCTTCCTGCTGCTGCTGCTGCTGCACGCGTGATGGTGATTGCCGACTAGTGTTTGTAAACAATAACAATGCGGCACTGCTGGCACTGCATTTCTGACAATCTAAGTATACAAGAGAGGAAAGTAATGGTATGTGAAATGTGGAAAGAGGAAGTCAGCTGAAGATAGTGGGGAAAGGATGAAATAAATAAAGATAAGAAACATTAAGAAAGCGCGATACAAAGATATATCCTTGTGCTGGCTGGCCTGACATGTAAACTCCAAAGAAACTCCTCAATACCCCTCAGCGTGCGTGTTTAAAGCATAGCACTCTGGTAACACATGCAGTGAAAAGGTAATACTTGAAATGTTGCATTTAAAAGACAGGGTAAACATGTATAAAGTCCTTCCAGTGATTGTATCCAAGTATTTCCTGGAGTAAGTAATCTTTTTCTTTCGATATCGCCAGCATTTTCTCCTCCCCTTCTTGCTGATAGATTAGATTAATGCGGTGAGATTTGATAATTTCAGAGAGAGAGAGAGAGAGAGAGAGAGAGAGAGAGAGAGAGAGCTCATATATAGATTCTTGCCACAAATTAATATATAACAATACTGGTGGAATGCAAAATACCTCTTCCCTGCCATAATGTCCATAATAATGATAATAGATTCTTCATCCTATAGTCATAACTCATAACCACTTCCTTTTTTTGGTTACCCTCGTAAGTAGGCAGCGATAAAAGAAATGGAACTCAAATTTGTCTGCAATGTAATTAATCATGTGTCAAGTAATTGAATTCATTGAGTTTGTTGGGAATGAATAAATTATTTGCATACGGACCAATGTAGATGAGGAAAATATATAAAGAATGGATATTTTGTTACAGAAACTCGAATTGGATCAACTACACACTGCGGCATTGATGAAAAATGGAATAATGAGAATATAAATTGAACAGTAGGGTAGCAGCAGCAGCAGCAGCAGCAGAAGGAGGAGGAGGCTGCATGTATTGGCAGAGGAAAATTTACCTTACAAAATATAAAACGAAAATTAGTATTCCACCAACAGCACAATTACTAAGAGAGACAAATTTAAATAGTAAAAGTAAGAAGAGAAATAGGATAGCGCCAAGAACTTTTCCAAACAATGTCCACCTACCCGCAGTAACTCAAGGAAAACAGGGAGGCAATAAGTTTTTTTTCTCTCACGTCCGCGGAGTTTTAGACGTTTTGAGCCTGTGAATGTAGGATGAGGGCCCCTCCAAGATGTCTCGCGTAGGGGCAGGGGCCAGGACCAAGCCCAGGGGGACGCAGGACGTGTGTGGGGACTGTGGGGCGCCAGGTAAGGCCGAGTATTGCAATCCTCCCGCACACCCACCCAGGGCTTCTCTCCCTTCTCTCCCTCTCCTCCCTGTATCTTTGGCCTCCTCTCACTCCACAAGGCATGTTCCTCACTGCCCACATCCATACAACTCAAGTTTTATTCCTTCCTTTTGTTTTTTTACGCGTTTCATCTTTTAACAGTCCTACTCGTGAATGAATTTCTTCCATGTTTGTATATTTCTTTTTTTCTCCCTCATACTCTCTCTCTCGCTCACTGGAGACACCCACGCAGCTTAGTTTATGATGTATTTATATGACGTTCTTCCATCCACCCATCCACCCACACTATTCTATTCATTCTCTTCTCTCCTGCCTCTTCCAGTGTGGGCATTACCTACATTCTGTGTGTTTGCCACCAAAGCCGTGTATTGCTGACTCACACATTGCTACCTAAACAATTATACACTTTTTATTCTATTCTATTCCACTGTGACTGTCTCCATCCATCCAATGCTTGTTTCACTTTTGCCCCCCCCCCCCCCACCACCCCCCCCTCTCTCGCTCTCTCTCTCTCTCTCTCTCTCTCTCTCTCTCTCTCTCTCTCTCTCTCTCTCTCTCTCTCTCTCTCTCTCTCTCTCTCTCTCTCTCACTTTTCATATCTACTACCTTTCTGTTTGTCACCATTGACTTGTACTGACTCCCACATTCACCAACACAGCACACCCATGCATATCTATTGGAAATGAATATCAGCACTGTCACAATAGGTAGACTTATGAACATTCTGCATGTCTTAAGATATATTTCTTTACACTGCTGTCCCTATGTTTTGTATATCTTGTGGCTATTGTCAGTGTTGTATAATTTAAAGTATATATATATATATATATATATATATATATATATATATATATATATATATATATATATATATATATATTTGGGGGTGCTGTGGTACAGTAGGAGCATATGTGCCTTTGGGGCTGAGGGGTTCTCAAGCACATGTGTTCAAATCATGGCCATGGTCTAAAGGTAGAAAGTAATGGTTCCCAAATGCCAAAACCAAGTCCTCCATCAAGAAGTGCTGCTGCTGTAGCTGTAACAGAATAGGGAAAACTGCACTTAATTCATCCCTCAATACTGAGGCACAGGCTATCCTGAGGTGGGCAGAGCAGGTTTGTTACCATCCTCACCCACTTTGTCCAGGGTTCAGCCAATGTTGCTGCCTACTCCCTCAATCACTGATTGTGCATCATTTCCATCAAATGGATACTCCACCAGGACGTGTGTGACTCCCTGTGGAAGCTCAAGGGTCACTTGCTTACAGTCCTGTTTGCCATTAGGCTCAGCTACAGGATTCCAACTTTTATCTCGCCATTCAAGGATCCCTAGGATAGTAGCAGTGGATGTATTCCTGTACAATGGGACCATCACCACCACCCTTACACCTTCCCTCCATTTGTGGTAGTCAGGAGAGTCCTCAGCAAGCTATGGGACTCCCAGGGCATGTCCCTCCTCATTGCAGCCTTCTGACTCCAGAAGGATGCAGAAATACCGTGACTGGTGTTGAAGGAATGGTTACACCACTCCAACTCATCCAGCCAGAAGTTTACAGACTTCCTGATTCACTTAAGGCAGGATTGTTATCTTTCTGTCTTCACCATTAAGAGCTGTAGGGTTATGTTGAACAGTGTCTTCCCTGCTGACTCTGTCCTGTGTGATGTCATCAGTGTGTGTGGCAGGCAGGTTCCCAGGCCTATCAGGAGGACACTTCCTTAAAATCTGGATGTGGTGCTCAAGGCCCTGCTGTGAGCCCCTTTTGGATCTGTTGACCAGGCTTCCATGAGATATTTCACCATGAAGACACTGTATCTTGTGGCTCTCCTTACTGCCAAGACCTGCAAGCCTGATCTTTTCAAGTTGTTATTGAAGGGCAGGATTTAATCCTGTCATACTTCCCTGAATCTACTGTGAAGACTCTGTTGCTAGGGAATTCAAACTTTGGTCCCTCTCCACAGTGATGGGATGTGACATTGAACAGAGGCTAATCTGTCCAGTTTGGGCCCTCAAGTCATACTGCCATTGAACTAGTTGACAACATCATCCCAGACAGCTTTTCCTCTGCCTAATTAGAAGAAGCAGGTTTTTGGTGAAACAGATGACATTTTTAAACTAAAATGTATATTTTCACTGACCTGTTTCTTTGAATCAAACTATCATCCTTCCCACTCTTGTCTACTTTTGGCCGTTGAACAGATTGAGAACAGAGATATGGTGTGAGGGTGATGTGGTGCCACATCTAACAGGAGGTGATTGTTATTGTTTGTTTTACTCTGGGCTGGTTAATTTCTTAAGCATGTATGCCTAATTAGATGGAATAGGTGAGTTAAGAAATACATTTTATTTAAAAAATATCACATTTCAATAGTTGGAAGCATCTCACCAGTAAGCTGTAGCTGTGATGAAGAAAACTTCATCACATATTAAAAAAGCAGATAGGTATATATATATATAGTAGAATTTTTTAAGTGAATATACTCAAGTCAAATTGGAATAAAAGTGGAAGTATTGGGTGAACATGAAGGTTGTATGTATAAGTGAACTGCTTAGGAGGGTGATGTAGTGTAACTTACTTAGCAAATGGTTGTTGACATAATGAAGATGAATTATTTTAGGATTAGAGTTTGTAAGGTATCTTAAAAATGGTAACTGATTAAGAAATTAATTTAGCTTTTTACTATATATGTATTTTCATATTGACAGAGTTTGAGTTTTTAATTTGATGATGATTTCAGATCCTGGCTGGGCTTCCATCAACCGAGGTATTCTGATCTGTGACGAGTGCTGCAGTGTGCACCGCTCCTTGGGCAGACACATTTCCCAAGTCAAGTCACTCAAGAAGGGACAATGGAACTCAATACAGCTTGCTGTAAGTTGCACACTCTATCAACACTGTGAAACAATAAGAATTTATATGCAGTATATATATATATATATATATATA
>CM035185.1:25950625-25984921 GCA_020233015.1 Callinectes sapidus | reverse complement strand
CTATGTCTGAGCCAGCGAGAGAGGAAAACATGGTGCGTGCGAGAGAAATGAGGTTTTTTGAGGGAGCAAAGTGAATCATGGAAGGGGTTGGAATTGACCAATCAGTGAAGAGGATGAGAAGATGAGAACAGATTCTGAGTGTAAAGTTTTGTGGAATGCAGTGAGCAAAAGGTAGAGCAGGCAGGTGTTCCCTCAGGGGATGAGAGGCTGGTGTCTTGTGGGCAGCCGATGTCCCATGGGTGAGGGGAGACAGATAGTGGAAGTATTTTTAATAAGAGAGAGAAAATACATGTGTTGAGTAGACAGGGAGAGAGAGAGAGAGAGAGAGAGAGAGAGAGACATGTGGATTGATAGTAGTAAATGACAGTGACTGATACAGTAGCCTGAAATATGAGAAAATAGAGAGGTTAGCGTTCTCTTGGGTTTATAGAATAGTTAGTGGAGAGTGAGGGAAAGCTGCCCTACTGTTAGAATTTTAACAAAGTATTCATAAATATTTATTTCCAAGAAGTTTAAATTGCTA
Source organism: Callinectes sapidus (assembly GCA_020233015.1). Classification (NCBI taxonomy): domain Eukaryota; kingdom Metazoa; phylum Arthropoda; class Malacostraca; order Decapoda; family Portunidae; genus Callinectes; species Callinectes sapidus. Next base: position 25,984,398 of record CM035185.1, on the reverse strand, counting down.
GAGGGAGAGAGAGAGAAGGGCAGAAAGAGAAATGTGAGTTTACATTAGAAATGTAGCAAGAAGGCTGGAGCGGGGATGGACGTGGAGTGGGATTGGGAAAAAGAATTGTGGCTTAATTTACACATCTTTTTTTTTCTGGCCATTGATATTTACCCATTAGAATCTCTTGACTTGACATGTCACTTTACCTACAAAAAAGGGTGGGAAGGCTGCTTCATCAAGTAAGGAGCCGTCTGTACATTCCCATCTGTTAAAAATTTGAGCAGTCTCCTTTCTGTATGTAGACTGCTCTCCTCATCACTGCTCTATTTGTCTCACTTGCTTTGCTTTCACAGAGTAAGAGTTATGTGGGTTGGCCAGGGATACCTTGAGCTTTGTTAATGTATCTGCTGTTACTTGTCTTACTTAGTCTTGAGTGCTTGCTTGGATCGTCAGCACAAAAGAGTCAGACTTCACCACAGTCTGCATACTGAGACCCTTCTGAGTCCCATTTGCCTGCACCATCATTATCTTATACTTGGATCTGGTTTAATCTTTTTTTTTGTTTATTTGACCTCACTTTTTATTTTGTGATTTCTATGTCAGCACTCAATGATTTATTGTCTTTGGCTTTGATATTGCCTTCTTCATTTTTATTTTTATTTTCAAATATCTATAGTGTAATTGACATGACTTGATTTCTTTGTCCTGGGACATTGAAAGAATAGGTAATGTGTTAGATTTTGTTGAGTCAATAGATGCCTTTAGTAGCTTTTTTGAATTTTTATTTTGATAGATTTTTTATTCATGATTGTATGATGTAGAATGAGAATATTTTGATGAGTGTGTACCATTGAGTGAATAGTTAAGAAGTTGCATGAGTAGCTTTGAGTAGCTCTGTTCACTTCTAAGACTGAAGTATATGTGATATAGTCTTTGGTTGCTTTATTACCATATGTTTGATAAGGAACTTTCATGATATTTCCCTCATATTTGGCTCTTTTTCTTTCTGCTGGCAGTAACCCCAGGTGTGCGGAGGGCTGCCCGGGCACACGACCCCTCACTCGCCTCTTCCTCTCCTCCAACCCTACCCCTTCAGCCTCAAGATTCCTCCTCCATGCCTTCTCTGTCTGTCCATTCTGACTCCTCCAATTTAGGCGGTGTGTCTCCTCTCTCTCCATTCCATTTCAGTGATAGTGCTTGCTCTCCTGTTGCATCTTCTACTAATGGTGATGGCTGTTGGGCTGCATCTCTCACCCAAAACAACCCTCTGTATCGCTCTTATGATGAAGTGAATGGCTCCCTTGATGATCTTGGTGGTGGCAGTTTTGAACGGGACTCCCTTGACGGTGTGGGTGTGTGTGGGGCAGATGCTGATGTGGAGAGTATTGAAGGGGATGATAATGAGCATGATGATGGGTGTACCATTTCACACAATCCCAGGGGTGACAGCCACGTGAGAGATGTACGAATGGGTCACTGGCCAGGATTTGTACCCCCTGGTCATACTTCCAAAGGCCAGACAAGGCGCAGGCAGCAAAATGTCGACTCAGATACGGGAAAGTTCTCCGAACGTAAATACTCCAGTGGTTTCAGTAGTAACAGTGACTTCTCTGATGAAGACCAGTATGCAGACTATGATGAGGTGTATGATCCATCTACCTGTCAGTTTGCAGCTCAGCTATCAAAGTCTATTAAAGAGAAACTCCTCAACCCAAAAGTTGGGCACGAGGAAGATGCAAACCAGAAACTGAAAACCTCTGCCTTTGCCCTGCCTCCCATTTCCTCTTCTTCCTCCTCATCCACTTCCTCAAAGCCAGGGACAGGAGGTGCCCGGTCCCTGCTGGTTCGCACACTCACCATGCCTCTAAAGTATGCGGCTCAGCATCGCCAGAGCCTCACCAAGGTGTTTTCCCGCTCCCAGCCCAGCACCCCAGAGCTGCCTCGCAGGAATCAGGTGTCCAGGAGCTACGTGAGACCTGACCAAATCAATAAAAACCTGCCAACCTCCACTTGGAACGTTGATGGCCGTAAGCTGGAATTATTTGATCGTTCTTCCCTGAGTACAAAAAGCTTCAATAGCAAGAAAAAAGCATCTCAGGAAAAGAAGAGCCCTACAGGCAAGCCTCCCAAACCCCCAGGAGCCCACAGCAAGCCAGTCACGAGAAAAACCTCCACCCTGAGTCGGCAGGCCTCCTTCAGGAACCCTTTCCCGACCCCTCCTGTAAAGTCTCCTCCTCCTAATGCCCTGGACAGTTGGCCTGCTGACCCTTGCAACAACCCAATCCTTGAACCCTGCACCACATGCGCCAGAAATGTGGCTGCCAACATTCAGCATGCCTCCATCTGGGGGGAGCTAGAGAATCTGCCTAGAGGCTACATAGCCAATGTAGAGGAAAGCAAGATGTTTAATTACAAGAGAAAAACAAAAGAGGATTGTAAATTACAGTGAATACAGAGGGAATGATGACACACTGTTTGCACCTAACTGGTAGCGCCTCCTGCTAACCTTAACTTGTCCCTGCTCCTTAACTAAATGTGATTGTTGTTAATGTATTAATTGTACATATATTAGTGCCCACTGTCTGTTTTATACAGTACACAATTATAACTTTCAATAGTGTGTAAAGTCATGTTAGTTATAAGTACACAAATTACTCAAAAATTATATGCATTCTCTATCTTAAAGACCAATAATAATCTTTCGCTCTTCATCCTATCTCTGTACTGTCCACATAGTTTTGCAGGTGATGGGTGTTTTGGGGAGTTAGTGTTTGGCTTTGTTGTGTGTATGTCAATCCTTCAATTGTCTTCAGGCATTTTACAGTGCATTGTTTTCAGCATGTTGTAAGCAACATTGCATTAACCAGTTTCTTTTCTCTCTTTTTCTCTTTCTAGACTTCGGTGACGTGACGTTGACACAACCTAACTCCCCCAAAGTAAACCTCCCCAACAACAACAACATCATGAGCCTTAATGCCCGGCTAATGACTCCCCCAGCCTCTTCCATGACTATTAACTGTCCTCCTCCTCTCACACCTAAGGACCCACCACCTCACTCTCCCCATCCCAGACCTACCCCCAGCTCTGTTACCTCTCAGTCTTCTAGCATCAGTGCCATTACCTCCACTACAGACTCATCCTCTGGCACTACCTCCATCTCTGCTCTCCTCACTGACTCTCCTTGCACCGCCGCCTCTGCTGCCACAGCTTCTGACACCTCCTCTTCTGCACCGGCCCCAATCACCTACAAGCCCTCCACCAACAACAACAACAAGGGGGAGATGACAGACGACGGCGAGCCTCTGTACGACTCGGTGGCCTCGGAGGATGACTACACCTATGTAGAGCAGGTGGAGAAGCTCAACCAGCAGAAGAAGATCCTGGAGGAGCAGAAGAGCCAGCGCCAGCTGAAAGCTGAGCTGGTCAGTACTGTTGCTGTTGTGTGGATGTTTGAGCATGTGTGTGTCTGTATGTTTGTTTGTTTGTGAATAACAAGAACACTTTTAGGTGGGCAACATTAAAGGCAATTGCATGCATACGTCAGTACAGAATAATCAAGTGAATGTGCACTGTGGCAATAAAGGAAGGGAAAAATGAGGCCATGGATTCTTTGCTTTTATTTTGTCTTTCCTAGAAAGTTGAAACATGGCTTGCTGTATGACTTGGCAATAACAATAACTTGACATGTTTATTTAATGGGAAATGTTAGGTGTTCTTTTTTGTATTACTGATAATATGATCATAAGTATTTGAATGTAAGACATTCTGTTACATTCTGCACTTTATATTTGAGAAGTGTAGATGAATAGGAATATTTCTATTATTGTTTTGCTAACCTTATATTTGTTCAAAAATTATCTTCTTTAGGACAAAAACTTGCATATTTTGGAAGCTGTGTGTTGGATAGAAATCACCATTCATGTTGATTTCTTTTTCTTTATTGTTATGGATTTAGTTTGATGGTGTAAGGGAAGGGTGAAGGAGTACATATGTGAAAGATTTGTTACAGATAAACTTTTTTCATGAAAATTATTTTTTTTTGCTGTTATTGAAACTTAAGTCCAAGTCAAAAAATAATAGATGATAATTTTTCACTTTATTATCATTATTTCAAATTTGTTGATACCTTGTCTGTTTGTCACCTCTGTACTCACATGTGTTTGTTTTCTCGTGGCAACAGCACTTGAGGGGAAAGGTGAGCTGGTAGGGGCAGGGGCAGGGGCAGGGGCAGGGGCCGGGGTTGGGTGGGGATGCCCAAGGTTATTGGGTTTGAGCCATCAGCCTGATTATCTATTCTGCTCACAAGTCAACACAGTCTGACTTCTCTTCTCTCCTCCACTCTTTTATACTTCCTTCCTCTCTCTGAAACCTGGCCATTGTTATTTTATAGCAGAAGCATTGAAAGATGAAGATTTGACTTATTAGACTCAGTACAGTCATTTTGTGGTGTTAGGTAAGTGACCAGGGGAGGCTGTGTGCTTTGTTGCCATTGTCATAACCTATGGGATTCCTGGTTGGGGTTTCTATGTTAATTTCTTAGGATTATATTTTTGCCTTTATCATTTTATTGCTCATGATACACATTGTCATTGATTTGTAATGAGAATAATTGGTCTTTTTTGCTCTATTGGCTGTTGGTGTCACCATCCATTTGCTGTTTCACAAAAATGTCTTAATTTGTGATGCTAGTTTGGTGATGATGAAAGTTAGGCAGGAAGTGAGATGATAAAGAGGAAAAACAAAGGTGGATTTGGTATGAGTGTGAAAGGAGAGTCCTTCATATAATGGGAAGACAGGATGCTGGAAGACCCGCTGGAAGGATAAAAATATGGTGGGGAAAAATGGAGCCTTTTTTTGTTACAATTATTTTATCGAGTTTCAAGAGACGGGTATTAAAATTAATAAGATTAGATTGTATTATATTTGAACATAATTTAATCAGACTTTTTTGTCTTCATGATTCCTTGATATCTTGTGTAGCAGTGGTAAAGACCATTTGTTAAAATGTGAAATTGTCATGATCCCAATCATTGATTTAGAGGGGAGGTGGCCTCTATTTGCATATTAGTCAACTAGTTTTCCTGATGGCAGGGAAAGTTGACCCGCTTTGAATGTGTATCTACTGTATGTACTTCACTATATGTACACACTTATGAGGATCTCTATAAATTTCTTCTTAACCATAGGTTTTATTCCATCATTATTTGTTCAATATTTTCTTTTTTTTGGTGGTGTTAGCTGAAACACCATGAGATGAGAGGTGAGATGGAGTCTGGCGTGGCCTTGGATACTTACCTGGAGATGAAGGAGAAGCTGGAGAGCAGTGAGGCACGGATCCAGGAGCTGCAAAACAACAATGCTCACATGCGCTCACAGTTGGATGAACTGTGCTCAACTGTGAGTACCGATACAAGTCTTTGTCGTATAGATGTGTGTGTTGAGGAATGGACTCTGCTTGTAATGTTTTATTTTTGTAATTATGCCAATATTTCTTGCAATAATTGCAAAAGTGGTTGACAGGAACCATAAAAAATGGACTCTTCTCTCAGGTGCAAAACTTACGAGAAGAAAACAAGAGCCTTCGTTCCCTGTACAGCAGCGGCAGCATGGGCCAGTCTTCCCACTCAACTCCCCCGCTCCTGAACTATTATCCTCACAGCCTGTATAATGGCGATGCTGATCCTCAGGTACATGAACACAAGGCATGTTTTAGTTATTGTTCACCACCAGGAATGAGTGTTGTGTGGGTAATTCACTGACTAGAGTCTCTATCAGCAGATGAATGTGCGCACTCGAGGTCCTGTTCGTCCCATCAGTATGTTTGAGCCTCGCCAGGGGCCGCCCTGCGTGACGAGCCAGTGCCACTCGCTGGACCAGTCAAGGACCTCAGCCTTTGCAGCAGTAATATGTTGTGTTGTTTGTTTTAGAGGGATTGTACTTACAAGTCGGATATTAATTTATTAGGTGTCTGAGTTTATAGAACATTAATAATTAATGTTCTATAAACATAGATATATTACAATTATTGTAATATATCTGAAATATAAAGATTTGAATTATAATATTTCATTGTATTTTGTTTCTGGTTGTACTAATTATTTTGTCTGTCTGTCTGTCTGCCTACATACCTTGAGGATATTACTTTGTTATATATGAAGGTATAATTGGATTCAAGAATGCTTTATATTGTTGCAGTAAATAATGACTAGAGCATGATGAACACCTTGTGGCAATATTGATCAGGTGGATGTGCCATGTCCAGCCTCTTGACATTGATGTGAAGAGGCTGCCTTAATGTTGAAGTGTCCTCTAACTCCTGAACCATGTTGTTACCACCTTTTGACCATAGAATATTTCTGATTAAAGGACTTCATCATTCATTTCTGAAATCATATGACTTTTCTCCCATGACAATCTTTTTACACACACACACACACCGTCCAGGTCAGGAGAAACAGGCTCCTACATACATACAAATTCTCTAAAGCTAATTAAAAGTTGTTAATTTTACCATACAGATGTGAGAGAATGTCTTGTCCTATAGAGGCTGAGTCTGTGTTCCATTTCTGTTTTTAACAAGTGCTCTCCATTAAGCCCTTTGATGCACAAACCACTGGTAGATACTGCAGGTCATGTGCTGATGTAAAGACTGTAAATGCTGCCACCTTACCTTTCCTCAATGTTGTTTCCCAGCGAGTGTCTGGTGAGTATGACAACACAAGAGCTCGCAGCCCCAGCCTGGAGGCCTCTGAGACCACGCCTCTTAGTGCTTCCTATGCACTTCCCACACAGGAGGAGGTGAGTGCATCAGGTGTTGTAAATCTATGGTAGAATTGAGTAAGATTTGTTTTTGTGTTCTCAAAATTTTAATAATTAAATATCTGATTTTATTGTAATGGTATGTGTTTGGTGTGATACTTTTTAATCCTTTTGTGTGTTGATTTGTAAATTGAATTATTTTATTAAAAGTCTAATGAATGCTAAACTGGGCAAGACAATGTTGATTACTTGTTTTGCCTGTTTGTGATGTCTGGGCAAGACACAAATGTGTAAGAATATGCCAGCTGAATGTAGAATTGACTGGTGTTTGGGTATCAGGTTGTGAAGAAGACTGAGGTCATCACCAAAAAGATCCAGGAGTTGCTTATCTCAGCTCAGGAAGGTCGACAGGAGGCCTTCATGCCGTGTGCCGAGCAGATCCACTCTGCCGTCCTTGACATGGATTCCATCTTCCCCAAGGCAAGTGTTGTTTCCTTATGGTGTAAGAGTTTCATGACAATGGCTAATGTGCTCCACTTATGTCTGATTTTTGTGTCTCAGTGTGTTGTGTAGGGAGTGGAAAACCCCTTCACTGCTGGGCCATTATGTGTACTACTGATGTTCATGTCACACAAAACACACAGCATTATAGATTTCTTAAATTTTAATTCATACCTGCGATCATTGACTGAAACACAACATTCGTGACTATATTGTGACCTTCAGCTTTGATTGTTGCATCTGAGTTGTGACATTTATTGAATTACTTCAAAATATATATTAATGAATCCAACTGTTTGGGAGATTATGTGGTTTTGTTTTCTCTGCTTGATGATATGCAAGGTTAAGTATAAGAAACCTGAGAATGAATCTACTTTTGATATACTAACATTTTCCTCTATTTTTTATTTTAGTCATATTCCACATCTCTAATGAATATGTGTATGCTTATAAACAGGAAAATCAAAATAAGTTTAAGGGAGTCAAGGATTTTTTTAAAAGGTGAGACAAATTGGTTGAGTGTTTTAGAATTTGTCTCTTTGCTACACAAGTGACTCTGTATTGCACTGTTTTAGTTTGCTGCAGCGTCAAGGCTTGTACGTACGTACTCACAAACACTGGGTAAAGAAAGGCTTGCAATGCTTCTAGTAAATTGTCTTTCATCATTCTCACTTTACAAATCCTTGTAATTGTCTTCAAAGTTATATTTCAGGTTAATCAATTGTCCTACATGTTCAAAGTTTTGTTCTCAGTATGTAGCTTATCTTTGCAGTATGTCCTGTACTATTGTATTAGTATACAAAATTTGTTAAGAAACAAACGTGTGTGTGTGTGTGTGTGTGTGTGTGTGTGTATGAATATATATATATATATATATATATATATATATATATATATATATATATATATATATATATATCCCAACTAAAAGTATCTGTCATATAGTTAATTGCTGATATGCTCTTTTCATCTTCAGTATTGTGAAGCTGAGTCAGGAGTGCTATTTATTATTTTTTTCATTTGTGTACTATTGTGTGTGTGTGTGTGTGTGTGTGTGTGTGTGTTTGTATGTGTGCGTAGTAGTAGTAGTAGTAATAAGAGCAGTTATGATGAAGATATAATGATTGGAGTATTAATGTTGTTTTGGATGTACAGGGTCGGTGCCCTTCTGGGATGCAGGGAGCTTTGCGCCAGCTGGTGAGCAGTGCCAGTCGTCTCTTGAGTGAGTGCCACAGCCATGCTCTCTCTCACACCCACTCCCTTGACCCCAAGTTTGTCACCCAGCAGGTCATCCAGTGTGCCTATGACATTGCAAAAGGAGCCAAGGTGCTGGTGACACACTTTCAGTAAAGATTGATATTGTGTAAGTAAGTCTGTGATGGAAGTAGTTTCTCCTCTTTCAAAATTTTGTGTAGTTCTGTGGTGGAGACATTTTCCTTCTCATCCCTTGTGCTTCATGTTGGTGTTTAGTGGAGGCAGCTCCCTTCCCTTGAGGTTTGTGTTGGAAGCATCCCTCCTCTCAGATCAATGGTGGAGGCAGGTCCCTCTCATCATGCCTGTGTGATGGAGGCAGGCCCCTCCACCCTTGTTGTGGAGGAGGAACTACCGAAAGTTTAGCTAGCTCTCCTGCCAAATGCCATCTCTGGGTATAACCATTTCTTGTGATCTGGATTAGTTAAACAAGTCTATGAAAAGATAATAAGAAGTAGGAAGAGTTTGCTAGTAAGGAATCTTCAATATTGAATTGCTAGTGGTTACCTCTTGTCAGGGAATTTTATTGTTGTCCCTTATAGGGATTTATAATTACTACCTATGGACATGAAATCTCCACCATTGCTTTGTTACTTGCATTATAGTGTTGATCAGTGGAGAGAAAAAACAAACCAACAACAACTACTGGAAGTCTCTTGTGATTTACATTGTGCATTGTGCAACATCAACTAAATTTTGTTCAACTGTTTACTTACTTTTGCTTGATAATAATAATAATAATAATAATAATAATAATAATAATAATAATAATAATAATAATAATAATAATAATAATAACAACAACAATAATAATGACAATAATAATCCTTTCAAAATAGATACAGAAAATTCAAAGATCCTGAATACTAAGTATAATAATGATAATAATAATAATAATGGTGATAGCAACAATAGTGATAATATTGGTAATAATAATGATAATAATAAAAAAAAAATAATAATAATGATAATTATGGTACCACACATTTTGTAAAGAAGCAACATAAAAAAGAAAAACACTGATAAATTTGATAAATGTCACACACACACACACACACACACACACACAGATATTCAGGATAAGAAATGGTGAGGAAGTTGGGATGATCAAGGAAGGAAGAAAGGAGGGAGGGAGGGAGGGAGGGAGGGAGGGAGAAGCAGCTGTTCTTGTCCATATTACAGTTTTGATGTGTCTCTGAGTTTGGAGGAACAAGAGATTTGAAATTGTTATTATTTTTATTGTTATATGTGTTTATGTATTATTATTGTAGTTATTATTATTATTATTATTATTATTATTATTATTATTATTATTATTATCATTATTATTATTATTATTATTACCATTACTATTATTATTAACATTGCTAATATTATTGATGTTATCATTGTTATCAATATTTTCATCATTGTCATCACCATCATCACCATTATCATCACCATCATCATCACCATCATTATCGTCATCATCATCATTGGTGTTGTTGCTGGTAATATATTATTGATCATTGAATTTGTGTATGTTGTTGATGTTCTTGAGTAGCTTCTGCCTTGGTGATTCAGAGCAATGTAAAACAATAATTACTACTTCTCATGAATGTGAATTACAGGGAATTTGACTGCTATAAGTGTTGCATAGAGAATAATTTTTTTATATATATATATTATACATATATATATTTGTGTACATATAGATGTTATAACTGCTCCATAATTTGATAATATTTATATAGTAATGAAGTAAATATAGAGCTTCACTTAGAAGTGTCTGAACATATTTAAATGATTTTCAGACACTGTATATATACCTACTATACTACATTGTTACGTGCAGTGCAGCTGTGCATCGGATCATGTTAGGATGACAAAAAATAACTTTGATTTCTGAGGGTGAAAAAAAGGAGGATTAACAGTGCACACTGACAGTCATGACCTTTTACTAACGTGATTATTTTCAGTGTTTGGTTGGGGTGCATTTTCAAAGTTTTTTTTAACATAACAATGAGCAATAGATTGTTACTGAGACTGTGACTGTCATTCCCACCATATAGTTGAAATCAGTTCATACTAGACGGATCATGCATTTAATTGGATATCATTTGTAACCCATTTTTCTTGTGTAGTCACACTGGTATATTTAGATGCCTCGGTACTCTTTCCCATATAATTTGGATGAACTAAGCTGAAGTGGGAAGAAGAGGCTTTGCCAGCTGAACACTGACTGACCAGAAGTAAACTAAATGATAAGTTTTTCATGGATACATTCATAAGGGACCCATCTAAGAAGAGACCTTGTGTAAGTTGCCATTGGATACATTAATTATGTGGATATCTGTTCAGGTTGATATTTTGTAAGGTGGTGTGCAATGATATGTAACTGGAAATTGCCATTGTGATTCCTTGTCTTGTGTTTAGACAGTGATGGAATTTAGAGCTTTGCCTTGAGAAACCATAGAGCCTAGCCTAAAGTAATATCCCACAGCACAGTACACAATAACGTCATTGAAAGATATGACTCCATTAATATAATTCTTTGTTTTAGTAAGTAGATAGATGTGATTTTTTTCATGGGATTGTGATGGTGTGTTAATATTATCATCATTTGTATGTTCAGTATTTTGTAATATTCTTACATTATGGCTTTATTGATACATGAATGGTAAATTGATAAAGGATGTCCTTATGGCTGCCTGTCAGAAATGTTCAGTAATTGGCCACGCTAGAATGTTGTACCTAAAAGGGCAGCTTCTTTAGAAATCTTTTGCATCAGAAATATAACACTGATCTTTATTTTGGGAATATTCAGTAGATTTGCATTAATAAATAGAATTCTCTCATTTTCTTGATAGATAGAATTTATATATCAAGAAACTTGGTGACAACATTGAAAGTAGTTATAAGGGCTAAATTGTAATTAGATTTTCCATTCCTCTCTATCTTTAGACACTGAATCTATTCAGTATCCCAAATGATTCAACATGGTTATGCAATTGTATCCAAAACAATGTAATTATTGCTGTGCCTTTCATATGACCCCCCCCCTCTCTCTCTCTCTCTCTCTCTCTCTCTCTCTCTCTCTCTCTCTCTCTCTCTCTCTCTCTCTCTCTCTCTCTCTCTCTCTCTCTGGCCTGCTTTTTGGTGCTGTTTATATTAGTAACAAAAGAGCTTGAGCTTGTTGAATGTGTTGTCCTGTTGGCAGGGGATCTGGCCTGGGGTCTAAGCAGTTAGTGAGTGGTGCTGTACATAGGAATAGGTCTTCCAACTTTTTTTTGTTAATTTTTTGTTTTTGAGGTTTTAAGTTCATTCCAGACATGTAAAAATTCAAATGCAAAAAATGATTTGGATAGGGTACATATTCCTTGTAATATCATGGTTGCATGTAGAAAAGAAGAGAAAATAAAACAGAAAGCACCTGGAATAATATACTGTGTTATTGGTGCTGCTTTATGTATTTTCTTATTTTTATTTTTGTGTACATGTTCATGTATGCTTGAGTGAAAGTGTGTGTGTGTGTGTGTGTGTGTGTATACAAGTATGGTTCATGTACATGTGAATCTCTGTTCACTTGTGTCTTGTCTTCCAAATAGATGAATGAGTTGTTGAGTTTAAGAATGATGTCAAGATTTGTTATGGAAGTATTTGGTAGATATTATCTTTGTTGTTTGTTTTTAATGATTAATAGATTGCCTTTGATAAAGTTAAGATGAAAATGTTTTAAGCATAAGTTTGTGGGTAGAAGTTCAAATCTACTTTCAGGAGAAAATCAGTACCAAAATATGTAATTGATGTGTTGGCAGTAATGACCCATTAGGTTTCAAGTGTGTCAACTGAATAAAAAGTCTTCTACCTAAGACCTCTTCAAATAGAGGAGAGGCTGTGAAAGAACATTAAGTCCCATGGGATGCAAAGGTCAAGCTATACTCATCCAGTTGGATAACTGAAACTTTTTGAAAAAAAAACTTTTCTTCTTTATCAGTTGTCTTGGAATCACTTATTCAATACTGGTTCATACTTTCTTTTTATAAAGCGAGTCACTTGATTAATCAGCATATAGGTTTTAATACTGTAGTTTGTGTGTTTATTTTTGTGATTACATACTTCAATGTATATTTTGAATTTTGTTGAATGGAATATATTATGTAGCATTGATGTATTTTTCCTTTATAATCTTGAGGAAGCACACCTGAGACTTGTACTGGTATCAGTAAGGAAGAAGGTGTCAGGAGCACTGGAGGTTGGTGATGCAATGTACACAGCTCATCAGTACTAACTGTACAGTACATATTTTATTAGTAAGCATAGGACCGATGTGATATACCACTAAAACTATACTATAATTTGCTATTGTCTAAATTAAATGAAGTTTTGGGATATAGATATTTTTATCTGCTTAACTTTAATGAATGAAGTTTTCAGTGTAAAGCAAAAGTTGTAACTTACAAATATACAGGGAAGAATTATTCAGTAATTTTCAAGGAAATGGAGATTCAGTATATCAGGAATACACATAGTGGTATTTTTATTATAATTTTTAAAGTCAGCATTACTAAGAAGTCATTAAATTTAGGAGCAAAGATTAATGAAAGAAATGTATTTGAAAATATATAAGACCTATTTATGCATTATGATACTGATGTTCTCATGACTTTCAGTGTTGTATTGCTCTGTCCATCTTATGTAGATTGTTGTGACACTGAATGTAGACCAGTCAGTTGTATCAAGGTCTACCCATGCACACAACTTGACTCATTCCATAACAGGGACTTTGAAGCTCTCAACACAGTGGGTGGCGAGTAGATAGTAACAGTCCTGGAACTGTTGCTTCTCAGTGTGTATAGTTATGGAAGGTGATTTGCAGCCTTTATTGTGTCACTTGATGGTTTAAAGAATTTACATGAAATAATTGATATATTCAATTTGATTAACTTTTCGGTTACGTATCTTGCCTGCTTTTTTTTCAGAATATTTGTACATTGAGCTCATATTCATCGGTGTGTTTTTAATTTATGTATTTTTTAAAATTCATAAAAGTCAAAGAAATACCTGTGTTACAATTGGTTGATTGTTTTATATATTTATTTTGATTTATATAATGTGATGTGGAAAAGAATTAAGTAACAGGATATACACAAAGAAAGATTTTAGTAGTTTAGAAATGTGGTCAAACACATTTATGTTCTTGCAGTTCCATTTCCTTCAGACGATACTCTTCACACTACTCATCATAGTACCGTGTCCTGCCTGGCTGGGTGTCTGATGTCTTGTAGGGAAAGAAACATGGTTCTCTTGAGAGTGAACCATTCTAACCAAAAGCATTGGTCTCTGCCAGGATGTCACTGCATCCCTCATCTTTGCACCACCACTGACTCATAGCCTTTCTTCAGTCTGTTGAGAGGTGTGTTGCAGAACTGTAACCTGTGACCTTTTTTGTATTTTGGTGGATCACTGGACAATGATATCTTGTGATAATTCATTTTGTTTGCTAAAATGGCTAAAATGAAAGAGTATTCATCTCAGACTTGCACAGATGATGAATCTCAAGGAAGCAGATGAATTAGTTAGAAAATACCTGAACAGTTGGCAGTATTCATAACAAGTCAGATGTTGGTTGTGGTGGTTCAGAGAGTAAGGGAATTGTACTGTGTTCAAATCTAAGAAATGGTGTGGGCACCTCTCGAAGACAAGTAAGAGGTGGATTTTACCATCTCACTGTGTGCAGTGGAGTCTGATATCAAGGCCACTTGATGCTTAACAGTCCTCTGGATGACTCGGACGTTTTTTTTTCAGATTCAGGCGTATCACAATTTGCTTTTTCTGTACTGCCATGACCAACACCTGATTTGCCCTGGATACTGCCAACTGTTCTGTTATTTCTCCAACTGAATCACCTGCTTCCCTTAAAGTTCATGACCTGTAGAACAGTAACAGTGCCAGATGAATACTCCTTTTGTTGTAGGCATATTAGCAAACAATTATCACGAGATATTATGAGATAGTGATATGTAAGGATGCAGAAAAGGTTGCTGCAAGTTACAGGTCTCCTACAGGCTCTAAGGCTTGCTGATAGGAGGTTTTGTGTCAGTGTTGCAAAGTTGAGGCATGTGGTATTATTCTGGCAGAAGCTGATGTGCCTGTCTAAAATGGTTCACTATCAAGAGGACCATGTTTCTTTCCTCAAATATCAGACCCCCTTGCCAGTAGGTCCAATTTTTATAGAGTATTGCATATTATTCTTTTGATTCATCGCTCGTTTTTCATCCATTCTCTTGTCATCTTCTCACACTGATGTTCCTTCCTTTCCTCACCAACAAGTTTCAATACTCTTAGATCCAGTATTGGGAAAATTAGGGTTTTGTACACAGATGTGTTCATTGCTGATAGAAGTAATTCCATACTTGGTCTCTCAAAATGTACCTAAGTTGTCCTTCTTTATTATTAATTGATTAACCTTGTATATATTTTCCTTGCCTTACTGTTAATAAACAGAAAATGAAATGATGGTTTGTCCTTTTAAATTAGGTTTAGCTATAAGATAAAAAGAAATCTTCAGTATAACACTGTAAACACTCCAACAAACAGACACACACACATACCAGTATCCCTAGGCTCATACAGTTTAATCTGCTGGTCTGAACACCTTGTCAGCCAGGCGCAATGAAGGGATGGCCAGGAAACATGGAAATAGGAACAGTTACTTACAGCCTGAGTCTTCATACCAATGCACACAGTGAGTGGCTCCAAGAGGATGTAGTCACTTCCATTGCCTTGGTCCACCCCATGCCACCAATCCTTTTCATTTGGTGGACAAAGGTCATGATTAGAGTCTATTGGGGATTAGATTAGGGCGAGTAATGAAAAAATAAGATAAAGTACGATAAAGAGAGTTAAATAAAAAAAAAAAAGAATATAAGTAAAAGATATGATAATATTGGAGTGAAGAGGTAGATAAATGAACAAAAGAGTAATGGAATATAAAATAATGACTAGGGTTTGGAAATAAATATACAACAAATAGAAAAGAAAACTGATAGAAAAACAAAATTTTGAAAAAAATACTGATCCGAGGGAAAAAAAAAACTAATTACGAATAAAGCAAGAGGATTGGAATAAAAAAAGACAAAACTAGAGAGGAACAAAACAAGAAGAAAATGGAATCAAGCATAGAAAGCCTTAGGGAAATTGAAAATATTGAGTTTGCAGATGTAAATCAGAGAAAAAAACATAAATAAAAATGGTCTTATTCTTATTTTCCCTGCTGGTGTTGGCAGTGGTAGTGGTAGTATTAATATAAGTAGTAATGATATTTTTTAGTTATATGAAGAAAAAACAGATTTTGTCATTATAAACTGGAGAAACTCAATGAAAACACCGCTAATCATCTCTGTGGCCTTGGCAAATAGTCGTGGTGAGAGAGAGAGAGAGAGAGAGAGAGAGAGAGAGAGAGAGAGATGATGATAGATAAAAAAAAATGATATAACAATAAACAAGTCATCGTCAGATCAGGACAGGACAGGACAGGGAGTGACTGCTGACTGATAAGCAGGACACAGGTCGGTGAAGCGGCTCGTGTAGTGTCCGTGTCCCGACTCTTCCCTCCCCTACACACACACACACACACACGTACATATACACACCTCAAGGGTCAGTGGTAAGAATTTTGCACGTGTTGACCACCATGAACGTCCGAGTCACATGTTCATTACTGCTTATACTTTCTTCTATTCTTCTCATCTCGCCATTCCTCTCCTCCTCTTCCTCGAGTCCTGTTGAGGAAAAAATCTGGCACAGAATGAGTTGGAACAAGAGATTAGATGTGACAAGAGTTCAATGCCGAGAGAAGTACACTATAGGAAGGACAGAGCGAGGATGTTCAGAGAGAGAGAGAGAGAGAGAGAGAGAGAGAGAACAACTGTGTACACGGAAAGTTGAGTCCTATTAATAATAACTTTACTCTCAAACCTTAGGGAAATCAGATGTCAGACAGTAAAAAGAACGTAATCATTGACAAATAAACAAGGCAACAAGTAATTTACCTTGTCTCCTTGCCTGTGTCACCACAGCCCAGCAGACATCAAGAAGCATCAGCTGGCTAGTCGTGGGGAACAGCAGAGGCGGTGCAGGAGGCGCTGGGGAGAGAGGAGACGCCAATTAATAATGTTCATCAGTTAAATACATTCACATAAACAACTGATTCGGTTACAGCACAAGAAGTGAAGGGAAGAAGTTGCTGCAACAAGATATCAGATCTGTATGTGGCAGGTCCTGTAGCAAACATCAATATACCGAGAGATTTCTACGTATTAGCTATCCCCTGCCTATTGATTACCCCCCCCCCCCACACACACACACACGCACGCACGCACGCACGCACACACACACACACACACACACACACGCACGCAAACACGGTAAACACAGTAAATCATAATATATATGGAAGATAAGATTCAGAAAGGGAAGGCAGCAGGAGACGGCCATCATTGTGACGTCACGGCTGATGACGTCACAGCCTGGCCCCGTGCTCTATGTTGACTGTCTATATTTACGTACGTATTTTAGGGGAGACCATTTTAAAAATGACCCTTTGAAAAAACGCTTTTAGAACAAAAAAATGGACATATTCCGGCTGGATAAATACTCTAACTAATTCCCAAAGCATAAACAAACTCCAAACAACACTAAGTGTAAAGAATTTCCACTAGAAAAAAGTATTTTATAAAAATATGACCCTTTTTAAAACACATTAAATACTCACTCACTACCACTTCAAAGGAACCAAAAACTACTTCAAGATACTTGTGTAATTCCTTCTAATTATTCTTAACACTTGAGAATGATCTAGAGGCAGAAATAAATAATTTACAGGCTGATAAATAAATAATTAATGCAACTATAAACACCGCTAACAAACACTTTTACTCTCAACTGATTTCACTGAGCTTTACGCACAAAACATGGTTTGATATGGACTATCATTGGCAATTAATAAGAACTTGATACTGCCTCAAATAAAGAATGGTCTTGGGCGTTCCAATTAATTTGAACCAGAAATCAGCCCTTACTTACGATCATAATAACTCCAACGACAGCTATCTCCAGCCCACACACGCATGGCAGACATTCAAAGCAGCTCACAGTATTCATAGAAAGCATTACATTTCACTATTAAGCCTAAATAAACAGTCCAGAGATAAAAGAAAATATGCTGAAATAACAGCAGGCTGGCGCCTGGCAGGCAGGGCCCCGGGTTTGGGTCCGACCCCCCCCCCCCATCTCACTTAAACCTTCACAAAAACTAAACTTTACCACGAAAGCTATGTCTGAATGGCTAATATGAAAGCTTAGTACGATGGCTGCATACTGTGGCAAGATGAACCTATAATAATGAGAGTTGAGCCTGAAAATGACCGATGAAATGAGAATCAAAAGTGGCGCCGGGTCTGAGGTGGGGGGGTTATCCCTCCCAAATAGGGGTGACTGCCCTAAATAAACACTGGCACCGTGATGTTTGTGTCACAACGCTTGCAATCACCTTGATAACGTAGTCCAGCAGCCCCTGTGATTCCATCTTGCGGCTTTAGTCCAGTATTAAGATGACTTGAACACTGAAACACTAGCACAATGGGATAAGGGCTTTTAACCCACTCACACCTTCTCTCCACAAGACACTGGGACTGAACAGCACTAGTTCATGGACCCTGCCAGGCACCAGCGGCCCCTCCCACCTCAACGTGACGTCAGGGCAGGGAGCGAGCATTATTTTACCAACAGCACACAGGCCAAACAATAGTCTGTCTTGCTAATTTGCTACTCACACAGTACGTGCGCTAAGAAATTAAGTAGGTTATGCAAACAATAGAGATAAACAATGGAATAAATATAAAACGCCTTAAACGTCGAAGGAAAAGAACAAGGCAAAGAGAGTTAACTAGACACTCGTAACACGACCGGAATATCAAGAAATACAACACAGTCAGTATGGAATAGTTATTAAAAGAAAGGAAACCAATAAGAGAAGTTATCAAACACTCGCAAAAACACCAAAGCA
The DNA here is from genome assembly GCA_020233015.1 of Callinectes sapidus. Taxonomy (NCBI): domain Eukaryota; kingdom Metazoa; phylum Arthropoda; class Malacostraca; order Decapoda; family Portunidae; genus Callinectes; species Callinectes sapidus. Next base: position 25,965,857 of record CM035185.1, on the reverse strand, counting down.
ATCAAGAAATATAAAGAAAAAGCGTAGGCAAGCAAATAAACGAGGGAAACAAGGGGAAAAAAATAACGCTGGAAAAACGTGAAAACAATCTCTCTCTCTCTCTCTCTCTCTCTCTCTCTCTCTCTCTCGATATTCCTAATTATTACCGTACGTATATGACGGACTATATTATAAGGCGAACTGGTATATAAGTTGACCTCCAGTTTTAGAGGGAAGAATTTAGGGCATTGAGCAATTGTTGGTGTATGAGAGGACCTCCTTAATGACGTAGGAAGGGAGGGAGGGAGCTCGTAAGGGTTGGCTGAGGGTAAGGGACTCCATCACTGCTGGCGCAATATGAGGGGCTTGTGTGGTGATTGAGTACGTTGTTACCATGGCAAAAGTGACTTGTCTTTGTTCTGCACAACTCCAACAGGTGTTTGTGAACTCCAAAATGGCAGGAATATGGCCATAGTTTGTGTTAGTCTGATTGGCAACTGCTTGTTATTACTATTATTGTTATTATTATGGTGTGGTTGGAATGAGGCGTATCGGGTGTGGGGTGAGGGAGGGAGGGATGGAGGGAGGGCGTGAGGGTGTCGCCACCAGATTCCCCCTCACGGATGCCACTCACTTCACCACAAAATGACGGGCTTGCCTTATTCTCCTTTACTTCTGTTTCGCTATTCAGTATCGACATCAGTGGAGACATTTCAGCCGTGTTGGTCTTTGAAGTGGAAGTAATGGACATTCATTCACCACTAAGACCAGTATGAGTCTGTACCAACAAGGAGTGAGTGATTTAATTAAGAGACAAAGCATCATTTGGTTCATTGTTAATCTGGTCAAGATACCAAGCAGCACCCAGCACGCAGCAGGCTGCCTGGTACACCGCTGCCGCCGCCGCCACTGTATAGTCCTACCAGCCGCTGGACGCCACGCCTCCCAACCGAGTAAGGCTGGGCTACTACCGCACCAGGGAGGAGCTGTACGACGGCTTCCAGGGGCAGCAGCAGCAGCAGCAGCAGCAGCAGGAGTATGGCCACTATGGGAGGCACGATGATCGCCAACCACTCCTGCTGCTGCTGCTGCTGCGCTACATATTATCTCCTGCCCTGCCCTGACCTCGGCCTCTAGGAAGGATGCGCTGGACGCACGCTCTCCTCCGTCATTTGACAGCCTCCGCCACTTCTGAGTGTGGCCTCCCACCACCACCACCACCACCAATGAACTTTAGGGACCCACGCCTGTGCCCCCCTCAACAATCAGCGGACAACCACCACCACCACCACCACCAGCATGGAGGGATGTGCTGGCGGCGCCACCCACGCGGGCCAGCCTGCTGGGCCCCCAACACTCAAAGTCCTGCAATGGAACGTGCAGGGAATGCAACCCATAAAGCATGAGCTCTTACAGGAGGTCTTTGAGGCGCACTTCCACGTTGTGCTCCTCCAGGGAACGCTAACGCCTCACACTTAGAAGGGAGGGTGGCGGGCTACACCTTCCACTCCTCGCCCCCTGTCCCTGAAGGCCTCCCTCCCTCCCCTGCTGTGCTCCACACGTCTCCACCACCAGGCCACCTGTGGAGGAGGGTAAGAACGGCCTGTGGTGCTGCCCCGCCCACCCCCAGCCACAACAGGAGACACAAAGGCTCGCTGCATGCCATGTTCGCCCCTCAAGGCTCCAGTGACCACCTCCTCCCCACTCACGACACACCCTGCAGCAGCAGCAGCTACGACCACGCCGCGACGACAATGCTGTCAGGGAAGCGATGGAGGAGGCTGATGTGACTGACTGACTGACCAAACTTTCTCCCTTCAGGATTGCAGCGGGCTAAGAGGCGTGGCCGTGACACGGCGGCCGGGGCGGACGGCCTGCCATACTCCACACTGGCTCACGCTAGCGACGCCGCGCCGCTGCTGGCCATGCTCAACGCGTGTGGACGGCAGACCGCCTTCCGTCTGCGTGACAGGAGGCCGACACACGACCCATCCCGCAGCCTTCACAATCATATAACTTGTCATTCACTATCATTCACCGTTGTTCACTTAATTTAATTACTATGGCCTTACCAAAGCCGTCCCAACATTAGAAGCACCACAACCATGTTCTACAGTAAGGACTCTATCACCTTGCAAGGTTATTTCATTGAATAGAAAGGAGGTGCTAGTCTGGACTTGTACCGTCGTATTAATTATTAGTTTAGGGTACGGCAACTGCGGTGCTGTGACGTGGCGGTGTGGCGGTGGGGTAGTGTGGTACAGGACCGAGGGAACAATGTAATGGGGTGCAGTAGCGGTACGGACTATTATTGGGTGTGTGTGTCCTGAGGAGCTGCGGTACTACATCCGCGGCGCGCCCAGCCCACCTCTGCAGCTTACCACCAATCCTTCTTAATTAACCAAGCAAACCACCCTCCTTCAAACACCACTAACCTTGTTAAACCCTAAAGAAGAAAACAAAAACACACTTCATTATATAAATAACTCCAAAAAACATGTGGTAATGGTAGCAACAGAAATTATATACTTGAAATGAATGTACCTGAAAAAATGCTAAAAGAAAAACAGTTTGGCGAACACACACACAAACACACCCACACACAGCTTTTTTACCCCCCTCCCCCGCCCCCCCCCCCTCTCTCTCTCTCTCTCTCTCTCCTTCCTTCGTCTTCAATACACACCAACCTGTCATTATGCGTCTTAAGGCCCCTGCACTGTTCCCTTCACCTCTCCAGCCTCTATCTTGCCTCCACCAGCAGCCATGGCGAAGATAATAGAAAGGTTTGCCTCCTCTCACCTCGGGAAGGAAAGCTATTGTGACAAGATGGACCGAGAAACGAAACGTAGATTGAAACAGTAAGAGAGAGAGACAGAACCCGCTTCACTCACTCGCTCTCTTACTATGTCTGTTTTCGAAAGCCACACACATCAACACACGCGTTCCCTATAGTGTTTTTGGTGGTGTTGAGGTAGAAATGGTGTTAATCTCCCACTGGAGACATAATGGGAAGGTGGAAAGACTATGCTACATTAATTTATATAGAGAGTCTTTGGAGTGTTATAGTGATGGTTCGAACTGAAGGTATTTGATGCAGTGTAGAGTTAACAGATAGGCAGTACGTATATGTATAATTAGTAATGGTGAAGGGAGATAATTAGTAACTCTAGAAATAAATAAGTATAGCGGTGAATAAAGTAATGTTAATAGATGTGTAGATAGGTAAAGTAGGAATCATTGGTCATTCTGAAATATATATCTTTTCAAATATATTTTCTTTGGAGTTGTTTGTATTGTTTGATAATTATTAGTGTTTGTTGTTGCAGTGTGATAGTTTTGAAAGGTAAGAGATTTTGTACTTAGTTTTACTGAAGCTTCCCTTGCAATAAAATACTACTACTACTACTACTATCGATAATAGAAGTAATTATAGGTATTGTAGTGATAGTAGTAGTAGTAGTAGTAGTAGTAGTAGTAGTAGTAGTAGTAGTAGTAGTAGTAGTAGTAGTAGTAGTAGAAAAAATAAGATGAACTGGAGAAGGAAGTGAAGATGACAAGGAGGAGGAGGAGGAAGAGGAGGAGGAGAAGGAGGAAGGGGAAGACGAAGAGGAAGGGGAAGGGGAAGAGGAAGAGGAAGAGAAAGAGAGGGAGGATGAGGCGTTGAAGATAATAAGGAGGAAGATGAGAGACTGACAAGAGCTCAAAGTTACTCTCTCTCTCTCTCTCTCTCTCTCTCTCTCTCTCTCTCTCTCTCAAAAACTCATCAGCTGGCCGTGGCTGAGAGAGAGAGAGAGAGAGAGAGAGAGAGAGAGAGAGAGAGAGAGAGAGAGAGAGAGAGAGAGAGAGAGAGTTGTGATTGATTAGTATTTTTTGGCAATATTATAATACGTAACATAGGAAAAAATAGCAATCTGTGTACAGAAAAGCTTTCTAGCGCATTTCAGACCTCAATATAGCTCATTCACGTTCGTTACATTTGGCACCACTGCTGCTGGTAAACTGTCAGCCTGTGTGTCTGTCAGTGAGAAGGACAACAACAAGCGGTGGCGTCTTGTCTTGCGGCGGTCACCAAGGCTACACCTGTAACTCATTGAGGCTCTCCTATCCCCGCCACCCCCTCTCCCTCGCTGTCTGCTACTGCTGGTGAGTACTGCCTGGCAGGCTCGGTGGCTGTTGACCTGGAACAAGTGATGCACAAAGAAGAGTAGTGGAAGAGGAGGCCATAGAGCGTGGGACTGTCGCCTCACACAACCCATGGACGCACAGATCAGTGTGTCGGGGAAGAGTGAATATCGCTGTTGAGGATTTTAATCACTGCTGGAGCACACTTTTTGCTCAAAGGGTTAGCAGGGGAGGCATGCAGTGTGTACTGTGCAGGCTGAGAGGAGCATTGAGCAGGGCTTGGTGGTGGGAGGGGTGCGGGGGAGAGGCGCCGCTCCCTGTGGCGCCTCCCCTGTGGCTGTTGTGTGGCCTGTGTTCCCCCAAGTACGTCCGCCGCTTGGGGTACCTTGGCGCATTCACCACAATTCATATGACTTAACTTGAAACCACTTAACTGATACATATACGTGTGTGTGTGTGTGTGTGTGTGTGTGTGTGTGTGTGTATATATATATATATATATATATATATATATATATATATATATATATATATATATATATATATATATATATATATATATCAAAAGAAATAAAGCTCAGCTTGCCTATTGTAATCATGTGTGTTATGTGAAGTGCTCCTAGTGATTGCCATTGCAACTTTAATGGTTTTATGAATCAGACTCTTAGTATCAGTGGAAGAGGAATAATGTGTGTTTGAGGGTACATGAAGTAATCCACTGCTGAAGACACTGAAATCCACAGTTGGTCCTGTGATATGAGATTTTTTGTTATTACCTGAAGTTTGTTGATCAGTGATATGACGGAACTTTTGCAGGACTACTGGCTTTGGTCACATTTGCACATCCAAGGGCCAGACATGCCTTTGAAAACTTGAGAAACATTTGCAATACCAGTAAATTGGATGTGAAGTCACTGAATATAATGAGAGCAGTGGAAGGTTTCCACAAGTGTTTATTGCATACTAAAAAGTAATACTTTTATGAAAATGGGCCAAAACTGTATACTGTATATATAGATGATTGTAGTGATGTACAAAATGTTTGTGTGTTTGTGGTAGAATATTTCTTTTTTACTATTGTTCTTAGTGGTTCATCAGAGACCTTTAAGTACTTGTAGTTAGCTGAGGTTCATTTTTACTGTTCACAAATGCATGTTTGTAGTATTGTGTATGTTGTGATGTTATACTTATAAGATATTTTTTGAAATATTCAATGCACTGTTACTGAATGCCTTGATCTTATGAACATGCTGTAGTCACTCCACTCTTGTCACTGTGATACTGTCTTATAGTGGTCATGGTTCCATGGAATGTTTCCTTTTTTATTTTATCTACAATTTGTAAAATCTGATATTGAAGTCATCAGGCCAATAACGTGAATCATCACAGCATATCCATTGGCTTTTTATTAGTAGTTAAATATTACTAATTACTGAATGGGATCCTTTTAGAATATTTTCAATTACATCGTTAAGTATGGATGTAAACTGTGAATCCTATCCATTGAAGTCTTATTAAAGAATGTGGCAGTTAATTCAGTAATTTGTGTGACACATGCTGAGATGAGTCTGTTAGCCATTGGGAAGTGTTCTGCCTGACACCAACAACACTGCATCTCATACTGTACAAGAGAGAAGGTAGATGTTAGCATGGCTGTATTGTTTTTAGACTAATTCACCTGTATGTATTTTTTTGTTATTCATGTTCTATGGTACCTTTTTTTTATAATTAGTTGTACCTAGATGGAGATGGGTGAAGAATTGTGTTGACATGCTGTGGGCTTTTGATGGAGTGTGATGTGTGTTGCCTGCAGTATAGAGGTGGAGTCCTGCACCTCTTGTAGACCTTGACTGCATTCATACTAAGGTTGGCAGGATCTTAATAGCTTGATAATTTTCAGACTTTGGAAAGATATACAATTATTGACTTGCACATGTAAACGATGTCAGTTCAGCCTCCAACTCATGAAGAAATCCAAATTGATGGTGATGAAGTAGAAGAGGAAGAAGAGGATGAGGAAGAGGAAGATGAAGCAGAAGATGAGGATTTTGAAGACATTGAGGAGGTGACTCATGGTAGGAGCCCTGGCAGGGGACTCACCCTCAAGACATTGGTGAAGGAGGGAGTTTTACAACCTGGCGAGGGACATATGACCATCAATTACCTGGTAAGACTACCATACAGAGACTCATCCTCTTGCCCTTGTGACTTTGACAAAGGCTTCTCCATGTACTACTTCTGTGCTGGACTCCCCTTAGCACACAACTCAGGTGGTTACATTGGTGAGCATACACACCAACCAGATAAAGCCCACAGCATTAGGTGAACTTGTGTCTCAGGCCACTTGTTGGAGGTGATGATCCACACGTACTCCACCCAGTGTGAGGTGCTGGCTCAATTTGATCTTTCTGTCATCCGGATTGATTTCTTAAAACTGTTGGGAATAATTTCACGAATGGAAATTGCTCAGCACAAATGTAGGCAGTACATGTGGAAGGGAAGGAGGGGAGGAATAGGCATTCACCCATGCTTCATAGTTATTTGTTTATTTGTATTAAATTGGTACTTAAGCATGGGATGACTACCAGTGTACAGAGATTGGTTTATCTGCTTATCTGTCTTTATTCCAATTTTTGGAGAACATTACAAAGATACATAATTGAAGACACTGAAAAGGTACAGTTAAATACACTCCTTTAAATGGAAGTTACCATGAATTTCTTTGTTTTAAATAATGTTTGTTGATGTGATATAGGTAAAGTTGATAGGCATTAGTCAGTGTCACTTTCAGTCTGTGTTGTGCTCAGCTAGAATTTTTCAGGGTGGAAATTATAGTAGAAAACAAAGTCATGAATGACAGCCAATGAGTGTTGAAGTGTGTAAGAGAATGCTTCAGTTGTGCTCTGCCACTGCTGATCACCATGAGCAAGGCTTCAGACATGACAAGCTTGAAAGTCACTACCAATATTGTTTTCATTACAACTAATGATTTCACCAATGCTTGTGTATGTCACGGGAACACTTGGCTTCGCATCACACCTGATCAACAACAACAAATCCACAGAGCAACATCAGGCTTGGAAGTTATTTTCACTCTTAGTTCACCGGTACTATTTACAATAGTTATATAATTAGATTTTTGTATTACAGTCATACCTCTACATACGAGTTTAATTTATTCCACAACTGAGTTTGTATCGTGAAACAGCACGTATGGTCGAACAGGATTTCCTATTTGGATGCATGTAAAACTGAATAATGCATTCCAACACGAGAAAAACATGAAAGTTAAAGTTTTGTAATACCAATGTACACTGAAAAAAAGTTAACAATGATAGATGGTATTTGTTTATAAATATAGATAATGTAAATAAATGAACAAATAATGTAAATATCAAGTGACAAAAATGTACGTAGGTTAACTTGCACGGTTTAGGAGTAAGATGATGATGGAGGAGGAGAGGAGTGAAATCAGCTGACGAGAATTAAACTTACATATTAAACATAATGAAATGAATAGAAACTTTAAAATAACTTAACACTAAATTTTTTATCTTTTTTGTTTTATGATTTTTTTGTATTTAATTTTTTTTTATTCACTGTGAACTAGTGGTGGCTTGGCATAACTAAATGCTCGCGGCTCGTATGGTGAATATTTCCTCGTATCCTGGGCAACGATTAGGCTCATTTCCCGGCTCGTATCTTGGAAAATTTGTATCCTGAAGCACGCGTATGTAGAGATATGACTGTATTTTTATTTATGTTTGTTATATTTATGATTTAGTCTTACATCTTGTTTAGATGGTTATGTTGAGGGACAAGCTTCTGGGTCTGTAGTGAATCATTGATGAATTTGTGTGTTTCAGTGCATGTTGGAACAAACAAATGCCTTTACAGATGGAGACCAGGAACTGTTCTTGTTGGCTTCACTTTATCATGATTTACTTCCATTGAACTATTTTTCAGGTCACAGCTGTGGTCCGTTCTGCCAGCAACCCCTAAAGTTTGAATTTTATGTATTGCCCTATGAGTGACCTCTCTACCATGATTAGCATTACATATATGCATATGATGAAACCTCTCTAAGCACATCATAATATGCATGAAACATAATATTTCCAAACACTTGATCATCAAGCTAACATAGTTTGTACACAGTTTGCTCTACCTGAATTTAGTATCTAACCAGCTGCTGTGTGGTGTGATGGCTGGCAGCAACAGACCAACATTACATGGATAACAAGACTTTTTTCAGCCTCATAATGTGATGACAGTTCCACTCATGGGTGTGGCTTTGCCCTTGGTCTGCGTAATATCTCTGAAATGCTTATTGTTTATTAATGACTTGTGTGAGTTGTAGAAATCTCTGACAAATTAACAAACTTCCTCTGTGCTTCTGAAATTGTGATAAATAATGATGTATTTTATTTTTCATATGCTCTCCTAAGTGGTTGTACATGTAGATCCAAGGATTTGGATTTACTTTAAGTCAACTATATTAAGTGGGTTTGAGAATGATAATTGCATCATGCATCTACAGGGGAACAAGTTTAAGGGTGATCTGCTGCCTGATGGGAGAATCAGATCACAGGAGACAAACAAGATCTTTGGCACTCCGAGCGCATGGGCCATTTACTGTAAGAAGATTGTCAACCCAGACAAGAAGTCAGGTTGTGGCTGGGCATCAGTAAGTACCTTGACTTGGTGCTGTGTAGGTTGAACTTTCTTGGTGATGAATCTTTGCATTACAGAGGTAGTATAGGTAGATGGATGCCAGGTGATGCCTTTTACTACATTTGCAAGAGCCTTTGCCTTGCCATGTCTGCTCCTGACTCACTCAATCCTTATAGGTGCGTTACAAAGGCAAGAAGTTGGACTCGTACAAGAACAACTGGTACCGCCAGAAGAGAATTGAATTTGAGAGAGAGGGAGAGGCTTTGGGTGAGTAATGTTTATGGTTGTGATGGAAATGGGTTGTTGTGGATTGGTGGTATATTCATTAACACTGTGTAGTGTTTTGTGTTCTAATATTATGATGAGAGCCTTAGATAAGATTTCAACATCAAATCGTGTAAGCTTGCGTCAGTTTCAACAAGTCACCATTACAGATGAGGAGGAGATGACTGACAGTGACAGCGATGGTCCCCACGAGCAAGAGATTGTGGAATTTGAGATGATTGGCAACAGACATCCTAATCAGTAAGTTTTGAAGATTGGTGTCAAATGATGGGACCCTGACACCTCTTTGAGACTTATTTGTGCTAGAATATATATATATATATATATATATATATATATATATATATATATATATATATATATATATATATATATATATATATATATATGGACTCTTATTGAATCACATAATTGATGTTACATTTGTTGAGTTGTTTCTTAGTGAGAGTAGTATGTAGTTGATGAGCAGTAGTTTGCCTTTCAGTGACATGAACACAATGGTGGAGCTGACTTCCTTCCAAGCTCTGGGTCGCATGCAGCCTTTCAATGTCACTATGTCCTCATCAGCGATGGCCATGATAGACATTCACGCCCACCTGTCCACCTCAGAGGTTGTGGGATACTTGGCTGGCCAGTGGGACGTCACCAATCATAGTAAGGGCGAGAGGTTTTTACTGGAGCTCAATATCTCTTTATTGAATAATATAAATTTTGTGGCATTCTGGGACATGTCTTTAGAAAGTAGCAATGCAGTTTGTACACTGTGTCTATACATTGCATCTCTTCTTGCACCACCAGACCTGATAGTGTCACACGCCTTGCCAGTGCGCTGCCGCCTGGGTGACGGGGAGAAGGGACGTGCAGTGGAACAAGCAATCTTCTGTGAGATGGAAAAGCTCAGTCTCTCTCTTGTGGGATGGTGAGAGTTTTGATGCTTATGTATATTGTAAGAATTCCCCTTAGATGGTATTGTTGTGATCAAGTGTGAAGGTCATCCACTGCAGTAGTACAGTGGAGGAGTAAGACTCATCTGTATTCTTGTCAATTCCAGGTACCACACCCACCCATTCTCTCCTCCCCTTCCCTCCCTGAGAGACATTGACACCCAGCTGGAGTATGAACTGAAAATGAAAGGTTCTAATGATGCAAGTTATACACCATGCATTGGAATCATTGTGTGTAAGTCATCTTTTGCTTTTTCTCATATTGCATTCATTTCATTTTCCCACTTGACACAAATCTTGGGTTGTGTGGGAGCATTGCTGTTGGTTACCTGATAGTTTTGTGGTTCATTTTACCCAAGTGTCTGTTTAAGTAATGATTGTTTGATTTATTTCCTAAGTGTAGATTCCAAGTACATTTAATGAGGAAGATTAATTTTTGAGAGTAACAAAGGTGGTAATGATATGAATGACCTCTTGGCTGTAGCTCCCTATGTGAAAGGAGGTGGTCAAGGCTCATCAGCAAGTGGTTACTGGGTCATGCCTCCTCCTGAACACAAGCCTCAGGAGTATGGTCGACCAATGAGCATCCAGTTCACCATCATTCAAGATGCTTTCATACCCAAGGAAACGCTCTACCACCTTGTGAGTCAAAGCAGTCTTTTCTTTTTGTATCTGTACATTCTGATGCATTTTCTTGTGTCCTGTTTTCACACTTCAACATTTTGCTCTGCACACACACACACACACACACACACACACACACACATTCTCATGTCTCTTTCTTGCTCCTTGTCTTTAAGTTACCAAGCCTCAGGAACCTATCCAAGGATTCAGGATACTCAAAAACTTCACATTAAGTTAGAACAAAAGACAAAAATGTTTCATTACTGATTTCAAAGATTCTTAAAGCAATGTTCATAAATCATAACTTTCCTGTGTTACTAACAGAAAAAATCTTCCTTGAAGAGTTTTTTATATTTGTTTTATTTTATTCCACAGAGAGATACTGTCAGATATTATAAGGATTCTCCAGACTCAGTCGTCTTCTCTGATATTTTCCAAGACCGTTTCTCTTACTGGGACAAACTCAAGGTAGGTTGGATACAGCATATACAGAGAGATTCATGTCCCCTGAAGAGGTAAAGGAAGATGGAATTTAGCTAAAGGCTGATTCAAGGTTTTATCCTAGACTGTGTCTATGGAATCTGGTGAATTAAGAAAATGTGAAATGTTATCCAAGTAGGTAAATAATCTAAGCAGCTGCACTACTGTTGCATGCTTGACGGACGTGCTTTGTCATACGGACACTGGCTTGAGGTGAAGTTATCAGGAGCTTGCTCATTAGGGATTGTGGCTTACCTTTGAAAGTGAACATGTTTCTGTAGCAGATCATACTAGTAGTTGGACTGCATAATAAGAATATAAACTTCATCTATATTTGCAGACTGCCATTCGCTTGTGTGTGCCAAAGGACCACTATGCACCTCTGGTTAATTACGTAGCCAAGCTCCTGGAACTGAAAAATTACACTCCAGAGCCTGTGGTGTCCTCAGGGAAAGTGAAGTCATCAGTACCTGGAGCCAAGCACCCACACCAAGACACACCAGAAACCCTCACCCCACCAGTGTTGTCTACCCCACTCTCCACTCCTACCTCTCTGCCACTCAGAAGCAAATTCTCCGACTTGGGACTGAGACACCATGGGAATGAAGACGCAGCCCCCAGACCTTCACCTCCAGTCATTGACGTGTCACCTGATGAACCCAAACCGGCGCCCGGCATGAGTAGCCCAGCACCACCCCAGGGCATGGAGACACCAACAGGCAAGGGGGAGAGGATTGGTCCTTTGCATTTAGAGCTGCAAAGACATGACCTTTTCAAGAGTAAGGAAATGCAACAACAGGAGCTAAAGCCTCAGCCACTAGACTACCACCACAGCAATAGAGGTTCTCCACCACAGTATAAACATTTATATCCAGAACACAAACAAGATGTCACACCACATCAACAAGGCTTTCCTCAGGAACACCAGCACCACCACAAACACCACCAACACCAACAAAATCCTTTTCAGCATCAACACCAACAGAAACAGCATCAGCAAATTCAGCACCCACACCAACACACTCAACAGCAGGGCCAGTCCTTACAGCAGCAGCAACAGAACCAGTCCCAACAGCAACAGCAGCAACAACAACAGCAGCAGCAACAACAGCAACAGCAACAGCAACAACAGCAGCAACAACAACTTCAACATCAGCAGTCACAACCACAGCCTCCGCAGCAGCCAGCACAACAACTGTATGGTGATCCCCCACAGTACCCACAGACACCAGCTTTCCATCAACACTACCAGCAGCAGCAGCAGCAGCAGCAGCAGCAGCAGCAGCAACAGCAACAGCAACAGCAGCAGCAGGTGGAAAGCAACCAGAGTGATCAGAAGCGGGAAGTGGATGAAGAAGTGCAGGAGGATTACCGAGAGCCTCCACCCAGCTACCACCAGCATCATTTCAAGATACCAGCCGGCTACCACCATGAGGAGCACCAGAACGCCCCGCCTCCCTATCCTAGTGAGGAAGTTGCTCCTCCTCGGCCCAGGGAAGGCGGCCCTCACCTTTACCAGGATCAGGTGGATCCTTGGACCCATGGGGGACTGCACCGCCAAAACAACCCTCCCTCAGTGACAGTTCCACAAGGTAGTTCAAGGGAAGTGGAAGAGATTCAGCCAATGGATGTAGACTCACAGTCATAGCATTGATCAACAAAATATCTTGATTGCTTATTTTTATATCTGAAATGCAAGCATCTCTTCAAAAGGCTGCTGAGAGTCCTGGTGAGTCCACTATTATTGTCAGGAACCCATTTATCCTGTTGCTTTCATGGAGACAGGATGAATGGAATTTCCCAGTACTCACCAGAATTCAGAGATGTGCAGAGGTCTCCTAGCATTGTGTGGCAGTCTCATGAGGAAGCCGCATTAATTAATGTACCTAATTGATATTACTAGAATGTACCATAATAGACAATTCAAGCAAAAGTTTTATTTTTGTTGTCATTACACACACACACACACACACACAGAAGCATGAGAAGGCATCTTGTGGAAAGCTTGTAAGACAAGTACAAAGATATATTATTACTTGTTTAATAAGAGTGAAAAGGTAAGAGGTGCTGTTTGGGTGGTGGCATAATCTGAATGTGGCTAGCTGAACAGAGGCAAGCATATGGGGGAAGGCTGTACGGGAAAGATCAGGTTTTGAATAAGGGGCAGAAAAATAAATGAGGTCATTGGAAAATATAGAAAGACAGACTAGAGTAATAGTGGGAGATAATTAAAAGTAGAATGCAAGGATGTGGAAATCAGTGAAATAAGAAGAAAATGAAATAAAAAAAAGGTAGAAAGAAGAGAAATACAAGAAAATAACAAAATACAAAGGAAATGCAATATAAACAATAGAAAAAACATTAAAAGACAATAATCAAGGGAGAAAAACAAAATAAGGAAAATAAACAAATGAGTGAAAAGAAAAAAAAAAAAGAAAAAGAAACAAACAAACACTAAACCACACACCTGCTGTATCCTGAAGCAAGTTAGGTCAAGTTAAGGGTGAGTGTGGGTGACCTAACCAGGGCTGAGATGCGCTGCTGTCTCTCCTCAGGTGACAGTCCCAGTGGTGTTTCTCTCTCTCTCTCTCTCTCTCTCTCTCTCTCTCTCTCTCTCTCTCTCTCTCTCTCTCTCTCTCGTTTTAAATACATGCATATCTGTCATATATGTGTTTGAAGGCCCCTCCATTGTTCCCTGCACCTGTTCAGCCTCTATCTTGCCTCCACTAGCACCCATGGCGAAAATTAAAGGTTTACAGTCTCCCATCTCGGGAACAAAAGATAATCAATGTGACAAGCAAGATGGGCCGAAAAGCGAGACGTAGAGTGAAACAGAGAAAGAGAGTCGAAACCTGCTTCATTCGTTCACTCACCATGTCTGTCTTCAAAGGCCACACAGTTCAACACACGCGTTTCTCAGAGTGTTTTTCGTGGTGTTACAGTAGAAATGGCGTTGCTCTGTCACTGGAAACATAATGGGAAGGTAAGAAGGCTCTACTACATTCAATAGAGCCCTTGAAATGTAGTAGTGAAGGCTCGAACTGAAGGTGTTTGATTCAGTGTAAGGTTGACAGAGAGATAGTAATATATTGGATGTACTAGTGATAAGTAAGGTAGATAAGTAACAACTATAGAATAAGTAGGTTTAGCGGTGAATAATGTTGATAGGTAAAGCAGGATTCATTGGTAATTCTTTTAACCCTTTCACTGCTATTTGCTCCATCTCTTCTTAATAACTGATCACTCTAAGGCATTATGTGTTCAATAGTTACCGGAAATCTTTAAACTGGGTGGAAATTGCAAAATATAATCTTTTTTATGTCTTCCTTTCTCCCAGGTACTAATGAAGATTTCATGCACTGCTATTCAATACGACTGGGTAAATACACACACACACACACACACACACAGAGAGAGAGAGAGAGAGAGAGAGAGAGAGAGAGAGAGAGAGAGAGCATCTTACAAATCGATCGATCAGCTATATTTTGATTTCAAGTAGATTTCAATGAAGGGATGCAGGATATTAAAAACTGGAGGAAAGGTGGAGGAAAAGAGGAAACACGGAGGAAGATCTGTGTGGGTGGAGGTGTAGCAGTGTGGATCATCTAGCGTTGACCGGCCTAGGATACCGTATTGCAGCATCCCGGCATAACGCATGGTGAACCAGCGGGGAGAGGACCTTCCCTTCCTAGCCGGCGTCGCTCTGGAATGACTCATGCGTCTGGCAAGCTAGATCAGAAACTAGTCTCACTGAACAACACGAGATAATCCTCACTGCCATACCGCCGCCCGTCCTCTGATTAAGAGATAAATAATTAAATAACATATGACATAATAATTCACCGGTAAGAGTATTCAGGACAAGTTCTGACTCATTCGGAGGAGAAAAAAAAATAACGCATATCAAAATGCAAGACGAGCGGTGATCTGAGCGGCGATCATCATCACCCACCCGTCCTCTAGGGGTTTGACCCTTCAGTACTGGGATGCGTTTTGATATTTATTTTGACTTTTATTTGTCGATTTTGTACAGCTTAAGAAACTCGTGTGGAGATCAAAATAGTACAGACTCTGGCCATTATCCTACAGACTTCTATAGACCCTTCTTAATGTCAGTAAAACAG
>CM035185.1:25851932-25866588 GCA_020233015.1 Callinectes sapidus | reverse complement strand
AACACACACAGAGAGAGAGAGAGAGAGAGAGAGAGAGAGAGAGAGAGAGAGAGAGAGAGAGAGAGAGAGCATTACTTCATTATTACTTTTTAAGTGAAATCTTTTCTCTTAAAGTCTACCAGCTTTTTTTTAACGAATCATAACTCATAGCAAATTAAGTTATTCAAATTAGATAGTGTTGAGGTGGCGCCTAGTGTGGAGATAACGTTGGTAGCACTGTCATGAGATTGGTGATGTTGTCCGAGCTGCAGAAGTGGTAGAGATGGCCGGAGTTTGCGGCCAGCAGGTGGATATCTTGTGCCTGATTGGCCAGAAGAGGGGACGTGTCTGGGACGAGAGAGAGAGAGAGAGAGAGAGAGAGAGAGACGCGGCCGGAGGAGCGACAGAAAGGAAGGGGCTTCTGTCGACTCAGCAATTGGTAGCTGGGCGACCTGAGGGTGAGCCGAGCAGAAGCAGTTGCAGCCCAGTGAGAAGGAGAGTGAGAGGATCGCCGCGGGTGGGTGAGGGAGTCCCAGCCTGCTCTCACTCCTGAGAGAAACGTAGCCAGCCTTGCCTTGAGAGGAAGTCTGCCTCTCCCGCTCTCCCTGAGGACGCGATCCTGCCCTGTTTGTATTGTCCTATTAAGTACTGAGTGCCACCCTGTATTATTCTCTTGTGTGCTAGTAAAGTAAGGAAGTAGTGCCATGCCTTTAACTGCATTCCTGTCTCTCTGAGTAAGTCTGGGGTCTGTAGGTCTGTTAACTCGCTCCCTCCCCTTGCTAGCCACGAACCTTTAGGAGAAGGCTCCCTGTCTGCTGTCGACCCGTCCTGTATCATGCTGTCCTGCTCAGGGTGGGTGACGCTGTTGGTAAGGAGAGTGTAGGCCTAACTATCGTCGCCGTGGAAGCTGTGTGTGTGTGTGTGTGTGTGTGTTGTGTGTGGACCCGGGGGGGGGAGGGGGGGCAGTGTACCAATAGATATACAAATTGAAATTCATAAAATCGCTTGTCTGTGAATAATACAAATGACATATACAAAATTCATTAATCACATATTTTCTCTCTATTATCTTGAAAAATGATCCTTTGAAGTGAGCCATGTATGAGTCATGATATAGGAACGTATCTCCTCACCCGCGCTTTCTTCACACTACGAGTTCGTACTGTGGTAAATCTGTCTATCTATACAGTAGTTGTTGCAATCTAAACTGGCAATAATTTTGTGTGACCTTGAACTTGCCGGGGATTCCTCTCTCATTGCCACATTCTCTCTCTCTCTCTCTCTCTCTCTCTCTCTCTCTCTCTCTCTCTCTCTCTCTCTCTCTCTCTCTCTCTCTCTCTCTCTCTCTCTCTCTCTCTCTCTCTCAAACACAAAAGTGCCAATTTAGATTGCAGCGATTGTAGCAAAGTTAAGCCTTCGAAATGCGTCATAATTCTTTGCACTGCGTCCCCACAAGCCCTTATCAGCATACAATATACAGGAACTCCATATCTCCTCCCCATTGTGCTATCAGTTATAAGCCTAATCCACTTTATCTTTACAAATCTAGCAGAATTCACACCTTAAAACTACCATGCATCACAGGTGGGGATAAGTTACAGTACAGGAAACAACCCATCATATCATCACTACCTTATATCCTTCTTCACAATTCCTAGCTACCCCTATCATCAGTTTTTCTCTATCCTGTTACTGCGCGACCAACCAGAATTAATGCCCATAGAAACCCATATAGCAGATGCAAGAATAGAAACCCCCTTAATCTCCCCTCCACTATCTCATATCAGTAAGTTCAGTGAAGAATCAGAGAATATCGTAGTTCATCCTTAAGGAGGCCGGAGGTGAGGGAGGTCGTGGTGGTGGTGGTGGTGGTAGTGAGGTGCCAGCAGTTGTTTACACGGGGCCTGTGTGGTCACCTGACTCCACTACACCACAGTATTAACCTCTGTCTTCCACTATTTCTGGGTCTCCTCCACTCAGCGTTGCCTCCTCCACTTCCACTAAGTAAGAGTTAAGAGGTTAGTAGTAATGTGCTTCCTCACTGGGTGAATTCACTCAGACAGACTAACGCAGTATAGCAGCAGCCACCAGTTAGAAGCATGTGATGATAGCCAAGTTTTGTATTTCTCCGATTTTGTCAAGGTTACTATACTGGGGAGTGTCCATGTGCATTAGGTATATTATCTACCATCTGTATGTGTGTGTGTGTGTGTGTGTGTGTGTGTATGTGGTTGAAGTTTGTGTGAGGGAAAGACAGTAGGATATCCTTGACTTACTTGCCTTATAACAGTCACGGGATCATAATTACATAACTTCGCCTGCCTAAGCTTCCCCCTCACAGCTGCCTGTCTGGTGATGAGTGAGTAAGAGGGAAAAGGGAAACTTACAGGGCCTCACTATTACGTCAAACACTGAAAATCCTTTATTCCTTTACTTTCAAATGCTTGCAGGAGTGTTAGGTAATGAGGAATGCGGGCACTGGTGTGTGTGTGTGTGTGTTTGTGTGCAACAGGAATGCTTGTTTACACTGTGACCTGTGAGTGTGAGTGAGTGCCTAGACATGTGAGGGAGTGGTGTGAGTGATAGGAATGGTTTTACTGAGAGATGAGTAACAGAAAGAAAGAAAAAACAGTAGGAAGGAAACGTAAAGATGGAAAACCCACCCATGGGACATATTTCTCCTACACATTCACCCCCATATGACCTGAAACTACTGCTGGTGCCTTGCTTAGTAGGTGTGTCAGTAGTGGCAGGTGTCAGCGGGGAGTGAGGTGCTTCAGTGATTACAGGAAGGTAAAAAGAGAGAGGGAGGAATGAGAACAGGGAGGAGGTGGGTGATAACAGGGAAGATAAGCTATCAGAGTGGCTGGGAGTCATTATCTTTACCATTATCTAGTTCACCAGCATGAGATGAGTCTGCCACACACTACACACCACCACCACACTGCCTTACACCTTTACCACCTTACCTCCTCTCGTATTGCTAGGGCAATTGCATGCCAAGAGACTGTGTGTGGGTGTTTGAGTGTGTGTATTCAGGGTAAGCATGGATGTGCTGATTTGAATGTATATAGAGGATAGGAACCAGTAAAATCCACACATAAAGCTAGTATTCTGCTTTGTATCAGATTGACGGTTAATGTTAAGAGTGTAGGTATGGCAGTTGATGTTAAGAATGCAAGTATGGCAGTGTAGTGTAGCATTGGAGAGGAGGTGATTAGGTTAGGGTGTGGTTGTATTCATCGTGATGGGAATTGGAAGGAAATGTGGTGTGGCAGCGGCTGTTATCTGTGCTGGACTGCTGTACAAGATGGTGTTCGGCAGTAGTTTTGGTAAGTATTGATGGTTAACTCACCTGTAAATAGGAAAAATACAATGTAGTCTAATGAAAAGGTAACTATGCCAGATTTGATAATGATAACCAGAAGTGGAGTGGAAGGTGCTATTGTGCCAAAGTAGCATTAGGGGTTTTCAAGAAGAGGATGCAATTAATAGAAACAAATGGAAAAAGTTAAGTTGAGCAGCTGAAGGAGAAGAAGCATTGGTGTTTTTGTCAGTGTTGGAATTAGGTTAGCCTTCAAAATATAACAAATTATCAAGACTTCCAAGCATGACAAAGTACTGCGTATATTTCTTTCCTCATCTCTGAGTAACACATAAGGACAGAATTAATGAATGTCCAAATAGAGACAAAATCACAGTGCTTCTCTCGGCTGACTGGCACTTGCTTGAGGCACTGCCACAGAGAGAGAGAGAGAGATGGCGGGTGGGGGGGAAAGGTGATATTAAGATGTTCATGTAGGTTTGATTCTTTTGTCCTTAGGAATAGTCACTCCTTCACTTTCTCATTCTCTCACATTTTGTCTCACTTCAACTTTGTCCCCCCCCCCCCCACACACACACACACACAGAGTCCCATTAGTCTCTTGTTAATAAAAATCACGCAAACTTTTCATGTTTAATGTATACTATTTTCTTAGGTTTGCCTTGTTGGTACACACTCAATTGGTATATTGGTAGATATTACTATGTATAAACTATGCTATTTTGACCATAACTATCACAACTACAGAGTGTAAGTACCAAACTGATGATTTAATTGCCATAATTTTTACCATTTTATCGTGACTCATCATTTGTGTGTTGATTAAGTCAATTTGGTGAATGTGTTGTTAATGGCAAAGGTTATGGTGTAGCCAGCTGTGTGGTGCGGTGTGGTGTGGCCACATATTAGGAGGCTTGGTTAACCTTGCTGTGTGACTTTTCTCCCCTTTTGCCTTGTTTGTATGTACTGAACCTTTTACCATTTACTGTACATATCAGGAGTGAAGTTTGTCATTAGTAATGTATGCATTGAATATTCTTTCCACCTGATATACATCATGGAAGTGACATTTTCTCGCAGTATTGTAGATTTTCATTAATTTTCTCTTATTTACGTAACTATTTTCTCACCTGCTGATATCTTTATTTGTCCTGCAGGCTTCATTGATGCCAGACAAGCCATGGCGCTACCAATCACACCAGCCACTGAGGTTGTCCCATACAAGCAGGACCTGTACATTGGCCTGGGCATGTCCATCTCCTCTTCTGTGTTCATAGGAGGCAGCTTCATCCTCAAGAAGAAGTCCCTGCTGGCCCTTGGGAAGTCTGGTGGGGTGAGGGCTGGAGCAGGAGGGTTTGGCTACCTGAGGCACTGGTTGTGGTGGGCAGGTCTTCTCTCCATGGGCTTTGGGGAGGCGCTAAATTTTGTTGCCTATGCTTTTGCCCCTGCCACTCTGGTCACGCCCCTTGGAGCTCTGTCTGTCATCGTCACCGCTCTCTTCTCTCAGTACTTCCTGGGCGAGGCGCTTAATGTATTAGGCAAGGTGAGTGTATATGTGTGTGTGTGTAGCTGTGTGTGTGTGTGTGTATGTGTGTGTAGCTGTGTGTATTTACCTAGTTGTATATTACAGGATTCAAGTGGCCTGTCTCCATATCTAATCTTATCCAATTTTTCCTTAAATTTGTGCACACTCTATACTCTGTGTGTGTGTGTGTGTGTGTGTGTGTGTGTGTGTGTGTGTGAGTGTATTTATCTAGTTGTGGTTTACAGGAGGGAAGTACTAGTCTCATAGTATCCCATCTGTATATCCATTATCCAGTTTCTTTTTCAAAACAGACAGTTTTGGGAATCACAGTTTTCTCACTAAGATCATTCCACTTGTTCACAATTCTATGAGGAAAATTATACATACTTCCTAATATATCACCTTTAATTTTCTTTTTTTAATTTCATGCTATGTTCACTTGTATTTTGTGTGTCTAAAGTGAAGAAGTGTGTGTGTGTGTGTGTGTGTGTGTGTGTGTCTCCATGTGACCCTGTGCCTGTGGGATTAAATCCTTTTAGTAAGGTGTTATTAATTTAGGACTGTGTAGTGGCAGTGAGTGACAGGCAGCGTTAGTAGTAAGTGCATTTGTTCCTCCACAGATTGGGTGTTCCCTGTGCCTGCTGGGAGCAACAGTGGTAGTGATACATGCCCCCAAGGAAGCAGAGGTCACCAGCATGGAGGAGCTGGCCAACAAACTAGTGGATCCTGGTGAGTGGCTCCCGTGGTGATTAGATGGATGTGCTTGTTTCATTGCGATTCATCTAAGTTTGTTTCATTTGTGATTTTTTTGTCATGATTTGTGGATTATAAAAGGGATAGAAAAAACTGGTGTTCAAATAGAGTGGTGGATGACTTGAATAGATCAGTATCAGGAATATAGTCACTTGTAATTGTTATAGTATTGAAAGTTTATCCTGAGTTGGAATGTTGAGTATATGAAATTGAATGTTAATAGTGTGTTGGTGTGTGTGTGTGTGTGTGTGTGTGTGTGTGTGTGTGTGTGTGTGCATGCATGCTTCTTTTTTATTTTTACTACACCTTTTAGCCACAATCACTTGTATAAAAAGATTGACATTTACTCATCTATCAATTTTTTGACAAAACTGAGTATAAATGACAATATCTGCTCTTTTCATGCCAAGTTACTGTTTCCTTTTAGAATTGATGCTTCCTGTTAGTTCATGCAAGTACACACCACATCCTATGATAATGTTTGTTCAGTAATTTGTTGCTCTTCATAAAACTATCTTGCTAAGCTTCCTGTTATTCATGCTTGATGGTCTGTTTCCTGCCAGATGTGTGTGTGTGTGTATGTGTGTGTATTTACGTAGTTGAGATTTACAGGGGCTGGGTTAATCTTGTGTGGTCCCATCTCCATTTGTATTCTCATCTAATCTTTCTTTGAATTTGTGTGCACTTGTTGCTGTTATTATTTTCTCTGTTAAATTATTCAAGGTTTCAATATTCCTCTGTGCAATGCTGTGTTTCTTTGTGTCGTTGAGGCATCATTCTTTCCTTAGTTTCCTTGAATGTCTTCTTGTTCAATTTGAATCTCCTTTTTCTCTAAGAGTAGTTCATCATTGTCAATAAACTCCTACTTGTTAATCAGCTGGTAGATTGTAACCATATCACCTCTTCCTCTTTGCTTCAGTGTAGTGTGTGTGTGTGTGTGTGTGTCTGACTTGTGTTGTGGTTGCAGTGTTCCTGGTGTATGTGGCAGTGGTGGTGGCAGCCGCCCTGTTGCTCATCCTGCACTTTGGGCCACGGCAAGGCACCAGGAACGTCACCATATACATTGCCATCTGCTCCCTCATTGGTGGCTTCTCTGTGCTGGGATGCAAAGCCATTGGTCTGGCTGTCAAGGTATGTCTCTCTCTCTCTCTCTCTCTCTCTCTAAGACATGATATACACACATACTCACATATCTCCTCCTTGTTCTCTGTCTATATGTTGTAAGGTGTGGTCAGTTAATTTTCCTATCTATCTGGCTTTGCATCTGTCTATTTATCTATTTCTTTATCTATTTGTTAAGACTGTGGTCACTATACCTATCTGTGTATGTATATATCTATTTATCTATCTGCGTGTGTCTGTGTATCAAGTTACCTGTGTGTCGACAGGAAACAATTAATGGCAGCAATGAATTTCGGAACTGGATCACGTGGCTGGCTGTGTTCAGCCTTATAGTGTGTGTCAGCACCCAGATGAACTACTTGAACAAGGTGAGTGTTTCTGTCCATCACTCATCATCCATCCACCTGGCAAAATAAAAACTAAAAAAATGGGCCCACTTAGTTGTTAGTTCCCTTGCAGGTCTGAGAGAGTTAGCCAAATGAAAGGAATGTCTTGAAACCTTCCCCTGAATTGAAATTAAGTCATAGGAAGTTGGAAATACAGAAGCAGATAGGGAGTCCCAGAGTTCACCAGAGAAAAGTAGTATGAATTCTTTTTTTCCTGCCTCTTTACATTCATCCCTCCTCTGTCACCACCACCACCACCACCACCACCACCACCACCAGGCGCTGGATATCTTCAACACCTCCCTTGTCACGCCAGTCTATTACGTTTTCTTCACCGCCTGCGTCATCCTCTCCTCGGCAATGCTCTTCAAGGAGTGGAAGGGACTACCTGCCACCGACGTTATTGGTGTGTTGTCAGGGTTCTTCACTGTGGTCATAGGCATCTTCATCCTCCATGCTTTCAAGTAAGTCAGTAATGCTATTGTTGTACTTGTGGTGAGGTACAAGTAGTCACCATGTTGTGCACTTTTTGTCCAGAATATTTTGTGTAGCTTGCATTTCTTTTGTCTGGAATGTCAAGTGTGATATGACTTCACTTCTTTGGGCAGCTGTGCATGACATCAGTAATTCATAGCAATTTATCAGACAGAATTCATGGATGTAGTTGATAGGTTGAAATTAGTAGGTGGACAGAGGATAGAACGCTTCCTGCACTGCCATCCTTTGCGTTCCTGTGTTCAGCGTCACTCGCTCGGCAGGGACATGGAGGTGATGTGTATGGGGATGACAGGTAGAAATAGGTAGGAGGATAAAAGACAAAAGGCTTCCTGCACCGTCACCTTGTGTTCCCATGTTTAGTATCACTCGCTCGGCAGGGACATGGAGGTGACGTGGATGGGGATGTCGGCAATGCTGCAGGCGGGGGACGGGCGGCGCGGCGGGACCAGTGAGCTGCTGGACCAGACTGACAGCTCACCAGACCACCTGACTTCTCTGGTGGAGGAGGAAGAGGGGCTCATCACATCAGAACCACTCTCTTACGGCTCCAACAAGCGGGCGTACTGAGGCTTAGCTGGACCCTTGCTGGTTCTTGTTCCCTTCACTGGCACTGGCTGAAGGAGGGGTGAGTCTGTGTGTGTCTGTGAGGCCCGGAACTAATGCCAGTGGTGGCTTACTGGGTGAGAGGAAATTGAAAGTCCAAATCCTTGCTTCTCCTTGTCCCCCTCACTGGTGGTGGCTGGTGGAGGGGAGTGGCGAGTGTGTCATGTCCTTGAATAGTTCCCGGTGATGACTTCTGGACTAATTCTGGGTGAAGAAGGCAGTGAGAAAGTTAAGAGACAGTATGTCCTTATCCTCTTCACTGGTGGTGGCTGTGTGGCTGTGTGTGTGTGTGTGTGTGTGTGTGTTTGTAGAGCTGTTCTCAGATCTAACTCTTTCTGGGTAAGAGGAAAGTAAAATTCTGAAAGCAAGGTTAATAGAGGAAACTTCTGGCCCTCTTCACAGATGGCAGTGGCTTGTGTATTTCCAAATAAAATGTTTCCAGTGATAATTCTGCTGATCAAGAGGAAAGTTAGAGTCTGGAAACAACACTGTCTTGCCTCCCCTTACCTATTGCAGTGAAGAAAGAGATAGAGAGGAAAGCCAGTGAGAGAAGAAAGTAAAAAACAACATTGATTGAGGCAGCCTATTTTATCTGTCATTTACTTCCTGCTACAATGAAGAAACAGGAAGAGAGGAAGGCTGGTGAGAGAGTAGAAGCAGTGATGACTAAGGCAGTCTATCCAACACTCCTTTGCCACTTGCTATTGTGAAGGTACAGGAAGAATGAGAGGAAAGCCAAGTGTTGCAGTGTACATAGAGGCACAAGAGAGGAAGGAATGAATGAGGACAGCATGATGAAGGCAGTGGTGCAGTTGACAAGGATGCAAAAGGGAGATTTAAAGCTGAATGAACCAAGAAAGAAATGACAGAAGTATTACCTGAGAAGAAAAGCGCTTGTGTACATAAAGGCAGTTGTGGAGTTGACAAGGATACAAAAAGAAAAATTTGAAGCTGAACAAACCTAGAAAGAAATAACAGAAGTATTGCCTGAGAGGAAGCTTGGGTATGTGAAGAAATGAAAGAGGACAATGTTATGAAGGCAGTGGTGCAGGCAACAAGGATGCAAAAGGAAAATTTTAAGCCATTGGCCGAACAAGCCTAGAAAGAAATGAATGAAGTATTACCTTAGTTGAAGCTTGTTGTAATGAAGGTAGTGGTGCCGTCAATAAGAATGTAAGAGGAAGATTTTAAGGGAACAAAGCAAGACAGGACACTGAATCCAGCATTAACTAAGAGGAATCTTGGGGTATGTAACAGCTGTGTCTTTCCATCGAGTTTTGAAATGTTTTATATTGAAAATTTGGTGGTAAGATTAGTGTGAATGTTTGAGGAAGAGAGGCAGGGAGGAAGAGAAGGTTGCAGTATCATATTAGAAAAAAGAAAGTAATGTATTTTTATCAAGTATTAGGTAGTGGCAGTAGGAATAATGGATGATATGAGGCATTAGTCTTGTTAGGAAATATTTTTATTTATTTTATTTCATTTTTCTGATTCCTTTATTTTTTTCATCTGTTGTTAGCTATGGTTCTCTCTCTCTCTCTCTCTCTCTCTCTCTCTCTCTCTCTCTCTCTCTCTCTCTCTCTCTCTCATGTTTTTTGGGTACTTCATTTCTTGTTACTTATGTAATCCATTTTTCACATTTTCTTCCCTATTTCACTCTACAATCTTTTTCTATTCTTCCTTTCCTTCTTTCCTTTCATATTTTCTACCTTCATTTCTGCCCTTCTTTCATATTTCCTTTCTTCATTCCTGCCTGACACTTTATTTCACATCATGGTGCTTGGATATACTTAACTTGCATTTCAGCTACTTACTTACATAATCTTTCTGTGAGGACTTGAAGGCAGAGATGGGGTGTAAATGTGCCAGGCTGTGTGTGTGTGTGTGTGTGTGTGTGTGTGTGTGTGTGTTTCCTCAACCTTGTCTTGTTCAGCTCCAAAGGGAAAGATTGTGCAAGGATATATTGTTTCCTTACTGTGTGTAGGTAAGGTTAGTAGGTGACACATGGGCTTATGTTCTTTGCTCTCTCGTTCACCATGACTACTTTCACAGGCCACAGAGATTAGTATTTGGGTTTCCAAGAGTGTTTTTTATTTTATCTTATTATTTATTTATTTATTTTTATTTATTTATTTATTTATTTTATTTATTTATTTATTTTTTTTTTTTGTACTGGTTTGAAATCTTGTTAATTTGTCACCAGAAGCATAGATACATCCTTGAAAACCTCTGCAACTTCACCATGACTATTTCAAAGGTCATAGAGATTATAAGAAAACACCCTTGAAAATGTGATTAACTTTTACTGCAGCCTGTTTAGATTTGTTAGTGTTTGAAAATATGAGCCGTAGTGACTTTTCCGATTTCAATATTCATGTTTCCGCCTCTCTTTGTATTCAGACGACGGGCACACGTTAAAACATACATACATACATACATACATACAGGCAGGCAAATACACCCCATTCTCATGTTTTCATTCCTCTCACTTGTTTTTTACGTTACGTGCATAGCATAATGAACACACACACGCACACACACAGCACACACTTACACACATGCACACGCACATGTGCACACACTTACACACATGCACACACACATGTGCACACACACACACACACAGACACACACACACTGGTGTATGCTGTGATGTGGTTTTCATGATATGCTTCTCAGGAAAATTGGTATATTTGAAAAAAATAAACTAGAATAGGATGATGTGAAGGAGAGGTGAAGAAGTGCTCAGTGGCATTATAGAGTTAAGATAAGTGATAACTATAAGGATAGAAGAGCATTTTAGCACTCATGCCTCATCTTAATGAATATACCTTTGTTTCCCCTGAGTGGCTTATCCATGTGGTGATATATATATCTGTTGCATAATCAAAGCCTGTATTCTGAAACACTGCTTGCTCTTGACTATTTTCATTCTAGGCCACAAAAATTATTAGTCTCGTTCTCAAGAATGTTTCTCCTGTTACATTTGTTAGTAGAGTCATAAGAACACACTTGAAAACTTGTTTGACTTCACCACAACTATTTTCAAATACCAGAGAGATGTTAAGCCAGGTTCTCAAGAGTGCTTCACACACTCATACCTAATAAAGAATTCATTTTAAGCATTCACTTAAACCATAAAAACACATCAAGGGCAGCCTTTTGATAGTGGTGGAGGTGCAGTACAGAAGCTTTTCAGAATATTGTCCTTAAAGTAAGACAGCTGTGCAATTTACACCTGCTGTGTTGATATGTATTGATAAGTGGGTACCTAACCACTTTGTTTAACTATGTGTTGAAAATTTGTGCTCAGTGTTTTGATAAGCATGTATGAATGTCAACAGTAAAATATGTAGCGTTAGTTTTGTTATGAGGCTTTACCCACCACTGTAAGGCAACCAAAAATGTCATCGTATGTACAGCTGACTCAAGGAGCAATGTTGTGCTGGCCAGGCAGTGTAATGATAGCTGTAATTACCTGTGTTTTATACAGGAACTGCCATGTGTATGACAAATGGCTTTGCTATAGCTTACCTTATTTTATTGTGTAAATCAAAAATGAATTAACTTATGAACCAACAAATTGTTTTAGTTGCTTTACATTTAGAAAGCAGGGCAGAACAAAACTGGAGACTTGATGAATGAGGCTGGTGTAGCTGTGACTTCATTGAAGAGGGAACTTTCAAGATATTTATTCCCTTTTTTTATTAGGTAACTCTCAGACCTCCAAGGGAACTGGCAACTAAGTGAGCATTTTCTTTGTTTTATGTCGCCCTTGGCCAGCTTTCCCCTCCTACACAATAAAAAGAAAATATGAAAAAAAGCAAGGGTTGATGTAGAAAACCATGAATCCTACATGTGGCAGTGCCTGTATGAGACATGCATACTACCTTTTTTATTTCTCACTATCATCCCCATCCATAAATCTGCCAAAAGCTTCAAACCTCCCTACTGACTCAGCACCAACAACATGATTGTCGAGTCAATCCATTCCACTTGCCTACAGTGTGACATCACTTCTTTGGCCAACTGTGCACATGACTCTAGTTCCCACGGGATGTGTGTATGTAAGGTCCATATTCAGAAACACTGTTCTCTCGCCACAACTATTTTTCAAAGCCATAGAGATGTTAGAAGGGTTTTCAACAGTGTTTGTATAGTTAATAATGTAGACATCTTGTCAATCTGCCTCTAAAACCATAAGAACACGTGAAAAACTTGCATACATTGGAATAAAGCCTTTCAAGTAGTGAAAGTGAAGCACGGAAGGGTTTAAGAATATGAGCCTAACTATTGTTGTACTTAATAGTGAATTTCACATGTAGATTAACAGTTGTTCATTTACTAACCCATTGGCTGATTGAGTAAAGCTAGCGTGGCCAAGACTGAGAGGTGTGTTTGGTGTTTGGAGGCCATTGTTTGTTGACATTAAAACCTGGAAATAATTGTCTTCTTAGATGAGACAAATGAATGGAAGTTGTTATAGCTGGAGTGTGTGTGGTGGTGTGCTTGCCAGCCAGTCTGAAGGTGGCTGTTCATATTTTGACTTTTTTTCCTTGTT
The DNA here is from genome assembly GCA_020233015.1 of Callinectes sapidus. Classification (NCBI taxonomy): domain Eukaryota; kingdom Metazoa; phylum Arthropoda; class Malacostraca; order Decapoda; family Portunidae; genus Callinectes; species Callinectes sapidus. Next base: position 25,853,836 of record CM035185.1, on the reverse strand, counting down.
GTTTGAGAGTGTCTTTCTTGCTTTTTTTTTTTTTTTTTTTTTTTCCCAATTGTTTGTTTGTTTTTCTAGTTATTTGTAGGCTCCTTCTTTCTCAGTATAATTGTTTTCATGTCCTTTCATTTCTGTTCCATGAAGATGTGTGAGTGTGTGACTTTCTTTGTGTGTATGGGCTCAAATGAAGTAACAATGTCTTACTGAGTATTTATGTTTGTCACTCTTCTTTTTTTCCTTTGTTGGAATCATATGACGCACTCTTTCTTGGTTGGAATCATATGACTCACTCTGTTGTTGAATGTAGACAAAAATACATAGTTCATTGTTCTGCTGGCTCTGTTGTCAAACTCAAAGATACAAAGGAGATATATTCTAAAGTGCTCTACTAGCTACCTCTAACTTTTAACAAAGATAGATAGTAGGCAGACAGTTAGTTGGTTTGTTATTTAGCAATGTGCAATGTGATATTTCATACCTTATCACTTTCTTTAATCCAATGGAAAATTGCCATCAAGAATTTGAATAAAGAGCTTTTAAGATGTTGTCCATAAGAATGAGCGAGTGACACACTAAAACTACATCGTACAAACACATCATAAAGGATGAAACACAGAAAAAGAGTAAATATTTTTTATTTTCCTTGGCTGAAGAATAGTAAATATTCCTTTATTTTCCTTGATTGCTTAATTTTTTTTAAACTGACTCAGAAAATATAACACTTGCTATTCAGTTTTAAATGTTCAAAGTGCTCTGGTCTCTCATTATGAGTATTTTCACAAGACTCAGATGACTGATCATCTTCAGTGTGTTTTTCCTGTTAATAAGGTAGAATTCTTATTAATTGGTTACCTCTCATAAAAACCTGTGTAACTTCAATGAAAGCCTTTGGAGAGTAGAAGAGATGCAGTCTGTAAGTGTTTCAGAGCAATGTCCCAAGTGTGTATGTAAGAGTTTGTTTTAAGGCAGAGTGAGTCAGAGAGCTCGTGCAGTAATCTTACATGGCAGTGTTATGCATGTATGTACCTATGTAGGTATGTAATAAATAAGTCTTTAATTTCATGGATCAGTGGACCAAATTTCTAAAACATCTGAACTCATAGCAGTCTTTTTGTTATAAAATGTCACCATGCTAGTAAGTATATGACATTATTTCTGACCTTTCATTGGACCAACAAGATGCTAGTAGCAGAAACTTGACTATATTGTGGTGTGTGTGTGTGTGTGTGTGTGTGTGTGTGTGTTGGCTGTTACCAGACATATGCCAATGTGGCTTCTCTTCCTCAATTGGAGAAAAGTACATCATACTTTTTAATATCACACTTTCAAAATGTAATTTGCTTATTAGTTGTTAGCCAACACACACAGAGCAAAGACAGCAATGCCTCAGCTCTCCCTTGGTGGGGGTTTGGTGTGAAAAAAGCATCATGGTTGTGGTTAAAAAAGGATTTGTTGGGCAGGAAACAGCATATATGTATTGTCCCTCCATTGTTGATCTGCTTGTCTATGTGTATGTGTGTGTGTATGTGAGAGAGAGAGAGAGAGAGAGAGAGAGAGAGAGACAATGTTTAACAAATGCTGTTGGTGCTTGTATAATATAGTTGCACACATTCTATAGTTTCTAGGTTTGTTGTTGAGGTTTTGGGTGTTGTGTTGTAGTGACAAAGTGCCCAGCATCCTTATCTTGTTACTCTTCTAAAACTGATAGCGTGCATCCTCTCCTCTCCAACCTCCCCATTACAACTCAGGCTTCTCTTGAATGTGGGTAGATTCAACTTAATAAAAGCAATCTTCTTTCTCTTCTTCTTTTCTCTCTGTTGGTATTCCCATATTCAGAAGGGGCCACATCTCTTCACTGGTCATCTCTTTTTGGTTTCAATCCATCACTCACTCCTTCCCCCCACCCGTCTCTC
>CM035185.1:25817920-25841144 GCA_020233015.1 Callinectes sapidus | reverse complement strand
ATATATATATATATATATATATATATATATATATATATATATATATATATATATATATATATATATATATAAAAGTGTGTGTGTGTGTGTGTGTGCAATATTTGGGTGAAAAAGGTAACACACACACACACACACACATTTGTATCCATATGTTTACAATATTGAATCCAGCATGCCACATAAAGTTTGTGTGCACACTGTCTCCACTCATACACTCATGACACAGGCCGCAGGAGACCACTGCTACCAGAAGAAGGGTCTGTTCCAGCTGGAGATGGAGCATGTGGTGTCCAACAACTTCTCTCTCCCCAGCTTTGAGCTCCGCCTTGACTCCTTTTGCTTCCTGTGAGTGGTGGTTATGTCGTGTCATGTCACTATTTCTTTTCTTTTTTTAAATTCATGTAAGAGTTGTGGTCAGGGGTAACAAAGATAGATGGGAAAAAACAGTAGAACTGCCATGCCCTCTCCTGACACAACACAGGAAGAAATGGAAAAAAATTATGCTTTGTTTTATTCTCTTGAAGTTGTATTTGATATGTAGAAGAGAAACCAGTGGATGGTGTAGCATATGTGGCACTTGGGTGGGAGAGACCATCTATAACACTCCATAGACTGCCAGTTTATGGAAGAAGAAGAAGAAGAAGAGAGAGAGAGAGAGAGAGAGAGAGAGAGAGAGAGAGAGAGAGAGAGAGATAACTGGAAAGGATAAGAGTCATATAAGAAAGATAAAAGGGAAAAAACATCTGGAAGAGACAGGTGATACATAGAAGCAAGCCCTCACTCACTACAAAATGACTGAACAGGAAGGAGGAATGAATAGAAGACAAACCTTACCTCCAAAATTCAAGGTTTTCACTCTTAGTTTTGACCTCTAAGTGTGGCCAAACCATTTCATTATAACAAAACCAGCAATTGTTAATGGTATTGTATTAGTGTATGAGCTTTTTGGTACTGGTTGTATCTTTAGTTATATTTGTAGTGTTTTAGAGTCCTTCCTCATGTATTCGAATGTTGCTCTTAGGAGTGTAGAGAGAAAACCAGTGGATGATGATGGTGTTTGTATGGAATTTAGATAAGTACTGTTTGTTCCACTCCCACTTTTGTGTTAAATTTGGTGCTCCCATATTTGAGTTGTATATAGTACTGTCTTGATTTTCTTCCCTGTGTGTTTTGAATGTTGCTCTCAGAAATGACAGTGTAGCTGAAGCGATGTTTGAGAAGTTTCCTCCATGGGTCAACCAGCTCAAACTTCAGTTGGTGAACAGTAGTGGAACAGTTGTGTCGAGTGTGATCGCTAACAAAACCCCCGCTCTTATCCCAGGGAACTACGCTGTCAATAACTCATACCGCCTGAGGGTAAGTGTGTTTGTGTGTGTGTGTGTGTGTGTATGTGTGTGTGTGTGTGTGTGTGTGTGTGTGTGTGTGTGTGTGTGTGTGTGTGTGTGTGTACCTAGCTGTGACGTACAGGAAAATACCTATGCTTGTGCTGTCCCATCTCCATATCTATGCAAATCCAACATTTTTTGGAGTTATGAATTGTTCATATTTCAGTGACTCTTATCTAGATAATTCTGCACCTCTTCACATCTTTATAGAAAGCTGAACTTCTTGATATCTCTTTTGCAGTTATCCTTTTTCAGTTTCTTTCCCTGTCCTCTTGTGTCACTGGTGTCCCAAATCAATGTCTCCTTCTAATTTTTCTAGTCCTTTCATTGCTCTGTACACTTCTATTAAATCTTTCCCTTCTGTGCTCTAAAGTTGTAAGACCCAGTATTTGTAATCTTTCTTCATATGACAGTTCACTTAAACCTGAGGAAAGCTTTGTTGCTGCCTATTACACTAAGCTTAGGCATAGAACAGCTAGCTACATTTGGTAATGATATTGATATCAGTAATAGAATAATGAGAATAGTAATATTGTATTAATGATAATGTTCCCTTTCAATATCTACATCAAAGCCTCAATTCTAATGCTAAGAATTTATTTGCAGTACTTGCCTATTGCACACAAGCCACAACAATCAAAGTGTGGCAGTATCAGGAACACTCTGTTTGGTGGAGTGCATATGTATAGGAACAAGCAGGAAATGACTGAGTAAGTGCAACACAACACTTTGGAGGTCAAGGGCTTAATAACTCAGCCTCAGATTAGTGTGCTCTTAATGACAACAACACTGATAGAGTTTACATTCCAAAGAGAGTCTTGTCTGTGTACTGGTATAGTGGCTGTTGGTACTTTCATAATCCCCTCACCTCCTCCTCCCTTGCTTTCACAGACCACTCCTGGCTGGCAACAAAACTGTATTGATGCTGCTCACATTCCTGGGAATGTGTTGCCTTTTTGTGGGCATGATGGCTGTTGCTATTTTTGTATACCATGCCAGAATGGCTGACAAGCCCACCTATCTCCTGTCCTGTTACCGCAACACCACAGGGACCAGGAATAACTCAGTGTCTTCAAACTCTCCCCTAATTGCTACAACACTTGCCACTGACAAATGTCAAATTTCTCCAAGTACGTATGTATTGTTTTTTTTGTTTTTTTTCTTGTTCTTGTTTTTCTTCTTTACTGACAGAAATTGATGCAGAGAGTAAACACAGTAGAGATTGCCACACTCCCATTAGCAGTCTTATATCCTTGGGTTCATAAAATGAGGCAGTGACATCACAGTAACAGCACTGATCAAATACTTCTGTGTACTCCACAGCAGGCAGGGTCTTAAACACACTGATTTTCATGAGTCATTGCCTTTAGTATCCACTTTTAACACAACCATAGTGACAAAAATTCACATAGAGTTTGGCATGCTGTATTAGAGTATGATCCTAATTAATTCATTAGTTTGGCAGTTAGCTATAATTAAAACAAAATAAAAAAAGATATATTATAACCCAAGTCCTAAAATGTTAAGTAATACCTATGGTAGGTAATGATAAATATAACTTTTTGTTCTTTTTTTTCTTCAATTTGAAGCCTTTTAGTGTACACATTACACAGGTGTTACAGATGTGCTGTTGGTGCATGCCGCAGACACACCAGAGCTGGTACAATTCTGCCAGAAGCTGAAGGCTACCATTGCTGAATGTTGCAATAGAAAGGTAAGACACACCACCTTTCAAGACACCTATCTTATTTTAGATGATCTTTTTACTTTTCCTATCACACTTTTTTTTGTTTTCTCTCTATTCCCTTCCTTTTCCCACAGCACAGACAGTTTAGATATAATTGGTCACTTATATAATCATTGGATTTTCTTCCTCTTGCTATAGTTTGCCCAGTGTGTGCATAACTTACCACTTTAATGTTTTCTGTACTTCCTTTTAGTGCTCTCATTTTATTCCTTGTGTTTCCTCTTCAATCTTCACTGCAATAGGTCCTGGACATCACCATGAGGAACATGAAGAAAATGGAATCCCCAGAGACTTGGCTGCTGCAGGTGTTGGCCCAGCAAGACACTACAGTGCTGCTTGTCCTGTCTCCAGCTCTGGCAGCCCTGCACAGGAGTCTCCAGGCTACTGGTACTGCTGCAGTTGGCTTTTTTTGTTGGCACTTGTAATTAAATAAATTAACTTAATTAAGGTGCAGAATGTAAAGATCTTGTGTTTCTTACTGGAAAAAGTAGCTTTCAGTGAGTCATTTACAGTCTTTACAAAAAAAAAATATGTGGGCCAGAATATAGGAAGAGAGGTGATGGAGGGAAAGGATAGGTATAAAAGCTATGGCACTTTTTACATGAACAGAAAAAAGGAATTTAAGAACACCACAGAATAAACTTTCAAATTCACATTGGCTCTTGTATATGCCTTGCTGCACTCTCTTAGAAAGTAATAAGACAGCCCACAAACAAAATAACCTTATATCTTCTATCATTTATTTTTTATAAGCTTGGATGAAAAATAGTAGAAATGACGATGGTGGTGGTGGTGGTGGTACAGTACATAGCAGCAATATGTACTGACTCAACAGGTGAGAGGAACACAGTGGGAGTGAACAGAAGGATGCAGGCCTGGGACAACCTGCTGCGGGAGTGTTTGCATTACCTGCAGGACCACCTCGCTCTCAACTACACCCGCCTCTTCATTGTGGCCCGGTGAGCTCAGACAAACAGACAGACAGACAGAAAAAGAGGAACAAACAGACAGATAGAATGAGAGGAACAGACAGACAGACAAAATAAAAGGAATAGACAATGAGAGGAACAGACAGACAGAATAAGAGGAACAAACAAAGAGGCAGACAGAATAACAAGAGTAAACAAAGAGTTAGACAGACAGAATAAGAGTAACAGACAGACAGAATGAGAGGAACAAACAGACAGACAGACAGACAGAAAAAAAGCGGAACAAACAGACAATAAGAGGAACAGAAGAACAAACAGACTAACAGAAGGAGAGGAATAAACAAACATACAGAATTAGAGGAACAAACAGATAGAATAAGAGGAACAAACAAACAGACACAGAGTAAGGGGCAAAGACAAACAGAATGAGAAAAGACAGACAGAATAAGAGGAATTAAAACAGACAGACAGACAAAATAAGAGGAACAGACATAGTCAGACAGACAGATTGAGAGGAACAGACAGATAGAATAAGAGGAACAAACAGATAGGCAGACAGAGAGAGAGAAAAAGAAAGAAAAAGATGGACTTCTTTCACCACAGACATTGAAGTGATGAAGGTGTGTGTGTGTGTGTGTGTGTGTGAGAGAGAGAGAGAGAGAGAGAGAGAGAGAGAGTTCTTAGCAATCTGATAATCTGATGAGTGTATTCCCCAGACAAGAAATCCAGTATGGCAACCTGACTTGTGTATTCTTCTGCAGATCCCAAGGAAGCCTCACCAAGGACAATATTCCTCATCTTGTGCCAGGCAAGAGGTACCTGCTCCCCTACCACCACCAAGAGCTACTGATGACTCTGGGGAGCTGCTATGTGTGAGATTGTGACTGATGATATTAGAAAGGGTTCTGAAATAATGGACTGCAGTTTATATAAAATTACATAGTTTGCTTGAGTAGAGTTGTGGTGGTAAGTAATGAGCGAGTGACTTAATTCAATCAATCATGGGGGCATACGCCCTGTCTAAACTCACATCGGCGCTCCACCAGTACGTGAAGTGCTAGGATACGGTCAGTTGTTGACTTACCGAGCGTGAACCCTGACTGTTCAGGTCTCTGATGCTTCAGCAGGTGAGTGCGGATCCGCGTCAGCAGCAAATGGGCAAGCAGCACCTTGCCTGGTACGCTGAGCAGCGTTATTCCACTGTGGTAGTTGTTGCAGTCTGGATGGTCCCCTTTCCCCTTCCAGATAGGGACAACCAACCCCTTCTTCCAGTCAGGAGGAATGGTACCTGAATGCCACACAGCAGTCAAGACAGCATGCAACCCACGGGTCATGGCTTCACCCCCAGCTTTGAGCAGCTCTGCACTGATGTTGCAGATGCCAGCTGCTGCCTTTCCACCCCTCAACTTTGCCACAGCCTCTTTGACATCACCGCCAATGGAGGGTGCAGTTTCATCAATGGGTGGATCAGCATCCAGCGTCTGCAACCCTGCAGTCCGGAGCTGTCCGCTTGGAGGGAGGATCCACTGTGAACAGCTGCTCAAAGTACTCAGCCCAACAAGCCATCTGCTGCCCACCTGCATCCGATACAAGGCAACCATCCGCTGTTTAGATAGCACTCACCTGAGAAGTAGACTTGGAGCAGAGTTTCTTCAAAGCTTGATAGGCAAGTCTGAGGTCATTAGCATTTAAATGACACTCGACATCCTCAGCGAGACCCCTGACATACCTCTCCTTGTCTCTTCTCAGGAGAGTTCTAGTCTTAGGTGAATAAGTCTGTACTGTGTGTTGAAGTGAAGTGGTGGAGAGTTAGTTAGCTGTGATATATTCTAGTCAGTGTTGGATGCAGTTCTGCTTTATGTGGTACACTCAACCCCCAGCTATCACAAGAAATTGGTTTCTTAACATATCTGCAATAGCTAAAAACCTGATAGCCATTGTTAAGAAGTAATGGGAAAAAAATATAATTGGTCCTGGCCTGCCAGAGTGGTGACATGATTTAACATATTGGCACCTTGTTTTCCCTTCATCTCATCATAATTCATAGATATTGTTAATGTTTTGATAGTATAAAGTAAACACAGACATGAAATGCATAAAAAACAGATATAACAAGAGACTTATTTACTTCAGTTTACTCTGGGTAAATACCCTTCACTGTAGACTCATTTATACCAAACTCAGCCCCCCCACAGAACTTTTACTTTGTCCATTTTCAATCAATTTTGCTATCTCCAGTTTCACTGCATATGCAAGGTTCTTCCTCTTTATTTCTTTCCCTGGTACCACTGTTGCCTTTCACTGAGTCGGGATGGATGGGAGGGACCTGTCTGGGTGGCCAGGAGGGGGAATAGCGGCCATTGTCCCAAAATAATACACGGACAACCTTGAATATCACTTTCACTGCTACTCACACATGCCGATCTAGTCTACTGGATTGAGAGGGTGGCAGAGGAGGGGATAGCAAGAGTGTGCTAGCCAATCACAGCCAAATATATCAATCAGCGAGTGAGTCTGGCCAGGATAGACTCGTTCACAAGTTGTGATAGCTCCAATCACGTTAGCCATTTAAATGTGTCTTTTTGTTTCTGGCGATAGCTTTGAAATGCGATAGTGAAACCCGTGATACCTGGGGGATAAGTGCATTGTGGTGGACTTTTATCTGGCTGTTCTGTATTATTTTATGACCCCAGCCAGCTGTGCCGTGTCAAGGTTTCTGGCTGTATTGTGGTGGTCTATGACACAATCCCTCTGTGCCAGGGGCCAACAAGACCAAGTGTTGTTGATATGTGCTGTGCAAGCGTATGGATCATCCTGCATGGGATTGACTCAAAGTGATATTGTAATTAATTCAGTTGTCATATACGCGGCAATGGACAACACTGAGACAGGTTGACCAGTGAAGGCTGAGATACCCACACTACTGTAGCTATTGTATCCCAAGATATCACAGTGACTGTTATGATTATTGCAGTACACTTGACAATAATCACAAATTAAATATCACACCCAGCATGACTTACAAACAAGTTAGTCATTGCACACTTGGGTACTCAGACTGCTGTGTCAAAACTCAGAACTACATGATAGCTAAACAAATTGCCAGTATTGACACACTAGACTCCACACTAATCAAACAAAAATACCTCACCATGGCCAGGATTCAAACCCATGTGCTTGGGGATCTCTTGGCCCCCAGAGCACACTTGGTTCCACTGTACTATGGAGGCCTTGGTTGTTTGGTACACATGTGGCTCAACAGGAGGTTGACATGTTAAGCTAAGCATATGTGACAATTAGATCTTTGCACAGTACAACAGTTTTTAACAAGATTGTCAAATTTATGTGATTAAATATACAAATCTGTGTCCATTATTGTGTATTTTATTTAATGGAAATAAAATGTCATAACAGTGAAGAAATTCTTCGTGAAATTTACAAAATACTGTCCATTTTAATTTTTTCTGACTGAATTGAGTTCATATATGATAATAGATAATTAGTCCAGACTGAAATGTACAAATATTCCCATTATTATATGTTTTAGTTTGTAAAATTCAGGTATATTATAAGCTAAGGACTCTGTGTGTGTGTGTGTGTGTGTGTGTGTGAGGGTGGTACCTTGTCTGGGTTACTTATGTGGGATTGTTGGCCTGGTATATAGATAGATGGATGATGTTATTAGAACCATGAATACTAAGTATGTCATTCATTCTAGCATCATTATTTATACTTAAGTCATGATGATGATTATAATATTTACCTTCATTAGACTATGATTGCACAAGTGTAACTGTGAGGTTTTTTTTTTTTTTTTTTTTTTTTTTTTTTTTTTCAATGCCTTTGATTCCTGTAGGTGCATTGATGTATTGCTTCAGTGTTTAATACAGTTTGTATCTGTCTTGATCTCTACCACTGATAGTTGACAAACACAATCAACAGAGAACAGGATGATTATAGAATGTATTGGAGGTTTAGTGATATTTTGTGATAGTTGTCTGCATTTGTGTGGTTATGTTGTTTTAAAGCTTTATGATATTGATACATGTTTGTTGAATGTGTTCAGAGGAAGCATGCATGATGTGTTAAATTATGAAGCTCTATAACCATTAATGCAGATCAAGACTTGTGTTCCCCCAAGCACTCCTCTGTCTCAGGAGCACAAAGGGAGAATATTGTGGAAATAATAATGTGATCAGATATTCTGTAACTCACTAAACCTTGAGTTTTTATTGCCTTTCTTCATATTACAGGGCTCTGGCCAAAGGCAGGAAAAAAGGCCATTTAAAGGCACCACTCCCTAAAGGATAGAGGCATAGGATTGTCCAGAATGAGAAGCTCCCTCATCAAATTGTTCAAGTTAGGTACTCTGGTGTTTCAATCATTGGAGGTAGCTAAGTGGCTGGTAAGAAATGTGTTAATACACCTAGGTACCTACATTTTGAATTATGTATAAATTTAATTACCGTTTATCTCAGTGTCCTATGCATGGTGCCTAAGGAGTTTCAGAACTTAGACCCCTAGATTGATAGATAGATGTAGAGGCAAATGTAGATAGATAAGCTGATAGGAGATAGATAGATAGATAAATGTGATATGTTGCTGTCTTAGTACTACAGTACTGTCAATGTAAATGTTAGTCAGCATAGAGAATAATTGTAGTATTATCCTAATGAATGTAATCAGCTTACATTGTAAAACAAGCATAATAAAATGTTAAACTGAGAGAGAGAGAGAGAGAGAGAGAGAGAGAGAGAGAGAGAGAGAGAGAGAGTTGTGTATCGGCGGGTAAGCGACGTCAACACCGCGATCAAGAAAATATGGCGGGGAACTTTTGGCAGAGCGCTCACTAGTAAGTGGTTAGAAAGCAGGTGTTTGTGTTTCAAATGACGCACAGAGAAGCGTTTGGGAGTTATTTGATGTGGTGGTAGTGGTGGTGGTGGCGGCAAGGCTTGGAGTGTGTGAGAGTGATGATCATGTCACCGTCCCTTGCTTACCGCTGGTGGTGGTGGTGGTGGTGGTGGGCTGCCTTGGTTTAGTGCAACGGACATCTCGAGGGAGGTTTGCTGGTACTAAAATTATTGGTAAAGTTTTACTTTACCACCAGTCTCTCTCCAGTTGCCTTTTCCTACCATCTGTTAGAGCTTTCCATACTGAGTAATTTGCCTCCAATATGTACCTGGCGCAAATCAGTTATAATGGTGCTTGCGATTTTTTAAGATTTACCCAATTTGCGGGACGCGGGACTCGACAAGCCAACCGGCAACACCGCCCCGTGTCGTGTCTCGAGGGTAACTGAACGTCTGTGGCGAGCAGCGCTCTGAGCTAAAACAATATACAAACTAAGCGTAACCTGGCAGGGGTCAAATCTACTATTTACCCTGGTAGATCTTGGTGTGTTTTAGAACGAATCTGCCATTGGTTTTGGGCGCAAATCATCAGTTTGGGCCTCACCACTCGCCAGCCAATGAGAGAGACAATAACAACCCCCCCACAGCGCTTCAAAATGAAGTACATAATAACCTTATCTTTACGATGAAACTATCGTCTGTGGCCAGCAGCAGCGACGCTCTAAGCTAAAACATCACCACACCAACTAACCTAACCTGCTGGTGGGAGTCCTCTGTGCACCATACATATGGGGGTCAAATTACTCAGTATGGAAAGCTCCAACAGATGGGAAGGGTAGGAAAAGCCAACTTGAGACTGGTGTTAAAGTAAAATAATACTAAATGATTAAAGACCACACCCTGCTATCATGCAAACCTCTCTGGTATGCTGCTGGCCAATTATGTCTTTATTTCAGGAAAGGAGACTGATTCTTATGCTGTATACACGTTAATTACAAAGCTTGGAAGATGACAGGATAGACTGAAATTTCTGTCTTCATACGTAGTGAGTGTCTGTCCCAGTGTGGCATAAAGGAATTTTTTAAAAGGAGAAATTGAGTCACAGGTAACCACCGCTTTATCAGACAAAGAATTTCATCTGATGCCAAACAATTTGCTTGTTCATTTCTTTGATGTTTGGGGCTTGACCACCTTCACCCTATGACTGTTACTGTGTGTGTGTGTTTGTGTGTGTGTGTGTGTGTGTGTGTGTTATTAAGGAGAAATATCTTGGAGTGCTGGTGAGGAATGATTGTGAAATTTATTTCCAACTTCATTTGGCTGGATTACTGGTGAACATGAGACTTGAATATTGATATTAATGTATGCATATTGTTCATTTGGTAATTGTTGTTGATAGGTCTGTTCTCACCCCCATTACATATATATATATATATATATATATATATATATATATATATATATATATATATATATATATATATAGATAGATAGATAGATAGATAGATAGATAGATAGATAGAGATAGATAGATATTTTGTACACACGTGTAATTGTATAACTATTGTTGTTTGGGTGGTGTAAAGGAACTCACATGAGACATTTGTTGGCCACTCAAAGTAATATTGCATATAACTGAAAAGAAACATAATTTATATATTTTTAGGGGGGATTTTGGATCCTGCATAAATTTGAAAACACATGAAATGAGAGGTACCTGTATATACTTTACATTAACACAGACATAATTTTTGGTTGTAGAAACATATCTCAGCTTATATAGTGGAAGTGCTCAGGAGAAAATGGCTCAATTTATGAATTTTCAATTTACGAGCAGTTTTCAAGGAACATGACTCATTCCCAAATGAAGGGGATGGAGCACCTTCATTAAAAGTGTAATAGTGAGTACAGTAACTTGTGGTGGTGTCCAATCCCCCACAGCCAGCTATGGATCCTGGACTGTGTTAGTCTGGAGGGGAGGGGAGTGACACTTGTGCCTTCAATAGAAGTGTAATAGTGGGAGTGGTGGGTTGTAATGTGTGTGTGTTGTGTCCTCCACAGCCAGCAATGGATCCTGGACAGTCAAGACCTGATCCAGGAGCGCCGGCCAGATCTGGAGGTGCTCACAGAGGAGGAGTACCAGAAGATTATGATATTCTTCACTAATTGTAAGTGTTTCTTATTCATATTAGCATTGGTAGCATGTTGTTATTGCTATTATTATGATTATTTTAATTATCATCATCATCCTTATTATTATCATTTTGTTGTATTTATTTTGAGTTTTACTGATTTATTTGATTTATATTTATTTATTTTGTTTTGTATGTCAATGAAATTATTCTTGTTTGTATGTGTGTGTGTGTGTGTGTGTGTGTGTGTGTGTGTGTGTGTGTGTGTGTGTGTTATACTTATCTAACTTAAAAGTCTCCTTATTTAGAAAAATCTATGTATTAATCTAGTTTTTTTTCTTATTTTTATTTTCTAGGATTTAACAGTTGCTTATTATACATATGTTTAGCCATTTGCATGCGCGTGTGTGTGTGTGTGAGTGTGTGTGTGTGTGTGTGTGTGTGTGTGTGTGTGTGTGTGTGTGTGTGTGTGTGTGTGTGTGTGTGTGTGTGTGTGTGTGTGTGTGTGTGTGTGTGTGTGTGTGTGTGTGTGTGTGTGTGTGTGTTGGAATTGTAAATTGTAATATGGGGGATGTGTGCCAGATGTGTATGTTGGAAATATGCATTGAATTGGCAATAGAAATTTTTTTTGTTCTATTATATCCATATTTTCATTTGTTATTTCTATTTATTCTATATATTCATTTAATTCTTCATATGTAAATAGAAACAGCATTGATGATGACAAGTAGCATATTGATGATGAAACACTACATTGCATTTAATTTGTGTGTGTGTGTGTGTGTGTGTGTGTGTGTGTGTGTGTGTGTGTGTGTGTGTGTGTGTGTTTACCTACCTAGTTGTGGTTTACAGCAGCAGGGGAGTACTAGGTTCATAGTATCTCATCTCATCTCCATATCCATTATCCAGTTTCTTCTTCAAAACACTGAAAGTTTTAGCATTCACAGTTTCCTCACTAGGCTTGTTCTACTTGTTCACAATTCTATAATGAAAACTATACTTCATAATATCTCTCCTATAATTTTCATTCTTTAATTACGTGCTATGTCCTCTTGCATCTCATGTGTCTAAAGTAAAAAAAAACATTTGTGTGTGTGTGTGTGTGTGTATAGTGATTCAGCAGCTGGGAGAGACACTGAAGCTTCTTGATATCTCTTCTACAGTTTTCTTTAATTACATGGTATGTCATCTGTTATGCCATGTGTCTAAAGTAAAAAATATTTGTTTGTGTGTGTGCAGTCATCCAGCAGCTGGGAGAGACACTGAAGCTCCGGCAACAGGTGATAGCCACGGCCACCACCTTTCTCAAGAGGTTCTATGCCCGAAATTCCCTGCGTTGCATCGACCCATTGCTGCTCGCTCCCACCAGTGTCTTTCTCTCTTCCAAGGTGGAGGAGTTTGGCGTCATCTCCAACAGCAGACTCATCTCCACCTGCCAGTCTGTGGGTGAGTGAAGGAGTGAGTGAGTGGTAGGTCTGTACATTGGCTTATTTGATACAGTGTTCTTTTTCTTGGAGGTGGAAAGAGAGAGAGAGAGAGAGAGAGAGAGAGAGAGAGAGAGAGAGAGAGAGAGAGAGAGAGAGAGAGAGAGAGAGAGAATCCTGATCCATCCAACCTTAGCATCTAGAGAGAATAACTTTTGCCTAGCTTTTTCCACTTATTATCTCTAGAAAAAGAAAATAACACCAGTCCCTTGATTCACAAACCCTCTATTTATGAATTTTGAAGATACAAATAAGATGATTAGGTCCTTGTTACTGATTTATGAATGAAAAATGCTAAATTATTAATAAAATGCTCTTGTACTTGGTTTGTCAGAGGACTTAATTGAACTGTCACAGTGACTAATTTTTTAAGCTCTTTAGTGATTACAATAGTACAAAATGCTAGGCAAGCATAGTACAAATTTTGACCAGCCTCAAACACCTAGAAAGATTATTTTTTTAGAGACAAAGCTTGCTGTATTGACAATAGAACAACAATGAGCAGTAGAGGAGGAGGGAGCAAAGGTCAACATTACCACAACACAGCTGTATCTCACCCATGGCTGACTGACACTTTCCATGACTTTGAAAAATAGTATCTAGAAAATTGTTGACTTTAACTCTAATCATGAAAGAAGCTTAAAATTTGAACATGCCTTTCAAAATGTGATCACTGTCTACAAATGGTTGTTGTATCAAGAAAGTGTCACAAGCTTAACAGTCAAGAATGACCTCATTTTTCAAGCCAACAATTACTGATAACACTGATGCGTCATCTACTGCCACAGCTATCATGACAACAATAATAATAGAACTAGTAGAAAATATATATTTTACAATTACAAAGGAACATAATTTTTGGTTATAGGAATATATCTTGCCGTACATAATGGAAGTGTATGGAAGAAAATGGCTCTTTTTACAAATTTTCAATTTACTAGTGGTTTTCTAGCAACATAACACATTTGTAAATCAAGGGACTGGAGTACATGAAAATTCATAAGTATAAAAAGAGAGACCATGGCCCAGATAACCTCAGCATCTTTGGGAGTAATGGTTTGGTGTATGTTCCAGTGAAAAACAAGTTCTCTTATGCCTACACCACTGAGTTCCCGTACCGCACCAACCACATCCTGGAGTGTGAGTTCTATCTGCTGGAGAGTCTGGACTGCTGCCTCATCGTCTATCAGCCCTACAGGTGATGGGGCAACTTCTGCAGCAGTACATGTTGTTGTAGTTAGTGCTAGGAGCAGCAGCAGCAGCAGCAGCAGCAGCAACAGTAGTAGTAGTAGTATGGGAGAGTTCATGGTAGTAGAGATAGTGTGTAGCAGTGGAGGTGAGTACTAGTAACATTGAAAAGTTTATAGTTGAGGAGAGAGAGAGAGAGAGAGAGAGAGAGAGAGAGTGAATAAGTACTTAAGAAGCTCTGGGATATGTAAGAGGTTGGCAGCAAGCATCACTTATCAGTCATAGTACAACTTAATGCAATTCTTGTTAGAACCTAAAATTGACTGACAGTACTACTTCCTTTTCAATTGATATTTTTGTTTGAAGGAAATTGAAAGATGGGTTTTCTACAGTTATTTCCTTGTGTAATGCTAACATAACATGAATGGGCATAGAGTATATTTTTCCTGGTTGTCTTCTCTCTTGCTTCTGAGGTAGGTTCAAGACTCAGGCTGTCATCTGAGTCACTATCACCATCACTGTTTACCAAAAACAACAAGGGCAAGTTTTATAAACAGAAAAGTATTTGAAAAATGGGAAAAACTTTCTGTCAGCAGACTTACCAAGGCAGTAATATTGGCTTGGTAAGACTGACATCCACAAGGCAAGGGACTAGTCACCACTCTTCATGGGCTTGGGGGCTGAATGGTTGCACCACTTCTCGTCACTTTTTGCCTCTACATAGCTGTCTTGTTGTAATGTTTCTTGAGAGTTTACTTGCACAAGGACCATTGCATTGAAAGAAAAGACTGGTGTTGATGTGAATGTTAGATGATACATTATTTATCCTGTTCTATTTCTCTGGAGTTTAATTAGAAAAAAATCATCAATGTCTTGTGAGAGTTTATGTGTTCAAAGAAAAGGTTGAAGCTTATGTATATTAGAATGTTCAGAATGACAAAGTACATACAGTGGAAGTAAATAACCTTCACTAATCTATCTCTGGAGTTTGATTATGAGTGTTGACTGTGATCACTGAGTTGTTTACCTGTTTACTTCCTCTCCCATGTTGGTATAGGCCACTGGTGCAGTACATGCAGGACCTGGGGGGAGAGGGGGAGGTGCTGCAGCTGGCCTGGCGCATTGTCAACGACAGCCTCAGGACAGATGTGTGTCTGCTCTTCCCACCCTACGAGATTGCCCTTGGTGAGTGTTGAGAACTCCCCACACAGGTGTCAGGTTAGGTTATGTAGTGTTGATGGTTTCCTGTGTTAGTAATGCTTTGCTCTTTCTCATTACTCTCTCTCCCTTCTTTCCATCTTCATGTCACTCAAAAATCTTTATTTGATTTGAATTTTTGTCATAGGAATTTATTATTATTATTATTAGTAGTAGTAGTAGCTACTGTTATCATCATTGCTATTATCCCATTTATGGCTCCCTGCCTCACTTGTTCCTCCCTCCCTCTTCCCCGACCCAACCTGCTTATCTACCCACCTACCCATCTACCTACCTGCCTCCCTAGGTCCCTCTTCTTATCTGACCACTCTACCTACTAACCTTCCTGGCTACCTACTTGCCAAACCCAACTTATCCACTTACTTTACACAGCTTGCATCCACATGGCATGTGTGGTGCACCAGAAGGACTGCAAGCAATGGTTTGCTGAGCTCAACACTGACCTGGACCGCATTATGGAGATCACACGCTACATTCTCAACCTGTATGAATTGTGGAAGACGTATGACGAGCGCAAAGAAGTTCAGGCTCTGCTGCAGAAGATGCCTAAGCCTACCACGCAGCCAGTGCCCCGGTGATCAGAGCCCAGCCTCTACAGGATGTGTGAGGGACCAGCAGCAGCAGCAGCAGGGATGGCTACTAATGGGGTGGTGGGGGGGCTGCAGGCAGCCATGTGTGACATGCAGCCCCAGACACAGCAATGTTTTCTGGCTGCTGCTGCTGCTGCTGCTGCTGCAGCTGCTGTTGCTGCTATGTCAGAGCAAGAGGGGAATTAAAGGGGAGGGAAGAAGGATAAGGAGGAATATAAAGAAATGATATGGCATGGATCAGTGAAGAGGGAACAATGGAAGAGAAATGTTGTCTACTAGGTATTGTGATCGGATTGTAGAGACAGACTAAGGCAGTGTAGTGATCTGAGGGACAGCAGCACACATATGTCAGAGAGATACAGTCTAATGACTGGAAGATGCACATAAGTCCGGAGTGGAAGGCAGTAGGTCCTCCTCATTGTGGTGAAGGAAGGTACATGTGCCTGGTAGGAAGACTTTAAAAAAAAAAAAATTATTTATACAATCTGGGCTTTTTATGGGAATATATGGGCTAAAGGAAACCACCTAATGGAAACCTATTTGAAAGCCTACCCACTTGGGAACCATTACCCCGAGTGGACGCCCAGTCTCCACTCAGACCGTGGCCAGTATTCGAACCCATGCGCTCCGGTATCCCAAGGCACCCCAGAGTGCAAGCAGTTCCACTGTACCACAGCGGCTCTGCCGTAAGGCTGAATACAAGGAAAACTTGGTTCCTCATGTGGTGAGTTAGGGAAAGAGAAAGATAATACCTATGCACCACATTTCAGTGTCTTGGGACACCTTGGGGAACCAGCCAGCCGGCCAACCAGCCAGTCAGCCAGTGAGAGAAGTGGTGGCTGGTGTCCTGGGAACATGAAAGCAGGACGTGCCATCTGCCTTTTCTTTTGTCTCCATTTCCTGTCATTCTTTACATAGCTTTCCTTGTGAAGGGTGCATATTAGCTGTGAAGAAATCTGGAGATTTTGTAGTGGTGTCAATCTTTTATCTATAAGTTAATTTCGATGTGCACTAGTGGCATTTAATCTATTCCAGTGTGGTAGTTCCTGTGGGAAGAATTCACAGGAAGGTACAAATTGTTTTCACCAATTTTTTGTTTGAATATTTTCATCATTGGACTGTGTAGTCACTATGAACACTTCTAAATGATACAATTGTACAACTACTGCTGATTGCAATGTTATAGACAAACACTTAGAAGGTTAGCTAATGGCTTCCTGTCATCACATTGTGCATGATTGTGATCAATGATGTGTCAGCCTCAGCTACTTGGCAACATGCTGGAGTGTTGGTCACTATCAAGGCAAAAGTTGTTTGTCTTTCAATATCACAGGTGTGTATGTGTGTGTGTTTGTAATGCTTTGTTTGGACTACTCTGTTTGTGATTGTTGGCCTGGTGTATAGTTAATTACCATCATTATTATTATCATCATTATTATTATTATTATTATTATTATTATTATTATTATTATTATTATTATTATTACTACTACTACTACTACTACTACTACTACTACTACTACTACTACTACTACTACTACTATTATTGGAGGTGATCCTGTAGTGTTTGTTATTGTGAGATATGTGAATGCCCAAATTTATGTGTGTGTGTGTTTGTTTGTATGTATGTATGTGTGTGTTTGAGAGAGAGAGAGAGAGAGAGACTGGGATAGTTGAGTGTGAGTAAAGAAAGAGTAGAAATAGTTGTCCAGTTGCAGAAAGTAAGAGTGATGTTTTCTGTACACATTACCAGATCCACTACAAGATATTGATAACAAACTCTGACAAAAGATGTCATTGTAAACTAGTTTCAAAATGTTAGCTTATCAAGCATTGTAAAGGTCAATCATTTGATTGGAAACTTTTTTATAAGTTTGTCACCAAAGTGGTGTATCTGCAAGAATTATTGAAATAAAAATGTTGATTAGAAACTACATAGTTCCAAGTTTGTCTCAAAAAAGTATAATATACCTAACCTGTAAGAACTATGTAAGGCAAAAAAATAAAGTTGAAACTAGTTTTGAATTTGTCTCAGCAAACTATTTTATTTTTTAATATTTCAGAAACTATATTGGAAACTGTTTTTAGGAGCATTACAGAAAAAATGTTATACCTGCAAGAATTATGAAGGACAAAAATTTTACCTGAAACAAGTTTTTTTTTATTTGCATCTTGGCAAAATGCTTTATCCAAGAATATCAGTCTCTCTCTCTCTCTCTCTCTCTCTCTCTCTCTCTCTCTCTCTCTCTCTCTAAGTCTGTAATAATGTTGCCTTCACCATGAGCGAGAGAAAGAGAGAGAGAGAGAGAGAGAGAGAGAGAGATTTCCTCTGATAAATATTTTACTACCTGCATACACTCTCTCTCTCTCTCTCTCTCTCTCTCTCTCTCTCTCTCTCTCTCTCTCTCTCTCTCTCTCTCTCTCTCTCTCTCTCTCTAAGTCTGTAATAATGTTGCATTCACCAATAGTAGTGGTAGCAGCAGCAGCAGCAGTTAGTATTATTATTATTATTACTAGTAGTAATTCTTATTCTTGTGTTGCTACTATCATCATTATTGAGCGTGTGAATGATGTGATGGTAGTCATATTATTTTGGCTTCACCCAACACAGTGTTCACAGTGCCGCAGTCACCCCCAGGTTCCTCCTCCTTGCAAACCAACCTCCTTGCACTACTGGACCTGGTTCAGATGTTAGGAAAAGGTCCAGAGTATTACCAGCTCTGATATTAGTGGGTTCATCAATCCATTGTGTAAGTCTCAAGGAGAGGAAACAGTCTATCAGTAGGAGATACATGAGAGTTAACCACTGAGCCAAGAGAGGGAAGGAAGATTGAAGTCGCCAATCAAAATAGTTTGTCTACCAAAACAGAAATCTTGAAGAAAGTTAATCAAAATATCATTGTCCCAAGCATTGTAAGAGGGGTGGGGGCCTGTAGACAACAGGAGCATATACCTTGAAATCAGAAAGATAAACAGAACTCACATTGGGAATGACATTGTCAACTTGGAGACATTTAATGCTGTCATGGACATACAGACAGACTCCATGTTTGTGAGCTTGACCAGGGTTGTCATTTCTAAATAGATTGTATTTAGAAATAGAGATTGCTGCATCAAAAATATCATTGGTAAGCCAAGTTTCTGTAATTCCCAAAATATGTACATTGTTGTTAGTTACAAAATTTTTAACAAAGATTATTTTGTTAGACAAGTTATTTACATTACACAACCCGACATTTAGCTGCGTAAAGGGACATTTGGAACAGGGACAGAAGAGGCATTAGTAGGATCAGGCTGTGACTGAGATTGGGCTAGAGATGTGGAGTGAGACTGAAGCTGAGCAGTTAGTTGTCTTGCAGGATCATTTGCACGTACACGTTGTCGTCTCTCATATAAGTCTTTACGTTGTTTGAAGGTTAGGTGCCAGTTAATATAATATACTCCTTGGTGTTGAGGGCTTTTTCTCAGTTCACTAGTAGAGACATTTAGTGGCTGTTGGCACAGATTGTTGTTATCTGACATGGTGACTCTGTACAGACCTTTCTCTCTGTTGATACAATACAGGTTGGTGAGTGGTGGGCTGGCTTTCAAAAGCAATTTAGAAATGTCCTTAATTATAGTGACAGCAGCTTCATTAGTGTCAACAATGATACATATATACCCCTAAAAATCAGGGAATCCCTCCTCTTCCTCCTCTCCTCCAGCTCAACTATCTCTTCACGGATAGTGGTGATGCGAATGTCATCACCAGCTGACCCAGAGACAGGAACACTGCTGCTGGGCTGCTGCTGGGGAGATGATAGGCCGGGGTGCAGATTGGCAAAACACCTGATCCACCCTATCTGTGAGCTTGCCAACTACCACACATAAGGATTGTACCATAATAGCAAGAATAATTTCTCTCTCTCTCTCTCTCTCTCTCTCTCTCTCTCTCTCTCTCTCTCTCTCTCTCTCTCTCTCTCTCTCTCTCTCTCTCTCTCTCTCCTTCTCTCTGCACTCTACCACAGCCCCTACCACAGTTACCACACCCTCCCGCACCCACAGATCCCGGGAGGAGCCCTTGAGGAGACCTGTGTCCTGTATGGCATCATGATAAACAAGGACGTCACCCACGCCAAGATGAAACACAGAATTGAGAACCCTCGTATTGTGCTGCTGGACTGCCCCCTCCAGTACAAGAAGGGGGGAAGAGCCAGACCTCGGTGGAAATGACTGCCGAGACGGACTTTACCAGGGTGAGAGACAGAGAGACAGAGACTAAGAGTGAGATAGATAGATAGAGAGACAGAGACAGAGACAGAGAGAGTGAGTGAGATACACACTAACACACACACACACACACACACACACACATACACACACACACACACATTTTGTTTTTGCAGGTCATACCACTGAGACGCCTGATAAGGGATGTTGGGTTAGTTTAGGTTAGAGACATTTTTTGGGGGGATGATTAGGCTGATAGTAGGAGAGTAAAAAAAATAAATACATAAATATTCTGTTTCCTACAGGGTGTGACTCAGAAGACAAGGAAGGAAAGAAGGATAGAGATATATAAGGAAGAAAGGCACTGGGCACCTGCTGGAGGAACACATTAACTCTCACCAAACGTTTGTGTGTCCAGTCTGCTCTGAAGTGTTCCACAGAAATTGTCAAGATAAGTAAGTGGTGATGGTGGTGGTGATGGTGGTGTTTCTATGCTTTAAATTCTTGATTGTGTGTTGAAATGCTCTCGTTCAACTTGTAATAGTGTGTGTGTGTGTGTGTGTGTTATGCCAGTAATTCCATGTGGATTAACCTAATCTAATCTAATCTAACTGAACCTAACCCCCCCCTCCCCTCTTCAAATTTCAGGTTCTAAGCCCATGTCCAGGAACACTTCAAGGAGGAGGAAAGGAGGCAGCAGGAGGGAGGAAGAGGATTGATCACAGCCCCTGGGGAATGCTCACCTCCTGGAGATTGACTGAAGATAGAAATGTATAGAGAGAAAGCAAGACAGAGAGAGAGAGGGAGGGTGTTAGGTATGGAAGGTAAGCATAGTGTTTCCCTTTTTATAATTTGAGAGAGAGAGAGAGATTATACTGGGTTAAGAGTGCTTTTTTGTTTTTTTTGTAGTTTGAGAGAGAGAGAGAGGTTGTACTGCATTAGGGAGGGAGAGAGAAAGTGAGAAAGTATACATTTACTGTATACATATAAAGAATAAGAAATATACAGATTTATACATAATAGCAATAGTATTCATATATTAGAGGCATTTATCGATAGATGTAACACTCGTATATATGTGTATGTATACATACAGTATTTGTCTTGTACTATATTGAATTATGAAGAGAAATGTTGTATCATATATTTGTGATTCCCGACAGAAAGAGAGACACACAGACAGACACAATATTACAAAGAAATAAACTGAAATATACACACACACAAAGAGAAGATTGAAACACACACACACACACACACACGTTACATAAATACAGGTGAATTTTTGTATAAGATTCAGTGAAGCCATGTATTCTGTATTAAGGTTTAGCACTGTATATTGTCTAGGCTCCGATATACATAGGCCAGCATACATTATGAGAAGCAGAGTGTTTTATTGTACTCTATCGGCAGTTATGCTCATGTTGTCCATTGAAGAGGTGATTATTCTTACTTTTTCTTATGTATTATCTATCTTAGTTTCTTGTTCTCTTTCTTCTTATTCTTGTTTTGTCCTCCTTTTCCTTTCTTTTCTTTTTCTTCCTCCTCCTCGTCCTGGCAGCATCTCAAACCATACATGCTTGCATTGATTTGTATCCATCTTTTTTAGGTCATATACAATTAATCTCTAACAGTTTAATTCTGTGTTTATTTTCATCGGACGTCTCACAATACAGTGACATGTTTTTGCTGTGTTCTTACAATGTTTGACTTGCCGAGAGTTTGTGTGCATGTGTGTGTTAAGAGGCTGTGATGGAAGTTATTGAGGGTTTTCAAGGGGGTTTTCATGGTTTTGACAGGCTGCGATGGAAGTTTTGTGGTTTTCAAAGATGTTTTCATGGTTTCAGTGATGGTTTGACAGTTTAATAGGTTATAGTGGAGGTTATTTGGGTTTTCAAGAGTGTTCTCAGGGTTCAGTGATGGTTTGACAGTTTGACAGTTTGACAGGCTGTACTGGAAGTTATGAATGTTTTCAAGAGTGTTTTCAGGGTTCCAGTGATAATTTGACAGTTTGACAGGTGGCAGAGGAAATCATTGGGACTTTCAAAGTTTTGACAACTTTACCATCAAAAGAAAGAAAATATTATTGAAAACCAGACTAGTCAATCCTTGTAGCCTTCAAAAAGTCTTGAAGAGAAGGGGTGGAGAATATTTTAAGAACACAGTGATGTATTTTTAATTACACTGCATATTATTTCATTAATTACTTGCATCTATTGGGTCAGTAAATATATTATTCCCACTATATTATTGTATTATTTATTCATTTATTATTTTTATTTATTTAGATAAATGAAAGAGTGTGTGTGTGTGTGTGCATTTCTTTTGCAATTTGATATCTTGTTATGTTCTTATGCAGATAATCTAATTATTTTTGTCTTTGGTAATAATGTTATCTATGTTCTTCCAATCTTTTCCTCACATTCTCTTTTCAATCTTAATATATTCTCATTTTCTCTTATTATTCTCATTTTGTCTTTTCTGCATTGTTCTAGTGATGTTTGCTTCCTGTTTTGTTCTTCAGTTATTATTTCTGACTGTGTTTACAATCTGAGCATGTTCTCTTAATTTTGTTCCCTCCTAACCTAAACCTAACTTTTCCCAGCTTTGTGTGATGTGATCTTGTGATGTTCAGTGTCTTGATGTCATGGAGTCACCAGTGCTGCTCCTGCTGCTGCTGCTGCTTGTGTAACCTATACTATCACTACTGCAACCTCAACTACTACTACTATCAATACCACCACCACCACTACTACTACTGTTGCAACTTTTCATGTTATTCTGAGTCACTATTACTCTTAGAACCAATAAAAAATAGGGTCTCATTTTACTTCAATACTTTCTAAACAAACTGTTGGGTTAATGTTGTAAGTTTGGCAATGTTCTGTAATGTTGTATTGGGAGCATTAGTGGAGAGCAGTGTGTGTTGAGTGGCATTGCTGTGGTATTGTCATACCACAGCAATTCAATAGATGGGGCAGCACGGCTGATGGAGGCAGGCAGCACTGACACACTCAACCCTCTTATAACAACACTGTTATTGATACTGTAATATATCAGTGTGTTTTGGGGATGTTATGATAGCAGAGTGACCTTTCTTGTCATATAGGACTTGGCAGCTTTTCTTTTCTTCTTTTTTTCTTTCTTTTTAATAGGTAACTTGTAAGGGGAAGTTGTGTGTGTGTGTGTCACCTGGAAATTATGAGGTGGTGGGATGTCCGTTGCCATGGTAACTCGCTGCTGAGTGATGTTTGGCCGTCCCTGAGCGGCCCACCGGTGTGCACTGTAAAGGACTGCCTACCACACTCATTATGGCTATCAAACTACTGTTGATTGGTCAGTCTGCCTCACAGCCTTCATTCTGTGAGTGATGCATCAAATAACAACATTCTTAGGGACGGTATTTGGAGGAAAACTGTACACATGAATTATTGCTACGTAAGGCAGAAGTCAGGGGAGGGAAGGGGATTCCTCAGTGTTTTCGTGCAACAT
>CM035185.1:25812498-25817900 GCA_020233015.1 Callinectes sapidus | reverse complement strand
AAAGAACAAAAGTAAAGAAGAAAAGTAAAGGAAGCAGGAATATTGTAGAGAAACAAAGAGAAAGAGAAGGAGAGGACTAAGAAGAAGAGGAAGACAGATCAGGTTGTCTACACAGGAGATGAAACACGTCCCGCATCCGCCTTATCTTCTGCAAGGACAAATTACCGCCCTGAAGGAGGACCCGCAAATCTTATCCTATAGACGAGACGTGTTCGAAGAAGACCCCGATTAATGACCCTGATTAGCGCGTCTGTCATTTGGTACGCGGCCCAGCTGATTCCATTGATAAACCTGGATGAGTGGAAAGAACGGCTGCTACTCGTAATGCTGAGTTCAGGGTGTCTTGTAGTGGTGGTAGTTGTGGTGGTGGTGGTGGTGATGGTGGAGATGGTGAAAGTTAGGTCTGAATTATGCTGAGTGGTTTTCTCGCTGGTTGTATGCTGAGCCCACGTTCGGGGGCTTAATATGCTTTGTGCGATAAGAAGTCACGTGAAAAGGAAAAGATAAACAAAGGTTAGTGTTGAGTGGACTCCGTGAAGTGGTGAGCCCAACTCCTTGGCAGCCATTATTTACTTCAACTGTTTTCTTACTCAAAGCAACTTCTGATAATCGCAGTGTTTAAAGCGACGGACACTCCGCCTTCACGGCCAAAGCCTCTAGCAGACGTACTTTTACCACATAAATTTAAGACTTCAAGTACAAAGTTCATGAGAAACAACACAGTTCCTTCACACTTACCTCGAGTTTACCGTGGCTGCGTTTCGCTAAGCTGCTTCTCTCCTTCTCTCATCACTTGCTTCTTTTCTTCTCACTTTCCCTCTTCTCCTCCCTTCCTCCCTTTCCTTACCTCCCCCCATGGTCACCCCCTTCGCCTTCGACTCCAATAATACTTATCATAAATAACATAACCACTATTTCCTCACGGGAGGCAGTGATGTGGATATCGACGGTGACGGTGATGGTTGGGTGACATTTGTAACGCAAACACAAACGCTGCGGCCTCCTCATATTTCCTTACCCACGCAAGGAATAACCACCTCCGCAGCTCTCCAGGTGGAACGCACACACAGCATTGCTACGGAGATTAGAAGGGGGAAAAATTAAGGATAAAACTCGTTGCGTAATAACTAGTTCACGTTTACCATGAGAAAAACCGTCTGTCTCAAAGTGAAGGAAATTCGCGGGAGAAGTGTTGGTAATAAGAGGCAACGAGACCTTCAGGTGTCAGTTACTTGCCTTTTTTCTCATCACTGTAATCATGTGTAATTACCTGATTATATTGGCGAAGGCCATCTCAGATATTATATTTCGACTGACCGCTTTGGCTGCCTCGCCATTGCCTCGTCTCGCCTTGATATAATTACTTTGTGCGTTCGAGATTCACAGAAAAGCATTAAAAATGGTAGTTTGTGTTTCCCTGGAAAATCCTGCTGGAATTATGAGATTAGGAGCCTGAAGGATTATGGTGGAGCATGTTATTAGGTGGAAGTAGTGGACCGCAGTTCTCCAGAAGGTAAAAAGAGAATGAGTTACCTATGAAAATCACTGGTTTCTTTTGACACACTGCCCAACCACGACGTGTCCGCGCGACGCTGTGATCACACGACATTTGTAATTCACCGTGACTGCGCTTTTTGCCACGAGAATGGATATGTGTAAAAACTAGAAAGGTGATATACATACTCTCACGATACGACGAAATAATGTGCGAGCCACGAGTTTGGCTGAGGATAACGCGGCCATTTTCAGGCGGGTCTCACGAGCTTGGAACACCAGCAATAAATAATGTCAGCCTGATTTACGTTCCATCAAAACCAGTCACTTGAAGCGAGAATATTCTAGTTTGCGACTGAATTACGTTGACATAATTTCTGAGGAAAAATACCTGCAGAAGCCGCAGGGGAAAGCAAGCACTCACAGATCACAGACACTGGAGAAAAGAGGGAGGAAGAAGGGAAAAATCAGAAGCAATCTACGTCTTGTGGACTCAAAGAAGTAAAGTGCATTACTTTTCCTCCGAGGAATCGACGTCATTTGGTTGCACACACACACACACACACACACACACACACACACACACACACACACACACACACACACACACACACACACACACACACACACACACACTTAAAACTTATACTATTACCTACCTACTTCCTACCAGCACCAGGACTTTCTATACAAGGAAGTAGAAAACAGCTAACAAGGCAGCAAGAACCTACAGTGAGACACAATGGTTCCTCGGCAAAGTTGTACATGTAACTAACTGTATTTCTGATGAATGAGGTAACGAAGAGAGTTTCCCGTGTTACTACCAAGTTGTTGACCAATACTGTTACTGAGACTCTTGGTTATCAGGTGGTCCGGTGTCCTAAGCTAACAGAAAAAGGACATATGTACGAGTTTGACAATTATCAGTCGACCTATTGGCACTAACAATGCTATGTAATCTAAAGTAAGGGACGAGGCGTGGATGTTGGATACTAAAGGGAAAAGGGTGTGGGAAATTGTCCCTTCGTGTCTTGTTGTGTTTGATTTTCTCCTAGTGGTCATATTCTACTTCGTTTTTCTTTTTTCATACAACGCTATATTCTAATGGTCTATTTACCAATGTACTGCTCTCTCTCTCTCTCTCTCTCTCTCTCTCTCTCTCTCTCTCTCTCTCTCTCTCTCTCGTCTCTCTCTCTCTCTCTCTCTCTCTCTCTCTCTCTCTCTCTCTCTCTCTCTCTCTCTCTCTCTCTCTCTCTCTCTCTCTCTCTCTCATGTAGTTATCACTTTACGCTCCGCATTTGAATGAAACAGCCCTATCATTATCTCCGTCTTCACCACCACAACCAACAACAACAATAACAGCAACAACATTCCTATCATTACCATGACTATCATCGTTGTCGTCCTGGTCCTCATGATCCTCCTTCCTCCTCTTCCTCTTCCTTTATGTTCCCTCCTCTCATCATTGCCATATTTCTTCTCCTCATCATTCTTCCTCCATATCCTCCTGTTCCTTCCTCCTTTCATCATTGTTGTCGTCGTCCTCCTCTCTTCCTCTCCCCCCCCCCTTCCGTCTCCTCTCTTCGTCTTGCTTTACCTCCTCCTCCCCCTCCTCTCTTGCACTGTCCTCCATTTCCAACAAACATGTTGAAACTTGTATTTCATCACATGTAGACACGGCGACCTCTTGGCTTCTTCGTTGAATTTTCCAAGCGAGTCATTCCCGGAAAACTGAGATGGCGATTTTCTTGGTATATGAGACACTCAAAATGGGTCGTCGGCCGCTTGGGACCCTGTGTGTGGGACAGGGGAGGGAGTGGGGGAGTGCATGGAGAGAACCACGTGGAGGAGAAGGAGAGGGTCTTGCCTGAAGGAGGAAAGGGAAGGAGGACTACAAGAGGACTAAGGGAGGTAGGAGAAAAGCAGGGACAGAGGAAGGAGCAGGGAAAGGACTGAAGGAGGGGAGTCACAAGGAGGAAGGGTAAGGATGTAAAAGGATTGGTGGGGGGAGGAAAGGGTGAAACAGAAGGAATGGATGAGGATAGTGTGGGGGAAACATTGGGGTGAGAGGAACCTGCCTTGTAAGTTGGTTGAGAGAGCTGCTCTACCTTCTGGCGAGGCAGCTTGTCAACACACATTTTGCCTTCGTGGATTTTCAAGGTCACGTTTTCTTTCCTTCCTTCCTCTTCTTTTTCCCCGTTACCACTGGAGAGATATGTGTTTATTTTGCCTTTTTCTTCTACTTTGACTTTTTTTCTGATTACGTTTGTTGCTTTCTTGCATTATTTGTATATTCTCTCTATCTCTCTCTCTCTCTCTCTCTCTCTCTCTCTCTCTCTCTCTCTCTCTCTCTCTCTCTCTCTCTCTCTCTCTCTCTCTCTCTCTCACACACACACACACACCCCCACACACACACACACACACACACACACACACACACACACACACACACACACACACACACACACACACACACACACACACACACACATTTACTTTGGATAGATTGACGGATATTTAGCAAGATTAACAGAGAGCATAACTTGAAAACGAGAGCCAAATTAAAGCTTCTGGATGGTCGGGATGTTCCTTTCCATGTAATTAATAATAGGTGTCCCTTGCCTTGGCTCCCCACGGAACACACTCACCACCACAGCAAAGTGGATGAGCGTAGGCCACTCTAGAACATTGGCCCCTGCAACGTTACTGCACATTTGTCAAACATTGAATTACCTGCACGCACACGCACACACACACACACACACACACACACACACACACACACACACACACACACACACACACACACACACACACACACACACACACACACACACACACACACACACATACACACACACGCACCGTGGAGAAAACCTAAGCCCTGAGAGATAATCTGTCAATTAGCAAACAATTGGGTCAATAGAGACATTATTACTTTTCCACATATTACTGAAACAAGAATAAGATCTTGATGTTTCTGCAACAAAAAAATATAATGGAAAAAATGTGTTCACGTGACATACAGGCAAATTCCTCGAGTGGCATGTTTGAAGCTTAAATGTTGCTCTGAGTCTCTTAATGAATAGCGGATGAGGAGCACAATAATGCATAGAGCTTCTAGAGAGAGGAACGGGGACACGTGGAAAGCTATAATCACGAGAACTCACTGTTTGCTCGGTCAACAAGGTGTGCTCACTTTCCCTGCCGTGTGCCCTCGCTATTGTGAAGGACGAATGGGAACATAAGTTCTACATTGGTAAGGCAGCACTACATGACTGATGTAGAGGGCAGAGTGGCAAGAGGCACTGCAGTGACCCAGTGGTGAAAATTAACTTTAAGAAATATGCATACGTACATTTCCTCAGTCAGTGAGGGCAAATATTGAAATTTTACCAGTTTTATTTGTTGGTCATTAATGTGATGGTTGAGGGAAACGTTTGATTTCACCAGCGGGTGATGTGGTGCGACTTTTCTTTAGTGTGTGTGTGTATGTGTGTGTGTGTGTGTGTGTGTGTGTGTGTGTGTGTGTGTGTGTGTGTGTGTGTGTGTGTGTGTGTGTGTGTGTGTGTGTGTGTGTGTGTGTGTATGCGCGGGGTCTGTTTCTTATATCATTTGGGTCCTCTACTGATATGAGAGTCAAAAATGTTGCTTCAATTTAGTAATGGATAGTCTGAGTGAGATGTTTTCTCTTACTTTTACGCAGGATGGAGTCCATGACGAGGCCTTTGATGCGTCGCGGCGATCGGCGATGGAGGAGATGGCTCACTGGCGTTTCAGGTTTGGTATTGATTTTTCCCCCCCATTTTTTTTAATACTGTGATAAGTTTATCTTTTTCTCCACTAGGATCCAGTGGCATGTTCTTTGCAAGCCAAGCCAAGCTCGTCGATGGTTCAGAAGTCACGGA
>CM035185.1:25807498-25809998 GCA_020233015.1 Callinectes sapidus | reverse complement strand
CACACACACACACACACACACACACACACACGAGGCACATACATAGATGTATACACTTATAGCTTCTAGGAACTGACGATTTTAATACAATGTTGCACGAGCACCCCGCCCTCAGCTTGAACTACACAGCGAACGCCTCCTGATGACATCCACACATCTGATGCTATTTGAGATTAGCGTCCGTGAGAGCCTGGACCGCCGGCACCCCACCAGCCGCCCTCAACACATCATGACTCACCCTCTGTCTGTTAATGGAGACGACTCGGTATGTGGGTCGCAGTGTTACAGTATGAAAGCCTCCTGATTTTACATTTTCGTGGAAGTAACAAAGATTTCCCAGAGTTCCATGTCGATGTGATGTTGTGTACCTTAACGTGACCGTCGTTTGAAACTAGACCTATCGATTTCTAAAACGAAACTCTTATGATTTTTCTGTATATTTATTCATTTAATACATATTCACTTTACACACACACACACACACACACACACACACACACACACACACACACACACACACACACACACAAACAAACAAACAAACGAACAAACAAACTAACACACACACACACACACACACACACACACACACACACACACACACACACACACACACACACACACACAAACAAACGAACAAACAAACTAACACACACACACACACACACACACACACACACACACACACAGAACTACGCACTCACTTCCTCCCATCGACCCGGTCAGTCCTGCTAAACTTTTGAACAAAAATGAGAACATGGAAGCGCTGCACCACAAACGCAGATTCAGAAACTGCTAACAAACCACACACATCACATTTTCTTTTTACTGCAGCGAAATTTCTTTTATTCTGAAACTTATCTTTGCATTTCTAGTATTTCCACACAAGCCATTATCGTCTGGTATTTCAGTTACACAAGAGGACATGAATCACTGGGCACATCTGTTACCATTCAAATTATCTTATTGATAAAACTTGTGCATATCATGTGGAAATCACATAAACTTAAACGGGAAATATGCACAGGTGTTTCTTTTCACATATCCACTCCATCTTTCCTCTATCATAACGTGTGTGGCTTGACTGTGGTAATGAATTGATTTCAAAATTCTGCTCGTGCTTTTTCCAAGTTTAATTGGTAAAAATAAATGTTATCAGAACGTTCTTGTGTGTGTGTGTGTGTGTGTGTGTGTGTGTGTGTGTGTGTGTGTGTGTGTGTGTGTGTGTGTGTGTGTGTGTGTGTGTGTGTGTGTGTGTAATAAAACCGTATTACACAACAATAGTTCATTAAGAAAATTATTATATATTTCCTTGCTAAAATTGCAAGCTTTGACCCAAGAGGAAAATCATTACAATAAAAAGAAACTCGACCGATTCAAATTGTTATAAGGAAATACTCCCTCTTCTCATGAAAGGAAAATGTTCAAAATGCTCCTAAAGATACATACACACACACACACACACACACACACACACACACACACACACACACACACATAAACGCCCGACCCTCATCTTCCCTACATGTGACCTGACTACATCCTCCGTCCTCCCCTTCACTGGCTTCCTACCTTCTCTCCCCTTCTCCCTTCCCTCCATCCCTTCCCCTCCACCCCTCCCTTTCTATCTTTCCCTTCATTCCCCTCTTTCCTCCCATATCCCCTCCCCTTCCAATGCTGGCCTGAAAAGCAAGTGGCATGGCATAACACGCACACACACACACACACACACACACACACACACACACACACACACACACACATCTGCTCAGACTTTACTTCACTCTATAGAATGTTACCTTTAAGTTTTTTCTCGGAATAGTTTGAGTTTCATCATATACAAATTAAGATTAACACACTTCTATAATCTATAATGATATAATAAACTTATCATATGATAATTTGCTCGTTCATGACTTAAGTATATTAATCAGCTGCTTAATGTTACAAATAAAATTATATCGCAAGAAAATAAATAAATTAAAAGGTTAAATTACCAAACACAAATATGATTAGATTAATTAAACTGAAAAAAAAGAAACAGCCGTACAAATAACAGACATATAAAGAGCAACAAAAGATTACAAACACACAAAATAACATACCTTATACAATCCAGAAGAGATAGAAACAGGGAGAGAAGACAAAAGAAAACAAAAATCAAGATAACATTATACAGTAGCGATACAAGTATTCCTTCACTATCCCTTAGATCCTAACGATAAACTGTATCCCCTTTCCAACCCCACGTTAGGTCGGCACATCACACTACATAAGCACACAGCCACACAGCCTTATGTATGTAAATATTCTTCCTTACTCAAGCGGCAGAGAAAGTGGCACCCTTGAAGCCTCGTGTACTCGTAAAACCTCCATCCACTCGTGTAGGGTGTGCCTTGGCTTGCCTTCCCTGTACCTCCCCTCCGACGCTGGTTACCGTAATGATTCCTGACGCGTTACATATCAAGAGGAGTGAACCCACCTTGCTCTTCCTCCCTCC
>CM035185.1:25678968-25691489 GCA_020233015.1 Callinectes sapidus | reverse complement strand
AGAGAGAGAGAGAGAGAGAGAGAGAGAGAGAGAGAGAGAGAGAGAGAGTAAAGGTAGAGATGACGGTAAAAGTGAAACCTTGAGCGTAATTAGGTTTTGCATGAGAGAATAAACTGAGACCTGCATGCTATATTTGATTTTGTTTTATATATTATTTTATTTTAGTTTTATAAGTTAATGTGAACTTATGAAAGAAAGAGAATTTATTGTTTTAGAGCGTAGAGCGTTAGACTGGGGGACTTAAAGAATAGTGAATAGCTTGAAAGACTTACATAACTTCGAAATGATTGTTAGCATTGCATGACAGTACGGAGAGGGAAAGCGTGTAAGTGCAATGGAGCATACAGGTTCAAAGTTGTAAAGGAAATCCCATACAAAATATTACAACATTACAACACAACCTCCTCATTACTGGGATACATTTTTACTACTATTTTTGGATGTGATTAGACCCTTTTATTGACATTAAGAAGGGTCTTTGGAAGTCAGAAGATTAATACCCAGAGTCTGTACTGTTTAAGTTCCTGTATGAGTTTCTGTATAAAATCGAAAAATAATAAGCGGAATAAATATGAAAATGCGTCCCAATACTGAAGCTTAAAAAAAAAAAAAAAAAAAAAAAAATCCCATGGAAAATTCGTGGAAAAAATGAACATAGAGGAACATGTAATATTAGTAGTAATCTTGTGTCAGTCTTACCTGTCCTCCCCTCCCCTCTCTCCCCCATTACAGATACCCGTGTACTCCACCATCTACAAGCACCAGTACATCTCCAAGACCTACTACAAGACCCAGTTCCACACCCAGTACCAGACGCAGTACCAGACCCAGTACGTGCCCAAGTACATCACGGAGACAGTATACAAGACGGACCACCAGTACATCACCCAGTACAAGACCTACTTCCACACCGTCTACCACACCCAGTACTCCACGCATGTCAACTACGTGCCCCAGTACATCACGCACACCCAGTTCCACACCCAGTACGTCACCACCCTGCAGTACCAGCCGGTGTACACTACCCTGTATAAACCGGAGTACATCACGAAGCACCAGTTAGTGTACCATACCCAGTACCAGACCCAGTACCTGCCCCAGTATCTCACAGTGACGAAGGCTTACAAGACCTACAAGACGGTGTGTCCTAAGCCAGCCTACGGATATTAGATCTAACTAAGCCACATGTAAGCCATCACCACCATGACCATTATTTTCTTTCTTCCTTCATATTTCCTTCACTTTCATTCGTTTCTGCTCTACCTTTCTCCTTCTTCCATTATGACCTGCTTTTTTTCTATCTCGTTTTCTCTTTCCTTCCTTTTACCTTCTATAGTAACCTGTTCTACTTGTCTCTCTTCTCCTCTCTGCTGTACCTGCCTCCTTGTACCTACCTATTAGCTGTTTTTTTTGTCTCCTCTCCTCTCTCTCCCTCATTAATTTTCCGCCCTTCTAACCTTTTGGCTATTCTTCCTTTCTCCTCTTTCTCCTTCAATCTTCACTCCGTCTTCTTTCTCCTTATAATCAATCATCTTGTCTTCTCTTTTACATTATTCTTCCTTCACCTTCTTCCTTTCCTATGTTGTTGTCTCACCTCCTTTACTCTTCAATATATTTACTTCCATATAACGATTCTTTCTACCACCTTTACTTTCCTTCACTATAATTTCTTCATCCTCTATCTCCTCCTCCTGCTCCTCCTCCTCCTCTTCCTCCTCCTCTTCCTTCCTCCATAACCATAGACTATTTTTGTAAAGCGTGTAATCAGCTTAACTTAATAAACTGTATGATTGTAACAAGTGTCACAGTGTCAATGTCACGCCCTCCCAGCCGCGTGAAGAGAATTGCCGCCTCTCGTGTCAAGCCAACATAGAATTTGATGGTGGGAAAAAAAGGGAATCGTATCCTCTTAATGTACGATTGGAACCCACTGTTTTCGCACGATATGGGATTAGATTCTCTAGGTTGTGCTACAGTTACTACAGACACGCACACAGAGACAGAAACTCACACACACACACACACGCACATACACACTACATTTTCACACCACCAAAAAACCCCATCACAGCACCAGTCATGCAGCAGGAAGCCTTCACACACCACAGGGTTTAGATCAGGCGCCAGAAAATGCCACAGCACACCGCAGCAGCCCTTCCCTTAAACCTCCAGGAAACGCTCGCAACAAAACATAAACACGGGACGGTCTTGCTCATTGCACTGTCACGAGGCGGATGCTGGGTCGCCCTCAGGAAGTGTCGCGCGGTGTTGGGTGTCTGTGTTCCCATATATCAGCGCTGCAGTGTGAGATTGACCCTTTCAGTATTTGGTCGCATTTTCATATTATGGTTGTTTTGAAGGTGGATTGAAAGATGAGCGTGGTTCTTTGGCAAACTCTGGAACTAACTTCCTGCCTCTGTATTTCCAACAGCCTATGACTTGACTCTGCTTACTATTGGGTGATTTTAGACAGCTTTAGAAACTCATGTGGGGATTAGAATAGTACATACTCTGGCCATTAATCTTTTGACTTCCCTGATGTTGATAAAATCGTTTCATCATTCATAAAACTCAAGCTAAAAATGTGTCCCGGTATTGAAAGGGTTAATGGGTGTAGGATTAAGGGACATACAAGATGATGTGCTCTAAGGCAGCCTGGATAAGCCACCATTACAATCATTATTCTTTTTCTCTTCACTTTTTCACCCTCATATTACTAAGCGTCTATTTTATCAGGTGCTAATGAAAGTTGCTGGTTTGTTTTCATGGATTCAGTGATTGTTAACCTTGTGAGTGTTCCCTTGAAGAAGCTGTAGGTGAAACCAGTCAGGTATAAACTCAACTCCTTACATTTGTGTTTCTTTCCACTTCCCTCCTCAAACTATGAGTGTTGTTAATTTGTGTCACTATGAGTATTGGCGTCTTGTCCAATCTTACATACTCTGGTGCAAATCGTGTTTAAGGTTAGGTTACGTAAACTCCTTAAGTCTGTGTTTCCTTCCACTTTTCTCCTCCAACTTGTGAGTGTTGTTAATTTGTGTTACTTAGTGTATTGGCGTCTTGTCTAATCTTACTCTCTAGAACAATTTATTTTCAAGGTCATTTTCGTGATTCTAGTAATAGTTTAATTTTGTATCAGTATATGTCAGTATTTGTTAATTTTTGTGAACCAAGGATGTTTTATGAGATATATTGGCGTCTTACCTATTTCTATCAAGCCGAAGTGAAGGCTACTGGGTGTTTCCGTGATTCCTGAGACTGCTTAGCTCAGTGGTAGTGCATGAGTCTTGTTCATTGGTATAAGGAATTGAAGTCAAGGCTTGTTAGGGGAAAGGGAAACAAGGCAATACTCAATTATGATGGTTTGCTGCAGACATCACCACACCCTACACTGATAAAACAATACACACATAGACACTCAATATTAAAAATAAACCAAAACTATCAATATAAATACCAACAGGAACAAAATATAACTTCCTTCCCCACGATTTCATTAAGCATTTAACTCCCACTCTGCTATTATCATCCTCATTGCCATTGATCAAATAACACACAGACACTCAATAGTAAAAATAAACCAAAACTATCAGTATAAATACCAACAGGAACAAAATACCACTTCCTTCCCACGACTTCATTAAGCATTTAACTCCCACCCTGCTATTATCATCCTCATTGCCATTGCCTCCTGATGGAAAGAAATGAAACCTACAACACTGGTGGAAGGAGTCTG
This sequence comes from Callinectes sapidus, assembly GCA_020233015.1. Taxonomy (NCBI): domain Eukaryota; kingdom Metazoa; phylum Arthropoda; class Malacostraca; order Decapoda; family Portunidae; genus Callinectes; species Callinectes sapidus. The sequence goes on along the minus strand of CM035185.1, from coordinate 25,687,753 downwards.
TCTTTTCCTCTTCAGTTTTGGGACGCATTATTACCCTGAGGTTTTGGATATGATTAGATGATTTTATTTACATTAAGAAGGGCCCTTGGGAATTAGAAGATTAATGGCCAGAGTCTTCACTATTTCAGTCCCCACATACATTTATAAAGCTGTATAAAATCACCGAATACTAAGCAGAACAAATATGAAAACGCACGTCATGGTACTGAAGGGGTAAATAACGTCATGGTTGTACTGTGGTCACACTCAGAGCAATGCAAAACCATGTGTTGCTAGAACAGGTGGAGAAAAAACATTGAAAGATTAATTTTGTGGTTTTAAGTTATAGGATTAGTGAACATACTTTAATGCAAAAAATAAGTGTGGAAATTTTCAAAGCATTGTGAGAAAAGAATATATAGCAATAAAGAGAAGATATAAGATTAATTTCGCATTTCTAAGCCACAAGAATATTCAATATGCTTCAGTGAATTAAAGAGAATAAGAAAAATTGCAAAGTTTCTAAAGAATAAATAAGTGGCAGGTAAAGAAAGAAAACAACATTATTCACATATTTTCTAGATAACAGGAATTACTGACATCCTTTGGTACAAAAAAAGAAACTGAAAAAGAAACGAAAAATTTGTATGATAACCTGTGATTAAAGAAAAAAGACGGTCTGGAAGGGAAAGAATAAAAAGAATAGAAAAAAAGCAACAACAGGAAACAACAAAACACAACCGCCAGCAGAGTCACTACATGTATTGCCGCTGGAGTGATCGTAAAGGGAATTCCAACGGGACCCAAAAGCGAAACCTAACCTTCACTTTGGAACAGACACCATATCCGCCCTGAGCCTCCTTCCCTAACCCACCCCTATCCTCTCCCTCTCCCCCTCCCTCTCCCTCTCCCTGGTGCGTCTTGGCCCTCCCACCGGAACATCCCCATGCTGTACCTGACCTTGGGAGCGAGAAGTGGAGAGCGGATGGATCAGTGAGTCAGAAAGGGAGAAATAGACGAAATAAAAGTCATATATTGGTGGATGGGAGTGAGGTGGAGTGAAATGTATTGGTGGATTGAGAGGAAAGTGTAGGACAGTGTACTATACATAGACAGATAGATATTTTATTAACCACACCACAATTTTACTATAAAAAAACAAATATGAATAGTCCAAAACGTTACTGTATAACTAACCTTTCAACAAAGTATGTGACAAATGCATAAATCAACGCGACATCAAAATAAATAAATAAATGAATAAATAGATAAATGAACAGATAAAACACACAGACACATATAGCTAAGAAACATAAATAGATACACGTACTTAGATAGATGGATGGATGGATACAAATAGGAGTTTTGCAGGTATTATAATAATGAGTTGAGTTTTAAAGGAATAAGAACAAAAATTAGACGCCACAACAACATAATACATAGACGGATATTGAGGCAATACAAAAAGACCAAAAAAAAAAAAAAAAAAAAAAAGAGAAAAAAGAACAACCAAAGAGGAAAACAAGCAAAAATGGACACAAATCTGCAAATTGTACGAAGAAAAATGAGAGAGAGAGAGAGAGAGAGAGAGAGAGAGAGAGAGAGAGAGAGAGAGAGAGAGAGAGAGAGAGAGACCAGGTCACTACAAAGACATGAAACAACTAAAATAAGCAAGCGACACCCTTACACTTCTCACAAGGTCGCTATTTCCGCCACCACCACCACCACCACCACCACCACCACCACCGCCGTCACCACCCACTGCGACACTTTACTACGCATGTTGCTCGATTTTCGGTGGGAGATGGGGAAGGGGGGAGGAGGGGGAAGGAGGAGTGAGGGAAGGGGAGGGAGATGGGAGGGGGGGAGATATAAGTGTGCTGAAGCTGAAAGGAAGGAAGGCATGAGTACTGTGTGTGTGTGTGTGTGTGTGTGTGTGTGTGTGTGTGTGTGTGTGACCTTGTGTACGGCAGTAAAGGATCTCTACACTGTTGCTTTTCTTTCACCTCCTCGTCCTCCTCCTCCTCCTCCTCCTTCTCCATTCGTTTCACTCTTCTTGTTGTTGTTATTTTCACTTTCTTGCTGTTCTGTTCCTTTTCTTCCTCCTCCTCCTCTTTCTCCTTCTTACACTTTCTCTTTCTCTCTCTCTCTCTCTCTATTCTTTTGTTTCTTATTCTTTTTAATTGTTGTTTATTATTTTCTTGCTTGTCTTCATTCTTTGCTGTTTTCTTTTTAAGTTTTCTTTCTTTCTTTCATTTTTCTTGTTCTTATCTTCTTCCTTCTATTATCTCGCATTTTCTTTTTTTCTCTAAATTATTGTCTTTTTAATTTTTCTTATTGTTTTATCCTCCTCTTCCGTTTATTTGCTTGTAATATTCTCTTTTTTTATTTTTCTTCTCTTAATTAGTCCAAGTCTGTTTTTCTTTGTTCTAGTATTTTTCCTTTTTATTTCTATATATTTCCATTCCATCCCTACCAATCGTCCTCTGTTTCCTCCTCCTTATCCACTTTTTCCTCCTCTTCCTCTCCTCACTACTCTTGGAAATATACCCCCCCCAAACTAGTACTTATACATAATCTCTGAAAAAAACTACACACACACACACACACACACACACACACACACACACACACACACACACACACACACACAGGGAGGTCAGGGAGGTGGTGGTTCTGTGGTAAGGACGTGTTGTGTATTTCTGTGGTCCTGGTTCTAGTCTTGGCTATTGAGAAATGTCGGCGAGGAGAAAGCAACAAGAACAAGAACAAGAGTAACAAAACAGGAATAAGGAGAACAAAAACAGGGACAACAATAACCACAACAAAAAGTATACAAAATAAGAAATGAACAGGAAAAAGGAGAACACACACACACACACACACACACACACACACACACACACACACACACAACAAACACACACAACAACACCACTTCCTTCCACAGCGGACGGCGGGTTCCCTCGGTCAAGGACACAGCACTCCCCCCCCCTTCCCCTCCTCACCTCCTTACCTTCCCTCCCTCCTGTCCTCAGAACCTCCACCCTCTCCCTTCCTCCTCTCCCTGTCCCATCCCTCCTGTCTTGTAATGGCTCACTTTTCTCGCTCCTCCTGTCCTTTTTATACTTTTCTGTCTCTTTCTGTACTCTGTCTCTACCACTGACATTGAATTCAGATCGAAAAAGATCATTAAAGACCTAAAAATCTGCTGCTGTTTAGACTTTCTTTTGTATTCCTTCTCATTTTGTTTCGGCTAATTTACTTAGTTTAGTCAGAGGATGTTACTGTCACATGTTTCTTTCTGTCTCATCTTTAAGCTCTACATCTTGTCTCATCTCAACAGTTCTATTTTCTCGCTATTCCAGTCTAATTCTCTTTCTCTTTCGTCTACATTACTCTGTTTTCTCTTCATTATGACTTATTTTCGTTTAATTTACTTGATTCAGTCAAAGGAAGCTGGTGACGCGTTTCTGTATCATCTTAAACCTATGTATCTTCTCTCGTCTCTACAGTTCTATTCTCTTGCCCTTCCTGTCTCATTCTTCCTCTCTTTCCTCCACTCTGCTCTATGTTCTGTCCAAGGAAGCTCATGCCTCTCCTCCTCTTGGTTCCGTCTCGCCAAGCAGCAGCGAACCACTACCTCATGTTTCAGGCTCCGTTAGTTCCCCAGGGAGTGTCGTCTTATAACCAGTTTACTGCCTGCACATGGCCAAGGCTGCGGAGTGACGGGGAAAGGGAGTGATCTTTAAACTGTGTCTTCTTCGCTCCACGCTTTATTTTTGTTCTTGTTTTGTTATTTATCATACAAGGGTAACTGGTCGTCGTGTTTATATGTTGTGTTTATGTGTTTACTTTTAGAGATGTGAAGTGAAGTGTGTATTAAGGAAAGTAGTAAAGATTAATAACTGTCTTTCATGTTATTAGATATTCTTTGATATATGTAAGAGAACCATCATTGTCTACCTTTCCCTCCTTCTACTACTACTACTACTACTACTACTACTACTACTACTACTACTACAACTGAAGGGAACAGCCCCTTATGAGTACACTTTGAAAAGGATATCCAAACTTTAGTACCTTAAAACCCCTCTCTTGGAACAGCTCAAATCAAAACGAGGAAGTACAGAAGCAGTGGAGAGGGTTAGAGAGTTCATTGGGTGGCGCGTCTGTCTGGCGGGAGGAGCAGCGCCAGGGTCAGCCAGTCAGGTGTGGTGGCGTGGCGGGGTGAGGCGGGAGCAATGACCCAGGAGAAGGCGGGGCGGGGCGGGCACAGAGTCAACCAATACGGCCTTGCCTGGACTACACCTTCCTGCGTGACATTGGTGCTGCTAGATTGCACAGTGTTGTTGTTGTTGTTGTTGCTGTTGTTGTTGTTGTTGTTGTTTTTGATATAGTAGTAGTAGTAGTAGTAGTAGTAGTAGTAGTTGCAGTAGTAGTAGTAGTAGTAGTAGTAGTTGTAGTTGTAGTTGTAGTAGTAGTAGTAGTAGTAGTAGTAGTAGTAGTAGTAGTAGTAGTAGTGGTAGTAACTGTTGTTATTGTTGTTGTAGTTGTTGTTGAAGGAAGAATAAGGATGAGGAGGCGAAAGAAAACAAAGAGAGGGAGGAGGAAAATGAGGAAGAAGAGGAACAGTAGTAGCAGCATTAACATCACCACCACCACCATCACCACCACCACCACCACCACCACCACCACCACCAATATACGAACACAATCCCGTCCAGCCGCGCGATAGAACACCACGACGCAATACTGAACACCTCACAGGATCCACAAATCACCACCAGCAGAGAGGAGGCAGCGCTGAGACGGGAGCCAATGGGGTACAGCAAGGCGAGGTTAAAGTGCTGAAGTGACACAGTAAAGAAAGACGGGAAAGGGAAAGTGGGAGAAGAGCAGAGGAATACGGAAGGTGTTAGTGAAAAGAAACGACATTGGCCGGTATTCTGAAACGCTTTGCTCTCTCATTTTCTCGCCACAACTATTTCCAAAGGCCAAAGAGAGTGTTTCTCCACTTAGTAATATAGAAATTTGATAATCCGCCACTAGAACAGTAAAATATGTCTTTCAATATCCATGTAATTGAAATGCAAGAGTGGTTTTCCAGTTATTAATGAACTACGAAGAAATTTTGAAACATTCTGTTTAAAAATTTCTTCGTAGTAAAACTTGGTAGGATAAAATTATGTAAAGATGAAACGTTTCTCTCTCTCACTCTCATCACACTCTCTACTAAAGTTATATAAGGTGTTTTCCAGTTAATAATGTAGAAATCTTGTTAATCTGTTACTAGGATAATAAAAAAAAAACATGCTTAATTAAACACTTGGGTAAAAGAAACGTTTTGCTCTCTCACTTTTCATCACAACTATCTTCTAAAACTATAGAGTAGCTTAGCCAGATCTACAAGAGTGTTTCTCCAGGCAATAATGAAGAAACACTGTTCGTAAAAAGAACCTTAACCTCTTCAGCACTGGGACACATTTTCATATTCATTCTGCTTATTATTTGTCGATTTTATACAGCTTTAGAAACTCAGTAATGGGACATATTTTTACCACGAGTTTTGGATATGATTAGATGATTTCATTGACGTTTAAAAGGCTCTATGAAGGTCAAAAGATTAATGGCCAGATTCTGTACTATTTTGATCACCACATGAGTTTCTGAAGCTGTATAAAATCGCCAAATAATAAGCAGAATAAATATTAAAAAGTGTCCTTGCACTAAAGGGGTTTAAATTCTGTACAACTTCAACCATGTAAAGCGCTTGGGAGATAGTCGTAGTATGGAGCAAAAATGGTTCGAAATAAGGTTCATAGTGGTATACAAGGTGAAACCGCGAATGGCTCATTAAATCAGCTATAATTCCTTAGATCTGTGCTACCTTGGTGATTCTGCCAATAATCATACACTTGTCTCAAAGATCAACAAGCTATGTAAGTCTATCTTCTAAAACTACACACTCTTATTAACAACCAAATAATAATATATCGTAAATTTACACACTACACTCTTCTGTTATTAAGGAAACCATGAAGTATTCCACCTTCATATTTCTTTTCACACTTCACACTTTCCCTGGCGCCTTATGACCTTGGTGGTGAGGCGTCATCAATCAACCAATCTTTCAAGCAATCAGCTCCACACTTCCCGGAATTTCACTTTTTCAACTTCACTGCAGCGTCACTTATTAGATGGAATGCAGTGCTGATTGTGTGTATTTCTCTCTTCCTTCTGCTTCATATTGTCTTCTCTCTGCTATAACACACCCAGTTCTCTTTCACACGTCCTCCTTTTCTCTTCCTGTATGTATTTCTGTTACTTATTCTTCTTCCTGCTTTATACTGTCTTGTTTTGTTTTTTGTATTTTTCTTCCTTCTGCTTCATATTGTCTACTCTCTGCTATAACACACTCAGTACTTCCTTTTTCTCTTCCTTTCTGTATTTCTGTTACTTATTCTTCTTCCTGCTTTAAACTGCCTATTTTTTCTTTCGTTTTATTTCGTCTGCTTCATATTGTCTTCTCTCTGCTATAACACACTCAGTTTTCTTTTTCACATCCTCCTTTTTTTCTTTAGTATGTATGTATTTCTAGTACTTATTCTTCTTTCTGTTTTAAACTGTCTTATTTTTTTCTGTTTTTTTGTTTCTGCTTCATATTGTCTTCTCTGTACTGTAGCATATCCAGTTCTCTCATATATGTCCTGCTTTTCCCTTTCTGTATGTATTCCTATAATTTTTCTTCCCTCTGTTTCAAACTTTCTATTTTTCCTACCTTTCACTTATTCTATCTATCTTTATCACTAGTTGTTCCTTCCAATACATATTCTATTCTCTGTGGTTTTGTCATACACGTCTTTATTTCAATTTTCTTTCTCTTTCTTCTTTTGTTCCTTATCGATCTCTGTCTTTCTTTCACCATATTTTTCGTTCTTCCATTCATTCATCTTTATTCTTGTTCTTCGTCTTCTCCCAGTCTTCTATTTTATCTTTCTCTTCCTCATTCATTAAATTCCTTTACTTGCATTTTTTCCTAGATCTCTATCTTATCTCATTTTTTTACCTTATCTTTCTCTTGATTCTTGGTATTATATTCATTTCTCATTCTTTATTTTCTTGTACTCCCTTATTTAACTTTCTCTTCCTCGTTTATATCATTTCTATTCTTACATTTATTCCTCGTTCTGTCCTCCTCTCTTGTTTTTCCTTGTTTCTCAATTTTCCTTCATACATTTTACTACTGCATTCCACATATTTCCACTGTTTATCACTAGCATTTTCCTTATTTATCAGCTTCACCTTACGATATTCCCACGCGCTGCTTCCTCATATTTTCATCCTTCTTCAGTCTTTTTAAATATATTTTTTCTCCATCTCACGTTCACTTCTTCTGAAACATTATGAGTTTTATGTCTATTATTCATTTATTTTCAGTTTTTTTCATGGTTTATGCATCCGTAGCTCTTTTTTTCCCTTTTCTCTCCTTATTCCCTCATATAGTTTACTTTCGCAAGGTGTCTAGTTTTTTTTAAGGAAGAGCATCAGAAAGGAGAAAGGCAAAGACGAAGAGAAAAAGGAAGGGAAAGGGGGAGTAAAAAAAATAGGAGGAAAAAAGAGAGGGAGAAAAACTAGGAAGGAAATTGTGTTTTAACATATTTATCGTCCTATGCATATTCTTTTTTTCAAAGTCATTCATGAAATCTTCATCTTATCATTGGCAAAAGACGAAATGTTTAAAGTAAACTAAATCGAGAAAGAATGAGATGGAAAAAGGAAGGAAATATCTCACTTTTTCATCTTTTCTTTCCATATTTGTCACTGTCTCCTCAAATTCCCCCCGGAAAAAAAAGACAGCATGAAAGAAATCAAAGAAGGAAGTACAGGATGGAAATTGTGGAAGCGTTATCATGACTCACTTTTCTTTTATTTCTTTACGTTTTGTTTTTTGATGTTAAATCACTGAATCAAAGGAAATAAAGAGAAGGATGCTGCTTTTTTTAAATATATTGTCAGTCTCGAAGGAATAAGGTAGTCCATATCCACACAGACACAAACAAAAAGAAAGTAAGTGAAATGGGTTTAGAAAAATAAAACACTTCTGGCAAAGAAAATAAAAATATTTTAAAATTTTTACCATAATCCACTTTTCGTTAATTTTCACGTTTCTTTTTTGTTATTTTGCCAAATCAAATTATGTAAAAAAAAAAGAAAAAAAAAGCGAGAAACATTAGAAGTTTTATCATAACTTACTGTCCATAATTTCTATACGTTTTTTTTTTTTATAACATTAAATCGATTAATCCAAACAAACATAAAGGAAAGGAAAACAACAAAACAGGAAACATTAGTTACTTACATACATTTTTTTTCGTTAAATCAGTAAAAAATAAATAAAAAATAAATATATAAAACAAGGAAACAAGCTTCCTTATGATTCACTTTTCATTATTTATTTACGTGTTTCTTACGACAAATGTCTATATCCAAAAGAGAAAAAAAAAAAAAAAAATGAAAGAAAAAACACAAACAAAAACAAGGAACCATTAGAGGAAGTTTTATCATACACATCACTGGTCACACCTCTCCACAAATCTCACCAAACCTTCATCTTTTTATGTGACGAAGATGGACAGACTTTCTCCCTTTGTTGTTCCTCTCAAAACATTTACACTCTCTCAGTCTGTGATTACTCGTTATTCACGCCTGTCACTCACTCAAAAGACACTCTATACCCTGAACCAGTATTAATAGAGATTCCTAAGTATACAATTTTTTCTTAGACGAATTTCTAGTCTTAAAA
>CM035185.1:25668883-25673963 GCA_020233015.1 Callinectes sapidus | reverse complement strand
CCAACACCTTCACTTCTCCACCTCCACCACCACCACCACCACCACCACCACCACCATAACTTCCACTACATCATTCTTTAACCTCGCATATTGGTCCTAACACCTTAATTTCTCCCCCTCCACTACCACCGTGCACTAATACACACAACCAGAGACTAAGCAACAGCGAAACCTAAAAAAAGTAGAGTTTTGGTACATATTTGTGGGTGGATAGTATGAATGATCGAATGCAAAGTAGTAGTTTTTTTTTATTTCTTCATAAGTTTTGTCTTATGATTGAGAACTTGAGGTGAGGGAGATAAAATCGGAAGGGAAAAAATGGGAAAGAGAAAGAGAGAGAAGGAAAGGAAGAAAATAGTGGGTAAAGGTGTGAAATAAAGAGAGAGAGGGAAAAAAGGGAGAGTGAACGTACAAATGAGATTCTCTTTCAACACAAGCTTATATAAAGATATCTTTTGTGTGTGTGTGTGTGTATGTGTGTGTGCACGTGCAGAAAGATATATTGTGTACCTCCACACTCATTCACACTCATTCACACACACACACACACACACACACACACACATGCACATAACCTTGCGAGACACGATAAATATAACAATCGTGTATTGACTCAACAAAATCCACCATGAAAAAAAAAAAAAAAAAAATCCAAAAATTGAAAATAAAAACACAAGTAGGAAAAAATAATGTCTAACACCTCAATATTTTATCTTTCACTCCTTGACACACGAACACCCAAATAACAATGTATAACACACCAAGCACCACCAACACACCTTATTACTGTCTGCTGGTGCATTGAGGAACTTGTGTGATGGAGAACCAGTACTTGAATAGAGATTTAAACCGTATATGAAGAGAGAGAGAGAGAGAGAGAGAGAGAGAGAGAGAGAGAGAGAGAGAGAGAGAGAGAGAGAGAGAGAGAGAGAGAGAGAGAGAGAGATTGTGAGAGAGTGACACGTATGGTCCAAAGCATCAAGGTGTGAACCGAAACTAATGATTCCTCGACCTTGTTACGCGAGCCAACCACATCATTGGCGGGACGTAACCCTGAGGTTGGTGATTTAGGGGGCCCGGGTGCTGGTGGTGGTGGTGGTGGTGGTGGTGGTGGTGGTGATAGTGGCTTGGAGGTGCGACGCGGAACATGGCCGTGAGTAGACAGATGAGGTGTGAGGGAGAGGAGAGGGAGCCGAAGAACCAGGTGGCAAGAGGGGCCAGGAAGGAGCATAGAGCGTGAGGGTGTGTGAGGGGAGTTCAGGTGGGCGTGGTCTGGTGAAACTGGAGGTGTGGCTGTGAATCGTACAGGTCACAGGTTACAAGTCAAGAGTCAACAGGTAGAGGTGCGGCGCGTGGTGTTTAGTTCCCTCTTGTGTTTACCCTTTGCTTGCCGCCCTGAGCCACACCCTCGCGCCCCCTGGAGGTCAAGGGCAAGGGCACGGTGGTATGCAAGTCACTCACGCACGTCTTAGCTAATTATCCCGCCTGCCTAACTACCTGAAGGAGGGCAAAGGAGACACGCGGCAAAGAAAGAGAGTTGAGGTGTGCCAAAAAAGACTTCATTTCTTTCATACAGCTCTTTAGGGACCGACGTCTCAGTGGGTGTTCTCTTTTAATCACTTCATTTTACCTCTAACTACCTGAAGGAGGGCAAAGGAGACACGTGGCAAGAAAGGAGAACTGTAATGTGCCCCCAAAACCTCATTTATTTCATACAGCTGTTTAGGGACCGGCACCTCAGTGGATCTTCTCTTTTTAATCACCTTATTTTATCCCTGGCTGGCTTCCCTTCTTACAAAAATAATCCTCAGTCTTTCTAAGTGTCTGACGAAGGGCGCGAGGGAACACGTGGTAAAAATGGAGGGCCAGCTCTGGTAGTAATCTCTGAGGAAGGACGTGGTAAAGAGGACCAGAATGCCTTTGACCGTGACAATGCTTCAGATAAAGGAAATATACTGCAAGGAAACAATCAGGAGATCAAGGAAGGAGATGAATTCAAGGCCGCGTGGTGTGTTACTCCTGTTTTTGTTGGACTGGTGTGTTAAGGGAAGGGAAGGGAAGGGAAGGAAAGGGAGGAGAAGAGAAGGGAAAATTGTAGGGAATCTTGATCTTGGCCTGTCACTGGGTATGTATTAAGTCGTCTGAGGCAGGGAAGTCTTAATCTCTGTTCATCAACGAGTCTATGTTAAAATGGGGTAAACATGTGTAGGACTTAATGTTAACTCTTTCACTGATGAACAAATTTTCTTCTAAACTTTAAAGACAAAAATTATCTTTTTTTTTCTTTCTTTTAAACTTCTGTGTTTCCATATGAACAGTTTTTACACTTCCGGAAAAGTTGAGGAAGGACAACCATAGCAACAAGAAAGTTTAAAGAACGACAGAAAAGGAAAGGATAAATAAAAAGAACCTTAATTTCTCTCCTTAAGCGGATGAACATTTCACTGTTTGAGGATGAATTTTGCTTTGGGTTCAATGGAAAAAAATGAGGAAAGAGATAGACAACGATTGAAAACCAGCCAGGGACACAACAAGTCTATAGTTATCTTAAGTCAAGATGTAGTTTCGTGATTATTTTGAGATCTACATTATATAGTAAAAAAAAAGAAGGTATATGTTGTGACTTTGATTATATAGTAAGGCAGTTGCTTCCAGTTGCTGATCACGGGAATTTGCAAACCCAGACAGACAAAGGTCTTATCACGCACTGGGACAACTCTGAGGTTCTTTCCTCTTGAAAAGAACGTGATCAAAACACTATATCAAATAAACCTCGCTTGTATTCAGTAATTCAAGAAAAGGAATCCGTGAATCTATTATATTCATGATACTTTCAAACAAGAGCAAATAACACATATTGAAGATAATAACAATGATAACAAGAATATGATTAATGTTGATACACAGCAAGTCACACGAAAGGAAACGCGAGTACATGCTATCAACAGGTTCACACACACACACACACACACACACACACACACACACACACACACACACACACACACACACACACACACACATACACACGAGGTCGGCAATAACCCCACACCCCAGCCCTACGCAAGTCTCCGCCCACTGCTCCACACCTGCACACACAAAGACTCAAACGCGCACACACATTCTGCCGAGACAAAATGGAAACAGTGGAGGAAGGACGCGGGTTTGAGTGTCGCCTTGAGTCAACGGTGCAGGCCAATCAGCTCCGTAATGATCGACAGGCGCGGGAATAGCAGGGCGCGGCGCCGCCTCCTCCAGCTACCGACCCTGGATCTGGCGACACGCACCTCCCCGCCAGGAAGCCGCCTTGCTATATATATCACCTCCACGCCTAGCACATTCAGTCTTCTGCACAGGCCCGCTCAGGACACAGAACCAGAGGTGATACTTCAGTCCTTCCCTCGACCCCCTCCAAGCCCCCCCAACTGCCACCCCCAACATTCCCACCCAACACTCATGTACCTCCCTCAATATTTGCTCGGAAATAAGGAGAGAAAAAAAGATAAAATCCCACAGCATTCCCAAAATTTTGTGTTTTGCCGGAAAAAAGTTCTCGTTCAAAAAACAATGAGTTAGAATAGCGCCATCTCTCGCCCGCAGCCACGCTCTGACGACCTTTAGTTAATTGTCAAGGAACTTTAATATGGAACGTCTTTAAAAGTTTTCAATATCTTGAGAAGCCACAGTATTGCCCCAGGCATTGAAGGAAACCAGAAGAATTACAGACATTAAAAAGATCTTGCATATGAAGTAGTTGACAATAGTTAAGTAATGTCTTGTTCGCGGGGTGGATGTGTCGCGAGACGGCGCTACGATAGTGAGTGACTTTCGATCGGTGTTGCAGATGAAGCGCGTGGCAGTCTTGTTGTTGCTGGCAGCGGCGGTGTTTGCCAGGCCGGAGGCTGAGGCTGAGGCTGATGCTGACGCCGATCCCAAGGCGCAGCCAGAGGCCGACCCTGAGGCAGACCCTGAGGCGGAGGCCGGGTACCTGCAGCACTACCCCCCGCCACCGCCGCCCTGCTACCCAAAGACTCACTACATCACGGACTACAAGACTCAGGTGCAACAGGTGAGTCTCCCCCCTCCTCCATCACCTACAGCCTCACCACGCAGCCCTGCGCCGCACACTGTGCCAATAATGAATACCATTACTACTCCACACTGACGCCCCCTCCCCCTCCCCCTCCCCCCCTCTCCTCCCGCAGGTGCCTGTGTACTCCACGCTGGTGAAGCACCAGGTGGTGCCCAAGACGGTATACCAGCCGGTGTACAAGACCATCCACAACACCAACTACCAGACCCAGTACGTGCCCAAGTACGTGACCCAGACGGCGTACAAGACCGAACACAAGTACGTGACGCAGCACCAGACGGTGTACCACACCCAGCACAACACCCAGTACGTCACCACCACACACCTGGTGCCCCAGTACATCACCAAGTCACTGCACCACACCCAGTACGTCACCGAGACCCAGCACAAGGTGGTGCACAAGACCGCCTACCTGCCCAAGTACGTCACCTCCACCCTGGTGCAGTACCACACCCAGTACGAGTCACAGGTGGTGCCCCAGTACATCACCATCACCAAGGAGCGCCACACCTACAAGACCGTCTGCCCCAAGGTGGCCGTCGCAGTGCCCGTGGCCCCCATCAACCCAGGCTACGGCGGCGGGTACGGATACGGCTACTAAGCACCACACATACAAAGACGCCCGCGATACATCTCTGGCCCGTCCTGCTTTCATCCTTCTCTTTCCCCTGTGTCCTTCCCTCACAGAGACTCTCTAACCATGTAAATATAACGCCGGCCTCAGGAGGAGCTCGTGTAAATAATGTATTCTGAAAGGATTTAGAGTTTTCACCAAAGTCATCTTCGCTAACACTTCTCCCGCTTCTTGTATTTGTTTCCTCTACTATCAGAGAAGAATAAAACTCCATCAAATAGATCAGAGGCATGTTTGGGTACCCTTTGCTGCCACACAGTGACCATGGCAGATCACATCTTCAACATCTACACACATTTATAGAGAGGAATGACATCTGAAAATGAGAAGGCAAGCTCTGTAGAGGCACTAGT
>CM035185.1:25663883-25666383 GCA_020233015.1 Callinectes sapidus | reverse complement strand
TTACTGTTATGCCTGTGGTATTCGAAGGATTATATTAAAAAGAAGATTTGTATATTTATTTATTTATTTATTTATTTATTCATTTATTTATTTTATTTTTTTTTATTTTTTTTGCTGTGAGGAACGGGTTTACATAATTTGGTTAGGTTAGATTAGGTTAGGCTAGGTTAATTTGTTTGTTGTTCAGAGAGAGACAAATGTAAGTACGGTTTGGCGGGGAAACGAAAGTATCTTAATTCAACTTGCATTTTTCCCACCACTCAATATTTAGTTTGTTTGGATTATGTTAGGTTAGGTTAGGCTGGATTGACATAATATGGGTTGGGTTGGATTAGGTTAGGTTAGATTTGACTAACCAAAAGTACATGAAGACTAAATTAAATATGATGTTTACAAATTGCATTCTGTTCAATTGGCCGAGAAATATAAGATAAATAACAGTAAAAATAAAGAAGAAAACAAAACAGTTACCCTTACAAATGTGCTGAAAATAGAACATGCATAACAAAACGCACACACACACACACACACACACACACACACACACACACACACACACACACACACACACACACACTCTCTCTCTATCTCGTCCCTTGAACATGAACACTTTGAGGAATTCCGAGTCACTTCCGTTTAACAAGGTCTTCAAATATCAAGCTTTTGACGTAAATCCCACCAAACCATTACCTGCATTATTATTATTTTCTTTTTCCCTCCTTTTTTTCTATCTTCAGCATTTTTTATTCATCATTTTTGTCATTATCTTTTATGATATTTTTTTTTATACTTTTGTTCGTTCTTATTATCATTTCCTTTTTCCTCTTTCTTCTCCTTCTCTGTTCCATTTTCTATTAAGTTTTTCTTGTCATTATTTTCCTTTTTAACAAACTTCCTTTTCTTCATCCTTATTCTTATTTTCTATTTTTTTCTTCATCTTTTTTTTATTCGTGTAGTTATTTCTTTTCCATTTTGATTTTTTATCCTCCATTTGCTATGCCTCCCTTGCTCCGCTGTTATTTTTTATTTCAACGCTTTATCTTCCTTGTCTTCCTTCTCACTTTCTACCACCTTATTCTCCTCCACTCCACTTTTTTCATTCTCCTTTTTTTTTACATGACTCTTCTCTTCCTTCTCTTATTTCACCATTTTTCATCACTTTCTTCTTATTATTACCTTTATCGAGGCTGAGTCCAATGCCACACTCTTCAATCCCTCTCTATCGTAGTGTAATAGCTATCATGGCATGGAACACTTGTACTCACACTCTCACACATTCACACACTCGTACGTACCAAATATAACCACTGTATTTGCACTAAGCTAACGTCTCCAGCACAGCGCTAGGCAAACTGAGTGCAGTGATCAACATAAGTAGTAAATTAACAGTAGATAATATCGACTTTCTATGTTTATTCTCTTCTTTAATTTTCTTACGGTGACATAATTTACCGTAAAGGCAATGATAATGAAAAAAAATATCCAAAATTGGTATACAAATAATATACACAAAGACGCACAAGAAAAGATGGTAATAACTTAAACAATGACGGAAAGAAAACACACACAATTAAAATATTCACCCTTTAAACGTTCTAAAAAAGGTGACCACGAGGTTAAACAAAAACCAATAAAAAGAACATATGATAACAACGACTACAAACTCAGCGAAAGGAAGCAACACTCACCATCCGTAGAAGTAGTGAAGCTCCTGGGACGAGAAGAAATTACTGTAGTGGTGGTGGTGGTGGTGGTGGAGGAGTCACGGTGGAACTGGCAGGAGGCTCATATTAAAATGATTGTTATAGTAGTTCAGTCCGTATCCTACCATAAATCACTCCCTCTTAATTAACACCTCAACCTTGTGTGACCCTCGAATCAGCATCCACCACCACCCGTCAGCTGTTACCTGGAAAACGCGAATGTCATAAGAGGAACCGGAAAGTAACGAAAGTAAATAGCATCATACGAAGATCATAGGAACATGAAAATAACACAAAAAAAGAACATCACAAAACCATCATAAAAATACATCACATAGATGTCGTAACATCACAAGAAAAAATATCATAAGAACATCTGAAGAACATAAGACCGCAAGGTGGATAAAGAACACGGAAATTGGAGCTCATGGACAGACACATACATATAATTGATCTCTTATTTTGGAAGGAAACAGGATTACAAGTTAACCTAACCAAACCAAACTTAACGTGAACCTACTGTAGCCCTTTACCACCCCGCTCTGTTTTGGGGGACACTACACCCTCCACACGGGTTGTCCTGAAGGTGAGAGGGAGTGATGATCAGTAGGGTAACGATCCGTGAGGCAGTGAGAGGGAAAGGAATGTGACAAAATGATGCCGACGACCACCATCACCACCACCACACCCACCACCACCAACAACAATAACAACAAAATAGCAGCAGTAAAAACAACAACAACAACAATAGCAGTACCAGCAGTAGCAGCAGCAGCAGTAGCAGCAGCAGCAGCAGC
>CM035185.1:25606741-25624245 GCA_020233015.1 Callinectes sapidus | reverse complement strand
ATCAATTGACGCATAATCATTGCTCTTTTTTCCCCCCCACTTTTTTCCTCCCTGACCTCCGAGTGAAGGTTTTGGCAGCTGCTCTTAGTGCCACGTGGGGAGGTTTCTAAGATGGCACAGGCGGACCATGCGGGGGTGTGGGGTGTGGGGTGTGGGTGCAGGAAGGAAGGCTATTATTGGAGCGTCTATTTTGTTGGGAATGTGATATTAATTTATACCATGTTAATCTGGAACATTTCCGCCCCTCATATTTATTACGTTTGTTTAATGGATTTTTGTCTAGTTGGAGTGATATGGGTTTTTAAAAGTTCTTTTCTACATTGCTAAAAGTCACGAGAACTGTTCTATTGTTCTCTGTTGTCTTTAGAAATGATGGATCGAAGAGTTTTAGAGTGAGGAGGTGGACAATAGATGGACATAAGAAGTATAAGACGCAAGAGCAAAACGTTTCATAATACGGGCCTATTTACTACCTCTACCGCAACGAATCCACCTCAAGGTTCTGAGATGAGTACGGCAGAAGGTCAGCATGCTCCATATCCGTGTTGATAGCTACGTGTCCAAGCCAGCCAATCACCAGGGCGGGACTCAAGGTGCGGTGGGGTGTGCCGCCTAGAGGACTTCGGCATCAGTGGCGTGTTATTGTTTGATTATCTACACGCACTTCATCTCTAGAGGAGTTTGGCACTGGTGGCGTGGCATGGAATTTGAACTGATATGTTGGGGGGGGGGGGAGACTTTAGCTGGCGTGGCATGATGAAGTTTGAGAATTTACCACGCGAGGATCAAGGCTTTGCTGATTGCGTGATCTCTGAAGAACTTTGGCACTCGTGGCATGGCTAGGAGTGTGAGTAGATACGAAGCGTGACGTGTTTAGCTACAGGAAGGCCGTGGGGTTTATGGAGGGGCTTGGTGTTTAGCTACAGGAAGGGCGTGGGGTTTGTGTAGTTGTTTGGTGTGTATAGAGGGGTTTGGCTCGCGTATGTTTAGCTACAGGAAGGGCGTGGGGTTTGTGTAGCTGTGTTGGGGGTAGAGTGAAACGCGTGGTGTACTGTGCGTAGGTCGGCGTGGCGTTTAGAGTTCCTACCACGCAGCTCTCAAGGTTCGTTAGTTTTAGTGGTGAACTTTTGCCTCGCGTGATGTGTTTATAGGAAGCTACCAAGCAGGACTCGGGGTTCGTCAAGGTCTGCGCCGCCCGGAGAATTTCAGACTCGCGTGACATGTTTATAGGAAGTCACCACACGGAACTCTGGGTTTGTCAGGGTCTGCGTCGCTTGGTGAACTTTGTGGCCCGCGTGACTTGTTTACAGGAAGCCAGAAGACGCGGCTCAGTCAGGGTTCGTCAGGGTCAGTGAGGGTTGTGTGGCGCCTGGTGAACTGTGGCAGTACTAGTGTGGCGTGTAGTAGCACAGTACGCTTATAGTTCAGTTCAGCTGCACTTGACATTACGTCGTGAGATGGGGAGTGGAGTGGCGCACTTTGTCCCAGGGTCACTCACCTCTCGATACGCTCTCTGGGAGTCTCTCTCCTCTCACCAAAGCGTTCCCGTGCAGCCTCGCCACAAGCACAAGACAGGCAATATAGTAATTTTCAAGTTACATGTTGAATTCTTTCCCCTCATTCACTTACTCATTCTCTCTCTCTCTCTCTCTCTCTCTCTCTCGCTCCTAGCCTCACCTTTAGTACAACGGAATACAGTAATAATGGACAGAATTCACTCTCCCTTTCGCTCGCTCGCTCGCTCCTCAGCATCATAAGCACAAGAGAGTATTGTAACTTCAGTATACATAGAATTGTCATTCATTTGCTTGCTCGCTCGCTCGCTCTCTCATTCTCAGTACAAGCAAAATGGAGTAAAAGAGTTAGTTGGAATTCTTATTGTGTACGATGTTCAGTACTGGTCTACTATCAGATGATAGTAACATGAGAGAGTCAGTCCTTGATACCAGATACGTACCGTGTTTGTGTGCGTATGTGTGTAATCTTTCCTTTTTTTCTCTCTCTCTCTTCTTTTCTTTTATCGTGGTATATCTGTCACTTAGTGTGTTTTATAAGTATAATTGCACCGTTATCTGTAGGTCTTGTTGAATATCGGATGAATTTTAGAATGCTTTGTTATCAAAACTTTTTTGCAAAAGGCCACTTACAGAGACGATAGTTGGCTCTTCATGTTTGTCCCTTTCCCCCTCCCCCTCTCTCTTAATTATAGACTAATGATGAGACTATTATGTAGAATAATGAGAACACCTCTTAAGAGTTTTGTTAAATTACTAAATATTCATTACTCTTTCAGAAACTCCAAAATGGCTGGCCAATTTGGTGGGGTCGGTGGGCCTCTCCTTCGTGTTCTTCGTGATCCTGATGAAGGTGCGGCAGTATCTCCTGAGGATCCTGCTGGCCTACCGCGGCTGGATGTGTGAGTGGCGGCGGCAGCTGTTTGTCCTGGTGTTGGTGGCCAATGTCATTTCAGCCACTCACATCCTCCAGGCACTGAGCTTCATATTCTTCAACACATCTGTTTCACCTCCATTATTTCAAAAAGGCTTTATTTAAATTTCCACAAGTTTTCTTTAAGGTGTTTTACAGTTCTAGAAGGAGAGTGAGAAGATTTCTACATTATTAGCTGGAGAAACACCCTTGAAAATGTTATTAATCATATCTGTAGCCTTGGAAATAGTGGTGGTGAGAGAACAAAGCATTTCTAAATATGGGCCTGATTCATTCAGACTTGGAAAATAAGGATCCTAGAGTCTCCCTCTTACTGTATTTACTTTCTTTACTAGATGTATATTTCAACTTTAACTTGTTTCTCTATCCACAGATGAGAATGTGAGGGAAGTGTCTTGGAAGAACAAACTGTGGGGACTGACAGTCAAGTTTGTGTCTGGATACCAGCCCTCTCTGTACTCCTGCCAGCGCTCCCTTCCCCGCATGCCTGTCCCTGCCATTGATGAGACACTTAGTGAGTGATTACACCCTCCACACAGTTTATCCAGCTGTATGGGCTAGCAAGGGCTTCTAATTTGTGAGGGACATGAGTTAATTTTTCACTTTACTCTGAGGGTAAAGAAGATTTTGAAGGTTTTGCCATATATTCTGAAGCATTTCCACGCTACAACCCCTTTACTGCATTCAGAAGACTAGCTGAAATCACACAGGTTTTTAAAAATGCCTTTACAGTGACAGATTAATCAGGTTTTTACAATAGTGAGAGAAGAAACTCTCTTAAGAACATGGTAAATCATCTCTATGACCTCAAAAATTAGCCATAGTAAGAGGAAATGATTAGTACTTGATGACTACAAAGAGTAACATTTCCTCAGGCAAGTTGCTGGATAGCCTGAAGCCACTGTGTTCAGAGGAAGAGTTCAAGGATTACAGCAAGCAGGCACAGGACTTTGAGAGCAGCATTGGCCCTCGTCTGCAGCGCCTTCTGTATCTCAAGTCATGGTGGGCACCCAACTATGTCTCAGATTGGTGGTAAGTTTGCATGTCTGTGTGCTTTCATTTTCTTTCCTTTCTTATTTACTTCATTGTTTGGGGCTATTCCTTTCTTCCATTGTTGTGTGTGTCTTCCTTTCTTCTTTGTGTTTGTCTTTACCTTTCCTCTTTTCTTATTTTTTTATATGTGTCAGTTCCTGTTTCCCTTTCATGTGTATGTCTTCCTTCCTTCTTTTTTCTCTCCTTTCCTTTTTTAAGTGTATTTGATGTTTTTAGCATTTTATCCTTCCAAAGTATTGACTGTAAAAGGCAAAATCAAGAAAGTTTAAATACCTAATCAACACCTGTAATTTTCACCCATGGTTTGTCAATCACCTTTTTATATTCATCTTGTTTTCTACAGGGAGAAATATGTTTACTTGATGTCCCGATGTCCTTTAGTGATCAACTCAAACTACTATGCCCTGGATCACTACATCTGGACTCCAACCTCAAGGCAGGTCAGTGGACACACCTCCCACCTGCAGGTCATGTTGCCTGGGGCCTCATGTAGTTGAAGGAACACATACTTACCTTTCCTCATAGCTGTGTTGTGGAATCTTAAGTCAGTCAGTCAGTTCCTAGAGGTAGTAATCTTTGCTTTTTCTTAAGCATAACACAGCTGGCCACATACTTCCAGAGCAAGGCCTTACAGCATACATTGGTTTATCCTTGGCCCTTCATGATACAACCATTCCCTACCTGCATTACATAAGTAGATGGGATATGAATGTTGATCCCTCACTCCAGGTATCAAGAGCAGCTAACGTGGTGCACTCCATCCTGAGCATCAAGCGACAGATCGACCGTGAGGAGCTGCACCACTCTTACTGAGGAACACCATTCCCATTTGCATGTCTCAGTATGAGAGGCTCTTCTCCACTGTGAGGTGAGTTAACCACACCACTCCACCTCACTTTCCTAACCATCTCAGGGTTATGGACTACCTCTTCACTGTCTTATCTCTCTCAGTGCTATGGTCAGCCTCTCCTCCACTGTGTGATGAGTTGGGATTGATGTGACTGAACGACGTACTAATGTGGAGACTAATTGTAGAGTTACTGAAGGAAAGAATTGATGAGCTACTTCACTTTACCGCTGCTGAGAATATAAATAACAGACTGATGTGGCAAAGCAACAGTTTAATGAGGTGGGGTTTTTTGCAGAGTTCCTGGAGAAGAGATTGACGAGCTGCTGCACTTTGATTCCCGGGAGTCGCGTCACATTGTGGTGTGGCGACAGGGTCTCTTCTACCAGCTGGGCATCTATGACGACAAGAACCAGCTGCTGTCTGTCACTGTGCTGGAGAAATTCTTTCAGGATATTATTGATGATGCTGACAAACACAAAGGTTTTGGGTCTCTGTTTTATTATTCCTTTTATGAATCAGTGATTAGTTTTCTGTTGTTGGTTTTTAAATTTCAAACATTATGGGTCTCTGCTGAGAAATATATTGTTGTACACGGTATTTCCTCAGCTGATTCAGAATTTTTGATAGGTACTTGGGTGTCAGGCTCTCAAAAAAGCTACATTACTTCTTCAGAATCTTTACTACACCTGGACAATTATTATGTTTTTGAATTAACACAAAGTAACACTTCTGGTAAACTGCATGGGGAAGTTTTCTGTTGTCATATCATTAAAGGACTCGTCTTGCCATCATCTCCTTTTTTGATATCTCTTTTTTATGTTGGACTCATTGAGTGGGTAAGGTGGGGAGTTACAATTGGTTCACGTAATCCAAGCACACTTTCATCACACCACTACTCTTGTTTCAGTCGGTTTTCTTACCTCTCTCTCTCTCTCTCTCTCTCTCTCTCTCTCTCTCTCTCTCTCTCTCTCTCTCTCTCTCTCTCTCTCTCTCTCTCTCTCTCTCTCTCTCTCTCTCTCACTTGTCTCATCTTTGCCCATCCTTGTCATCATTGGCAGAGAGTGTGAGTGAGAGTGAGCGCAGCGTTGCAGCTCTCACTGGTCTCCCCAGGACGGAGTGGGCACGAATCCTGAGAGAAAACTTTAAGTCAGGCATTAACAAAGACAACATGGATCTTATCAACAAGGCAGTGTGCATGGTTAGTCCCCATCTCTTGACCAATCCTTGTGTGAGGTGATCCCTGCATGACATAACACAGTCACTTTTCAGAAGGTTAGAGGAACTATTGTGGCATGCCATGTTATGTTTCTTATTCTCTTTGTTGAAGTTTATGTATATTTTTTGTACTAATCCCTTCCCTTTATTACTAACTGACATTCCTTGCCTGAGTGCAGTTGTGTATCTTGTACCTGTTATGATTATCACTGAACTGTTGAAAAGAAGGTGTTGATGCACAGAACTGCCAGCATTCCTTCACTATGCATCTACACCTTCCTCAACCTAAAGTTCCATCCATAGACAACCCCTTCTTACAGCCATCATTGTATTTGTATTGCTATTCTTACATTTTTCTCCAGGTGGTTTTGAGTGATAAAGTTCCTGAGGGCCTATCCGAGAAAGGCAAGATGCTCCTCCACTCTGATGGACGCACATTGTGGTGAGTGTCACAAACTGTTGTAGGTTCACGTACCATCAGGAGTATTTTTTGTGCAAAGTTTTCTAGTTGTACAGTACTGACACACACACACACACACATGACTCAAAATACTGTAGGTACAGGGGAATCCTCAAGTTACAACAGTTCTGTCATAAACTGGTTTTTGCCATAGGTCAGAACCACCAATGACCTTCAATATGTCACTCACCTGATGCTGTAGTCTTTTAACTCCTTCACTACAATACGTATAGATTCTTATCACTTTAAACAATATATGGAATCTGTAGAACCACATACAAGAAAAATAAGGATAAAATTAATAGATTTGGGAGTTTTTATCCAGTACAACATTTGTCGGTGGCTGTAGTACAAGAAAAGATGTCACAGAGTGGTCAAGGATTTGGAAAGCATAGGGCAAATAGCAGAGAGACGATTAAAGTCCCACCGAGAATAAAAAAAAGAGAGGACAGCAGGAGATGTAGCCAAGAAGACCAACTGACTGAAGGTTCTTATTCCTCAGGTGTGATAAGAGTGTCAATGTGTTCTTCTTCCCGGATGGTCAGTGTGGCCTCAATGTGGAGCATTCTATGGCCGATGCTCCTGTCATGGGCCACGTCTGGGAGTATGCAATGACCATGGAGTGAGTCTGCTTCTTCCCTGTCTGGAGTGAAGGTGTTTGTGTTCAGTAGTGAGGGTAGATGTTACATACAGTGACCATGGAGTGAGTCTGTGCATCTCCTTTGTATTTTTGACTTTTTGGTACTTTCAACAGAGTAATTGAGAGGAGATACCTGGACAGCGGACAGGTCATGCCTCCCCCCAAGTCCTTCAAGCCTGGTAATGTGACGTACCCTCGGAGAATCATCTGGGACATCACTGACTCCCTGGAGAAGCAGATCAACAAAGCATACGCCTTCAATCAAAAGGTTTGCTCCAAAATTTCACTGAATTTTACATGTGGAAGCTTTTATGGGTGCTTGAATGATAGGAAATTGAAGAGGAGTATGTAGATAAAAGATTTTTCTTTTGTAAATTTGATTTTGCCCTTCAATCTCCTTCTTATATGAAAAGAAAGCAAAATGCATTCATTACACATTTAGATTACTGCTAGGTTGTTTTTTCTCTTAAACCTTCTTTCTTTATTTATGAAGAAAAGCAGGTTACACATTTATGTTACACAACCAACAAATGCAATAGTAACTCCTTGTTATTTACCCTGGAGAAAGTTTCCATCCCACATTGAATTACAGAACAATGACGACTTGGACCTCGTCATCCGGGAACACACCAAGTTTGGGAAGGGAGTGATAAAGAAGGCCAAGATCAGCCCAGATGCCTTTATTCAGATCTCCCTTCAGCTTGCCTACTACCGACACACTGGCAGGTGACCAACTCTTGTCTCTGTTGTTTTTCTTTTTATATAAGAGAGGCACTGGCCAAAGGGAATGAAAGGAGCAGAAAAAAGACCCATTGAAGTGCTAATATCAGAGGAAAGGAAAAGAAAATGTTATTAATAAATTGGAGGTTAAGTGTTTGAGATTTGTGTGAACTGCAGAGAATTAATTCATAAGAGCATAAGAAGGTAAAGGGAGTTACAAGAGATCAATGGCATTCCCTATATAAAGTACACCTACCTATTTCCAATTATCATCACCATTCATAAATATGTCTAATCTTCTAAAACTTGGCATTAACAATCTGATTACCATGTCTGTTCCACTCATTATCCACCCTATTTGAGAATGGATTCCTTTATATCTTTCCCAAATCAGACTTTATTGGTACCTCCACTTTGCATTCCATCACTTCTCAGGTTCTGCCAGACATACGAGGCCTCAGCAACACGGCTCTACCAGAACGGCCGAACGGAGACTGTCCGATCCTGCACTGAGGAATCGTCAGCCTTTGTTCGGTGTGTATTTTGAAGGCTGGACTCAACATGTAGTAACTTAATCATGTTTTTATGAGACATTCATTGTAGAAAGATATATCACGTCAACTTATCCTGGAATGTTGTACACACTGATAGTATTTCTAGCATAGAGGAGGAAGGCATTGTTAACTTGCATCACATTGACTTTTGCAGGGCCATGGTGAGTAGCAAGATGTCCAAGGAGGAGCTGCTGCAGTTGCTGAGGGTGGCAGGCATCAGGCACCAGAAGCTGTACCGAGATGCCATGAATGGACTGGGCATTGACCGCCACCTCTTTGCTCTCTTTGTTGTCTCCAAGGGCCTGGGTTATGTAAGTTGCCATTAAGTTCATTATATATTATAACTTTTCTAATTTGAACTTATCTTTTTATGGGTGTCTTCTTTCTCTCTCATTTATGCATCTGATAAACAAAAAATGAAACTGCAGGACTGAATTTGTGTTAACCTTCATATTCCTCTGGTGTTCCTCAGGAGAGTCAGTTCCTGGAGTCAGTGATGAGGCGCCCCTGGACTCTCTCTACCTCACAGCAGCCGCAGCAGCAGATCCAAGCCAACACTCCAGACATTAACTTGGAACCGTTCAGGAAAATGGTAAGAGAAAGGAGAAACATGAACAGAAGCAGAGATGCTATAATATTATCATGCTTGAAATGCAAGGGTTTCTCTGATTTGAATTCAAAATATCTATCAGCCCAGAGAAGATGCCACATATTAGCAGACTGTACCAGGTAAAACAGCATAGCAGACAAAGTACAGTGTGAACTCTCCCCACACCACAACTGTATAACACATTTACTGAAAAAAGCTTATGCCTCTCTCTCATTAGTCCATCTCTTCATTCCACATGTCCTTTTCAAATAACTTATTTTCACAGTACGTTTTAACACGTACACCGCTGAAGTAACAGTCTTCATATACTCGTACCTTCGTCACTCCACAATCTTCCCTCAGAAAACATTCCGTAGCACATTTCATCCCACACAGCAATGAAGCAACACTGCAATCTTCTCCCAACAGTGTTCGCCCGGTGGAGGATTTGGACCCGTGTCTGACGAGGGCTATGGAGTGTCGTACATGCTGCCGACTGAGTACAACATCTTCTTCCACGTCTCCTCCAAGCGTTCCTGTCCTTCCACCGACTCCAACAAGTTTGCCGACCTCATATTCAAGAGTATGGATGATATTAGGCTTCTGTTTGACAGCTCACAACTCGACTCATAGTGCAGACTGTTAGATTAGTTCAGGTTTTATCATATTATTCCATATTACTTTCCAGTGAACTGTGTGTATATGTATGGCATTGATGTGTTCATTAAGTGTAAAGAATGTTTTCCTCTTTCAGTGGAGCAAGAACTCTGCTATTTGTACTCTTTTTAAGTTATTTACAGTCTGAGATTATATGACTTTTATCTTGAGTAACTTATAAATCATGTTATTCTATATAAATCTTATTAGAGGGAACTTCAATATTGTGTACAAGATTATTAGGGTAATAATCCACAGTGTGTGCATGTGTGTGTGTGTGTGTGTGTGCATGTGTGTATGCAGTCTTTCATAAGCTTGTGTATTTGTGCTTGACAAATACAGTGATCTCTCTTCAGCCATGGAATTTTAACTGCAGCTTCAAGTGTGTAAGGTTTGTACTCAGTGCTATACCAACTTCCAGCGATAGTGTGATGATAGACCATGTGTCTAAGACTGCACTGTGAAGCAGCACAAAAGTACAATGTTAAGTGTGCTCACTCCAGCAGTGCTCCTAACTATGACTAACACAATACAGAAGACAAGCGACACCTGGATGACATCAGTCCATGTGTGTGTGTGTGTGTGTGAGTGTGTGAGTGTGTGAGTTGGACTCCTAAAGCATCCAATCTTGACTGAGTCCCAACCCTGTGCTACCTCCCTGTCTAGAGAACTAATGGTGGCATGTAAAGACAAATAAAATCTACCGTACATTTTTTGCTCGTAAAAAATAAAAATTTTATAAACCACAAAAGCAGCACATTTAAAATCTATGATTATTGAAATGAAATTATGTCAGGCATTAAATTCTCAGCCTTTCTCTCATCACACAAAACACAGGATGACTAAAGACAATGACCAAGAAGAGCAGCTTACTTAAAACTTATTATTATAAAATGGAAGTTATGTCTGGCACTGAACTATTAACCATTCTCTCATCACGTGAAACACAGGGTAACTGAGTGTGATAACCCCCGTGGTTGAAGAGGGAATACTGTGTGATAACCTACAAGTGTGAGTCATATCTGAACCTCAACTGGTCAGACATTCCACCCACCACCAGTACATTTACACTGTGCATCCCATTCATGTATTGCTGCCAGCCTGGTCTGGACAGAATCCCTGTTAAGTCTGACACACAAGACCATTAATGAAAGCATCACACAGAGGACGTTTCCTTCACAAAACTTACACTCATCGGCACCAGGTGCTTTTATGTAGATTTTATTGAGAAAATGCTGTCAAAGGAAATTCTGTTTGTTAATTCACTGACTTGACCTAAATCATTGAAAGTTTGACAAGATGAACAACCCTCATGTCAAACTCTTCATTGGAAACACTAATATTGCTTTACTTGTTGAAGATTCTGACAAGTTGAGCTGTTATTTCATTCCTATGGGATTTTGTAACCAAATGTGTATTGAGAAACTCACTCAGAAGAGGCAAGCTTTATGAATGAAATGTTCCTCATCGTGATGTTGTCTGTACTACTCAAACATGTTTTGGGAATGTAATGTGTTGTACCAGAATGCAATTAATGGTATATGTAAACTGGCCTACCTACATACTGTAGATTGAAATGAAACATTATTAAAATGAATTCTCGAAAAGGGCATCATTTAGAGTTATTTAAGCCTTAAGCTGCATATTTTTATTTATTTATTTCATTATGATCATTATTACTTAGATACGTTTGTTCATCCCAGGAGTTCTAGAAACAAGATTAGTTTGTGTTACCACGCCAAGTAATCTAATGATCGTCTCCCTCCATGTTGTGTGGTGTGTCGCCTAGAAACACACTCAGGTAGAAATGATCATACTAACATAAATGAATATTAGACCAATGGAGACACGATAAAAAGTTTGTTCTTTATAACAAGGCCGTGTCATATACAATAACTAAACTCACGGATCATTTACATCTTACAAGATTCAGCATCGTGCCGTGTCTGGTTTACAGAACTTATTGAAGCCCCGACATTTCCTTCCCTCAGAGATCTTCACAAATTAAGACCACCAGTTATGAGTGTCCACTGAAAGTTCATTTGTAGTTTCATTTGCATTTGAGGCACATGAGGCGTTCGTTGTGTTGGCAGCAGATCAGTGTTAGAGTGACGGGCGAGGTGGACGTGTGGGAAGGATTCCGAGTATTGTGAAGGGGATCGTTCTGCTCGACTTTGTTGGTAATGTGAGGTCATCTAGACTAAAGTGTACTGAAGCTTTACACGAGATTGAACATGATTAGTGACTGCCAGACAAAACGGGAAAATTGCTGAGTGCCATTTACAAAAGGAAGGAAAAATGTAGCTACATAGATTATGTGAGTGCTCTTCATTAGGCAAAAGTCATAGTCATATCGAAACGCATAGGAAGACGCGTTCATCACTGTGATAAAAGGCGGTATTCTTCTCAGAACGCCGATCATTAGTGACTCCCAGGAAGTGTGTGATTGAAGAGTGAAGGTTTTAAGCGTCTGTCGTTCAGTCACTCCTACATCCTCATTGACCTCGACACAGCCGCCACAGCTACCAAGAAACGGCAGAGGGAAGTGAAACGCGAAGTGTCAATGTTCAGATGGAGCCAGAAGTGACACTCCCTGTACACTGATATATCCAGCGACCAGTGTTCTAGAGAGGGACGCACACTGCTCCCTCTTCATGGATCCTGACGCCACAACACATTTAATGGCATGACATGGGACATGGAAGGGAAACACGAGGTACCAGTATTCACCTAAAGAAAGAAGAGTAACTTGTGGGATATCCAGCGGAAAGGAAGCTGCCTAAAACTACCATCTGTCGTCTTGAGCTGCCTTGACAGGTAAGTTAAACTGGTGGATGTTTCTTTTTTCTTCTTATTTTAGCTTTTTATCATCCTTCATAGTATACCTAATTACAACATGCTTATTGCGTCATAGTTTATTTCGTTGAGACTCATTGCGCGACACCGTCCTGGCCCCGATTAACGCCTCCAGCAGGTGCAAAATCACAAGGTAAATAAAATCTGATGCA
This sequence comes from Callinectes sapidus, assembly GCA_020233015.1. Classification (NCBI taxonomy): domain Eukaryota; kingdom Metazoa; phylum Arthropoda; class Malacostraca; order Decapoda; family Portunidae; genus Callinectes; species Callinectes sapidus. The sequence continues at coordinate 25,612,051 of CM035185.1, read as the reverse complement.
AGTATAAAATATTATTCCAATTTCCCATAAGCACCAGGAAAATTTGGAGAGGAGAGATTGAGCATTTCAGATCCATTATAGAATGAGGGAAGGGATGCTTTGAATGTGTTCAGGGTAATGGAGGAAGGGTGACGGGAGAGGGGAGAAGGTCAAGGGTGAACTGGAGAGAGGCCTGAAGTATTTTTACAGTGAGAGTGATGGGAGAAAAGGGCCAGGAGAAAGGAGGGAGAGAGAGATCTTGAGTGGGGTGGAGGATTAATAGTAGGAGAACTGAGTCTAGGGTGAGGTGGAGAGAGGCTTGAAGTATTCAGGGTGTAGAGGAGGAGATCTAGCGGATAAGGAATGCTAGTAAGATGTTCAGAATGAGGAGGAGGAAGGACAATGAAGGAACAAAATGATAAGGTGAGGTGGAGAGGCCTATAGTTTCCTCAGGGCGTGAAGGAAGCCCAAGGAAGGGAGGGGAAGTTAGTGAAGTGTTCAGGGTGAGGAGAGAGGAGGTGGGGTTTTCAGGGCGAAGTGGAGGCATTCTAGGGTGTGGCGGAGGGAGCTGCGTGGCTGGGTCTGGTGTGGACCACTCGGCCAGCCTTGATAACATGGGTGATGACGTCATCTGCGCCGCCCAGCTGGTACACGAGATGCTCCCACCTGTGAAGCGAGACTCGTTAGCACCTCGCACCTGTCCCACGCGCTCCACCACCATCAGGAGCACGCCGTCTTTATAAGGCCCCATATTCTGAAATGCTCCCTCCGCTCCCTCATCACTATTTCCAAAGATCGTAGAGGTGATTTGCCGGTCCTTCAAGAGTGTTTCTCGTGTTAATAATGAAGGATTCTGTTTTATCTCTCTCCGGATGCGTAAAAAGACTCTTATTAAAAAATGTATGTAACTTTAAATGGAGGCTTGTAGGTAGTAGATGTGCGGCGCTGTAGTGTTGTAGGAAATATGGTAGGAGATGGGAAAACATACTCAATATCAAATAAAAAAAGATACCAGGTGAAAAGATTACATGAAATTGCTAAATAAGAGAATTTGAAATATATTAAATAATCAAATTGAGAAAATCTGTCACCACGGTAGTCATATTAGTAAACAAATATTATGATAATGATAATGAAGTGATGGTAGTAGTAGTAGTAGTAGTAGTAGTAGTAGTAGTAGTAGTAGTAGTAGTAGTAGTAGTAGTAAATCTAGCCATTATTCCAAATCATAAAAATCTTTCTCAAAACACTTTTAAAGGGGACATAAGCAAGTTTCTTAGGATCAATAACCAGGATAGAACCAAAAATAACAGGTTCAGACTGGAGAAATTTAGACTTAGGAGAGAAATAGGAAAGAACTGGTTCTCCCATAGGGTAGCTGGTGAGTGGAACGGACTCAGTCATCATATTATTAGTGTTGAGACGTGAGGGAGTTTTAAACGATTTGACAAGTTTATGGATTGAGATGAGAGGTGGAATTAGGCAGCGGTGCTCTCATGGGGACTGCCACGGGTAGGCCTAACGTTCTCTTGCAGCTTCCTTCACTTTGTTATGTTCCTTTGTTCTTTTATTGAATGCAGTGTTGAAAAAAGTGAACCGTAATATTTGTACTGCTTTTGTTTTCCGACTTTTTCTCTTTTTGTTCATCCATCGGTGCGTCTGACAATCGACTGTGAAAAAGGTGTGCTAACTCTCTCTCTCTCTCTCTCTCTCTCTCTCTCTCTCTCTCTCTCTCTCTCTCTCTCTCTCTCTCTCTCTCTCTCTCTCTCTCTCTGGTGCACGCTCGAGTCTTATAACAAAACTACTACTACTACTACTACTACTACTACTACTACTGACCACCACCACCACCACCACCAGTACCTAGGGGCGTCCAGAACCAGCATGTCTGCCATCTTCCCGGGCTGAAGAGAGCCGTGGGTATCAGCTTTTCGTAGGGCATGGGCGGCGTGCAGTGTGGCGGCCGTGAGTGCCTCGTTCAGAGAGAGCTTGAAGGTGACACAAGCTAAATGCATCACGAGGGGCTGCAAAGAGAGAGAGAGAGAGAGAGAGAGAGAGAGAGAGAGAGAGAGAGAGAGAGAGAGAGAGAGAGAGAGAGAGAGAGAGAGAGAGAGAGAGAGACCATTAGTGGTTATGTGGTGGTGTGTGGTTGGGAAAGTAGTAAGGTTGGGGTGGTATACGGTGTGGTAGAGGAAAGTTTAGTGATGTGGTGTGTGGTTAGGAAAGTTTTCGTTGGTATGGTATATGGTAGAGGAAGTTTAGAGTGGTATAGTGTATGGTAAGGAAAAGTTGGAATGAGGTGGTTAGGTCAGGGTAAAGGAAAGCAGACCACACCTAAAGTATCATAGAAAACTAACGTAGAATTCACAGACGGAAGATATCAGCCAAAATCGATATCAGGTTAAATCACGTTAGATTGGAAAAGTGAATCTGGATCAGGAAAGGGAATTTATTAATCTAGAGTACCTCGAAAACACAACCTACAAATGAGAGGCAAGAGATATTAGTGCTGAAATGCAATACCAATCTTTTCCTGTACCATAACGCGTGTATTGCATCAAATAATTTTAAGTTTGGCTACGTTAGGACAGCAAATAAAGATCGAAGGGAAAACTTAACCTAAAATACCACAAAAAAAGACATAACCTATAATTGAGAGACAAAGTATAGTGTATTTGAAATGTGAGAGCAACCTTTTCAATAATCAAACATCAAATTACTTTGAGTTAGACTACGTTAGGAAAGCAAATAGAGATCGAAGGGGAAACTTAACCTAAAATACAAGAAAAAACATAACCTACAATTGAGAGAAAGAATATATAGCAGTTGAAATGTGAGAATAACCTTTTCCAATAATCAAACATCAAATTACGTTGAGTTAGACTACATTAGGAAAACAAATAGAGATCGAAGAGCAAGCCACTTAAAATACCACAATAAAACAACCTACCATTGAAAGACAGAAGGCATTGGGGTTAAAATCAGAGCCTAGGGCAACGGGAACCCCAGCCTCTATCATGTCCCTGGCTGGGGGAGTGGGGAGGCGCAGGATGTAAGCTGTGGTAGGTAAAAGAACCGCCACTGTTCCTGCCTCAGCCATGGCCGCTATCCCCTCCTTCGATACTTCCTCCAGGTGACTCATGGCCTCTGCTCCCAGGGCCGCCCCCATCTGAGGAGGTGGTGGTGGTGGTGGTGGTTGAGAGGTGGTGGTGGTGGTGGTCGAGTGGTGGTGGTGAGTGAATGGAGTTTTGTTCAGGTGATGATTCAGGATTGTGTGTGGTGGTAATGGTGATGGCTGAGTGATAATGATGATGGATAGTAGTAGTAGTAATAGTAGTAGTAGTAGTAGTAGTAGTAGTAGTAGTAGTAGTAGTAATAGTAGTGGTAGTGGTGGTGGTAGTAGTAGTGGTGGTGGTGGTGGTGGCATAATGACTAATAATAACACAACAATAACAATAATCAAAATCAAAAGAGTAACAGTAGAAGCAGTGGCAGAAAACAGGAAGAAAAAAGTAGTAATAGCAGTAGCAGTAGCCGTATTACCGATAGTAGAAGCAGAAAACAACCAGCAAGGGAAAAAAATATAGTAATCATAGTAGCAGTAGTAGTAGTAGTAGTGGTGGTGGCAGTAGCAGTAATAGCATAGCGGTAGTGAACAGTCAGACGGCCAGATGCACGCCAGCAGCCCACCTCAGCTCCTCCTAGTGGGTTCAGTTCATCGGCGTGAAAGTTCAAGAGGAAGCCGAGGCGCCGCCCAGCTTGGAGGATGGCGCGACTCTGCTCCACTGAGAACACCCCACGCTCGCAAAACACGTCCACTGCATCCACCGACATCTGGGGGAGTTAGAAAAGTCCATATTCTGAGACACTTTACCTCCACTATTCCAAAAAGGCTCCTGTTCAAGTGGCACAAATCTTCTTTTATGGTTCTAATGACAAATGAATAAGGTTACTATATAATGGAGAAACCCCCTCAGAAACTCGGCTTGTCGTCTCTGTAGCCTTTGGAAATAGTCGTGGTGAGAGAGAGACAGCGGAGTGTTTCAGAATATGGATCTAAGTTAGAGTGGTAGTGGTGGTGGTGGTGATGGTGGTGGTGGTAGCAGGCATGAAATATTTACCATAGTTTCTGGTCTTTCAGTGGTGGTGGTGGTGGTGGTGGTGAAGGTCTGGTAGTAGTATTCGTGATAGTTGTTGTTGTTGTTGTGGTGGTGGTGGTGGTGGAAAAATAATTGTGGTGATGGTGTTCTCTAGTCTAGCCTCTCTCTCTCTCTCTCTCTCTCTCTCTCTCTCTCTCTCTCTCTCTCTCTCTCTCTCTCTCTCTCTGGGAACGGATGGAAACTGTCAATAAGTTACAAAAGTACTAGAACTCATTAAGAGTGTGTGTGTGTGTGTGTGTGTGTGTGTGTGTGTGTGTGTGTGTGTGTGCATCCCCGAGGCACAGGAAACAGCAGAAGTGTGGAGCGGATTCACAACAAGGCTGCAGCAGTCACACACACACACACACGTTATCTTTCCACTACCTCTCTCTCTCTCTCTCTCTCTCTCTCTCTCTCTCTCTCTCTCTCTCTCTCTCTCTCTCTCTCTGTCCGTTAGTGACAAGGGGAAAAATTGATACATTCTCACCAAAGGACATTTCTTGACATAATAGTTTGTCGGCAGCAGTGTGTGTGTGTGTGTGTGTGTGTGTGTGTGTGTGTGTGTGTGTGTGTGTAGGGTTACGGGAAATGACACATCCCAAATTGAACGCCAGAACCAGCGGGGAAAAAAAGAAGATACACAAAAAAAAAACAAATTGAAACGAAATAATAATAAAAAAAATCAAAGTTACCAAATGAAATAAAAATAAAGCTTGATTTGTCACGTAATTAAATCACCGCCCCTGCTTTTTATTTATTTATCTATTTTTTTCTTTTTTCTTTTTTACATTTCATTTTCATTCACCTATTTATTTCCAACGTAAGAGTTCATTGCACCGGTGAATGATGAATTAATTAAGTGGTCGTAATGTCATGAAGGAAAGCAGAGCATTCACACGGCATGGACCACCACCACCACCACCACCACCACCACCACCGCCCCCTCCCCGTTGCCACAAGAGCGCAGTGTGTGTGTGTGTGTGTGTGTCTAGCATTGTGTGACGTGGCTAACTCCCGAGCGTTTAGTCTCGTCTTAGTCTAGTCTGTGCGGTTGAATATGCTCCAGTTTAGTTCGTATTTGAGCTTATCTTATCTTAGTACCCGTCTGTGTGTGTGTGTGTGTGTGTGTGTGTGTGTGTGTGTGTGTGTGTGTGTGTGTGTGTGTGTGTGTGTGTGTGTGTGTGCATTTTTT
>CM035185.1:25599236-25601874 GCA_020233015.1 Callinectes sapidus | reverse complement strand
GAGAGAGAGAGAGAGAGAGAGAGAGAGAGAGAGAGAGAGACCATTAGTGGTTATGTGGTGGTGTGTGGGTGGGAAAGTAGTAAGGTTGGGGTGGTATACGGTGTGGTAGAGGAAAGTTTAGTGATGTGGTGTGTGGTTAGGAAAGTTTTCGTTGGTATGGTATATGGTAGAGGAGGTTTAGAGTGGTATAGTGTATGGTAAGGAAAAGTTGGAGTGGGGTGGTTAGGTCAGGGTAGAGGAAAGCAAACTACACCTAAAGTATCATAGAAAACTAACGTAGAATTCACAGACGGAAGATATCAGAGCCAAAATCGATATCAGGTTAAATCACGTTAGATTGGAAAAGCGAATCTGGATCAGGAAAGGAAACTTAATCTAGAGTACCACGAAAACACAACCTACAAATGAGAGGCAAGAGATATTAGTGTTGAAATACAATACCAATCTTTTCCTGTACCATAATATCATTTTAAGTTCGGCTACGTTAGGACAGCAAATAAAGATCAAAGGGAAAACTTAACCTAAAATACCACAAAAAAAACATAACCTATAATTGAGAGACAAAGTATAGTGTATTTGAAATGTGAGAGTAACCTTTTCAATAATCAAACATCAAATTACGTTGAGTTAGACTACATTAGGAAAGCAAATAGAGATCGAAGAGCAAGCCACTTAAAATACCACAATAAAACAACCTACCATTGAAAGACAGAAGGCATTGGGGTTAAAATCAGAGCCTAGGGCAACGGGAACCCCAGCCTCTATCATGTCCCTGGCTGGGGGAGTGGGGAGGCGCAGGATGTAAGCTGTGGTAGGTAAAAGAACCGCCACTGTTCCTGCCTCAGCCATGGCCGCTATCCCCTCCTTCGATACTTCCTCCAGGTGACTCATGGCCTCTGCTCCGAGGGCCGCCCCCATCTGAGGAGGTGGTGGTGGTGGTGGTGGTTGAGTGGTGGTGGTGGTGGTGGTGGTGAGTGAATGGAGTTTTGTTCAGGTGATGATTCAGGATTGTGTGTGGTGGTAATGGTGATGGCTGAGTGATAATGATGATGGATAGTAGTAGTAGTAGTAGTAGTGGTGGTGGTGGTGGTGGTGGTGGTGGTGGTGGTGGTGGTGGTGGTGGTGGTGGTGGTAGCATGACTAATAATAACACAACAATAACAATAATCAAAATCAAAAGAGTAACAGTAGAAGCAGTGGCAGAAAACAGGAAGAAAAAAGTAGTAATAGCAGTAGCAGTAGCCGTATTACCGATAGTAGAAGCAGAAAACAACCAGCAAGGGAAAATAATATAGTAATCATAGCAGCAGTAGTAGTAGTGGTGGTGGTGGTGGCAGTAGCAGTAATAGCATAGCGGTAGTGAACAGTCAGACGGCCAGATGCACGCCAGCAGCCCACCTCAGCTCCTCCTAGTGGGTTCAGTTCATCGGCGTGAAAGTTCAAGAGGAAGCCGAGGCGCCGCCCAGCTTGGAGGATGGCGCGACTCTGCTCCACTGAGAACACCCCACGCTCGCAAAACACGTCCACTGCATCCACCGACATCTGGGGGAGTTAGAAACGTCCATATTCTGAGACACTTTACCTCCACTATTCCAAAAAGGCTCCTGTTCAAGTGACTCAATTCTTCTTTTATGGTTCTAATGACAAATGAATAAGGTTACTATAATGGAGAAACCCCCTCAGAAACTCGGCTTGTCGTCTCTGGGGCCTTTGGAAATAGTCGTGGTGAGAGAGAGAGGAGTATTTCAGAATATGGATCTAAGTTAGAGTGGTAGTGGTGGTGGTAGTGATGGTGGTGGTGGTGGTAGCAGGCATGAAATATTTACCATAGCTTCTGGTCTTTCAGTGGTGGTGGTGGTGGTGGTGAAGGTCTGGTAGTAGTATTCGTGATAGTTGTTGTTGTTGTTGTTGTGGTGGTGGTGGTGGTAGAAAAATAATTGTGGTGATGGTGGTGTTCTCTAGTCTAGCCTCTCTCTCTCTCTCTCTCTCTCTCTCTCTCTCTCTCTCTCTCTCTCTCTCTCTCTCTCTCTCTCTGGGAACGGATGGAAACTGTCAATAAGTTACAAAAGTACTAGAACTCATTAAGAGTGTGTGTGTGTGTGTGTGTGTGTGTGTGTGTGTGTGTGTGTGTGTGTGCATCCCCGAGGCACAGGAAACAGCAGAAGTGTGGAGCGGATTCACAACAAGGCTGCAGCAGTCACACACACACACACACGTTATCTTTCCACTACCTCTCTCTCTCTCTCTCTCTCTCTCTCTCTCTCTCTCTCTCTCTCTCTCTCTCTCTCTCTCTCTGTCCGTTAGTGACAAGGGGAAAAATTGATACATTCTCACCAAAGGACATTTCTTGACATAATAGTTTGTCGGCAGCAGTGTGTGTGTGTGTGTGTGTGTGTGTGTGTGTGTGTGTGTGTGTGTGTGTAGGGTTACGGGAAATGACACATCCCAAATTGAACGCCAGAACCAGCGGGGAAAAAAAGAAGATACACAAAAAAAAAACAAATTGAAACGAAATAATAATAAAAAAAATCAAAGTTACCAAATGAAATAAAAATAAAGCTTGATTTGTCACGTAATTAAATCACCGCCCCTGCTTTTTATTTATTTATCTATTTTTTTCTGTTTTCTTTTTTTACAT
>CM035185.1:25591736-25594236 GCA_020233015.1 Callinectes sapidus | reverse complement strand
TCTCCACATCCAACCCGTAGCCACTCTTGCACTCAGCCATGGTGGTGCCTGGGAGAGAGAGAGAGAGAGAGAGAGAGAGAGAGAGAGAGAGAGAGAGAGAGAGAGAGAGAGAGAGAGAGAGAGAGAGAGTCGTGTTTTATCCGGAAGTGATTCTCTCAAAATATCTCAGAGCCAATATTAAATCATCTTCCATTTTCCTCTTCTTTTCCGTCGTTTCTTCCTTGTTTTTTTTTTTTTTTTTTTTCATTATTCCCTATTGTTTTCCTCCTCGTTTTTTCTTTTGTTTGTTTTAATCTCCCTCTCTCTCTTTTCCCTTTTTAATCTCTTCTTTCACTCCTTGTTTGGAAAAGAAGAAGTCATTAGGATACGAAGGAAGGGGAGAGAGAGAGAAGGAGAAATAGGAAACTGGAGGAGGAGGAAGAAGAGGAGGAGGAGGAGGAGGAGGAAGAGTGTGAAGAGGAGAGAAACTTATTGGCGGAAGAGAGGGAAGAAGGATAAGGAGGAGAACTAAAATGAGAAGGAATTGGATGAGAGGCGGAGACGAATGAAGAAGGGATAATGATGACGTAGAGAGAGAGAGAGAGAGAGAGAGAGAGAGAGAGAGAGAGAGAGAGAGAGAGAGAGAGAGAGAGAGAGAGAATGTGTAGTATACGTCTCCCTGTGTGTGTGTGTGTGTGTGTGTGTGTGTGTGTGTGTGTGTGTGTGTGTGTGTGTGTGTGTGTGTGTGTGTGTGTGTGTGTGTGTGTGTGCCTCACCTGCGCGGGCCATGCGGTGGAGGCGAGGGAGGAGCAGGTGGAGCAGCTGGTCCTCTGTGGCTCCACGTGTGTGCTCCACCGTAAAGTTGATTCCTCCACCAGCCTTGTGCACCTCCATGTACGTTGCTCCAGCCAGCTGTACGTACACACACACCTTTACGTACATGAAGGGAGCACACACACACATACACACGCACACACACACACATTCACCTTGCCTCACCCACTCACGCACACATTCCACTCTATTTCCACTCTATACTTCCACCGCGCTCCTCCACAATAGTCTAGTGGAGTGAACGGTTGAATTTAATTAATGAGTGCTGGAAATATACTTCGATAATTAAGATAATGGTGACACTAGGAATGATAATAATAATAGTAATACTGGGGATGATGATAATTATTGACTTCACTTCAATATGACAACTTAAATAATGCTGCTCAATTATTAGCAGTGTTTCTCTCTCTCTCTCTCTCTCTCTCTCTCTCTCTCTCTCTCTCTCTCTCTCTCTCTCTCTCTCTCTCTCTCTCTCTCTCTCTCTCACCACAACCACCGCCTAATAAACATCCTCTCTCTCTCACAATTTCTCGGTAAATCCGGCAAAAGTCAAACGTTCTGCTTCCGGTGAATATTAATAGTAACAACAATAATAATAATAATAATAATAATAATAATAATAATAATAATAATCGTGGTAGTAACTGTCCAAGATATGAATTTCAAGACATCTCGAGTAAAGAAAGAGAAAAGTATCGTTTTTTCGCGTATTTTTTCCCTTTATTTTTGTTCATTTTCATTTTCCGGGAACGGCATTTTGAAAGGATTTTGTTCCTTTTCTTTTCTTTCCTTTTTTTCCCCTTTTTTTTTTTTTTTTTTTTGTCAGTCTGTGTCACTCATACATAAAGAAAATCGTGACTGTAAAGGTGCGTTTCCACCGGTGTGCAGCACAGTGCGGCACTGTGCTGCACACTGTACTGAACAAATGTATGCGCCGGGGGAAACGGACGAACGAACAGCAACAAATTGTACGCGAACAATTGAGAAAAGGGCGCGCACAGCTGTGAACATGTGTGCGCGTACTCAACTTTCAGTGTATACATTCTGACGCACACGATTACTTTGTGCGCGCACTCTTTCTTGCTTCCGCTACAGGAGCGAAAACATCTGTGTCTGTGCGCGCACAATGGACTGGACAAATGCTAAAATCGTTAAGTTTATTCAGGCCGTTGAAACGCGCCCGGTGCTCTGGGACACTACAAACAAGGATTACAAAGATAAGAACAAAAAACATGATGCCACTAAGGAATTGGGTGAAAACTTTAGCTGTGATTCAACTGAAGTCATGCGGAAATGGAAAATTATTCTTGCTCAATGGCGCAGAGAGCGCAAAAAAATTGCAGATTCAAAAGCTTCTCACCCAACACCCAACACTTGGGCTTTGCTCTTCTTTTCTTTTTTAGTAAAGTGCAGACCACAACACAGGCTGCACCACACAGTACGACCTCTTCCTGTCCGTCCATATTGGCTACTAAATAATAAATCACTGAAGAGTGAGGGCACACTGTACTGAACTTTTTTACGCGCACAGTTCAGCACAAGTGCCGCACTGTTCGCGTACAAAAGTTGCGAACTTTTGGCCGGTGGGTACGCAGTTAACAAGAGGTGTTCTATTTGTACGCGCACTGACAAAGTTCTGCACAAAAAGTGCGCAACAATTGTGCAGAACACGGTTTTGGTGGAA
>CM035185.1:25541884-25553547 GCA_020233015.1 Callinectes sapidus | reverse complement strand
TCTCTCTCTCTCTCTCTCTCTCCTTATCTCTACTACTTCCATCATTCCGCTTTTCTTTTTCTCATTTCCAACCACCTGCACTCAATTCTTTTTCCTTCCTTCCTTTTTTCTTCTTTTCTTTACATTTCCATCAAGCAGTTCTTATTTACCTATCTTCTTAATTCATTCCTTATCTACCATCTTTCTGCTTCCTTACCCACCACCCTCTTTCTCCCTCCCTCCTTCCCTAACCTCCACCAACATTCCCCTACTCTCCCCCTCTCTCCCTATCCACCATCCTCCCTCTCCTTCTTCCTTCTCTACCCTTTCTCTACCCTCTTCCTTATCTACCATCTTTCTGCTTCCTTACCCACCACCCTCTTTCTCCCTCCCTCCTTCCCTAACCTCCACCAACATTCCCCTACTCTCCCCCTCTCTCCCTATCCACTATCCTCCCTCTCCCTCTTCCTTCTGTCATCCAAGCACAGCCCGTAAAACACCACGAGCTCCTTAAAATCACGGTTCTTACATTCCTTCACCCCTTTACAACCGCACCCTCGACGCGACCCTGGACTCCACCACCACCACCACCACCACCACCACACCCCCAGCAGGAAGCAACCGCCCTCCATTGCCTATATATTCCTCCCCCACGTCCCCACCTCGCCAGTCTCTTGTCTTGCCTCGCTACAGCAACACTGAGGTGAACAGTTGGTAGCGTTACACTCCAGCTGTTGCGCGTCACGGCTCGTCACAGCGCGGCGAGCAAACTTATGAGCTTAGATTCTATATGTACACATTCAGTATGGGGATAGTTTTATTGGTTGTGGTTTGAGAAGGGGTTGGTTTCTGCGTGATTAGTGTTTAGTTGGATTTGAAAAGGTGTTATGGTATTGGTTCTTGGGTTGATTGGTTGATGGGTGTAATAGGCAGGTTGTCAGATTGTTAGTGATCAATTATTAGGGTTGTTTAAAGATTAGATACATTTATTGGTAAAAATGATTGGTGGAAATAGATAAGTGGGTTTCTTTTGCTCTTTTTCATGATTTTTAAGTAGTTATGCATCAAACATGGCATAAAGTACCGTTCAAAATCAGTGTTAAAGCAATTCTCATGATAACAAATACAAAAGTGGAAATATATACGTGGGTGTTTTGCATCTTCCATTATTTCTTTAGGAGTTATGTAGCACAGACAGCATAATGTTGGGTTTAAATTCAGTAATAACACAATATTCAAGATGACAAAAAGAGAAGAAAAGTATAGAGTAGAAAGTTGGATAGATAGTACACTTCAAACTATTTTTTTCTCTCTGTACACAGAAGACAACATGTAAGAGAGATAGAGCTCATGAGGGGTTCAGGCAAAGAAGTATCTATTAATCTAAACTGAGAGAAACACCACAACGCTTAAAGAACCAAACAGATCCACCTCACTGCTTCGGAATCTGCATTTGTATTCACTTCTTGTCGAGCGGAAATTGCGTTTTTTCTTCTTTCCCTGAAACTTATGTATTTTTACCATTCTTCTTTTGCACTTAAGAAACATATCTGATCTTCACTCTTTTGGAACTAACGTTAAACAGCGGAACTTTTCATTGTATTCTTTCGGTAGCCCTTGACTACATCCTCACCACACAAAAATATATAAAAGTTTCTAAAGGAAACATTTGTCTGATATGTACATTAGTCCTTTCTCTTACTTATTTATTCATTATTATCATTATTATCATTTATTCTTTGTCTTCCTGTGGCCTTGACCGGATCACTTGTACATAAACAAAACGAAAAACAATCTTAGGAACGCAGGTCATCCGTCAGTGGGTCAACCTTCACAGACAGGCAGCTCACCAACACCTGGGCGGGGGCGGGGGTCTCTCTGGTCATAAATAATTAATGGATGCCTCACCAAGGTGGCGCGGGTGTCATTAGCGTCAGTCTGTCAGCGGCTGATGTCACGACCCGCCTCACGCTGACTGATGGATTGTGCACCGATAGTATGTGTGTGTGTGTGTGTGTGTGTGTGTGTGTGTGTGTGTGTGTGTGTGTGTGTGTGTGTGTGTGTGTGACTAGCGGAGAAATTCATAGATACGTCTTTTTCACTGGCATTGCAATAAAGGCAATAATGATGATCGATATATTATTGTGCATACTGTTTATTATAAAAATGATAATAATGATGATGATAATGATAATAATAATCATAAAGATAATAATAATAATAATAATAATAATAATAATAATAATAATAATAATAATAATAATAATAAATAATAATAATAATAATAATAATAATAACAATAATAATAATGACAATAATAATAATAATAATAATAATAATAATAATAATAATAATAATAATAATAATAATAATAATAACAATTATTATTATTATTTTTATTATTATTATTGTTGTTGTTGTTGTTGTTGTTGTTGTTGTTGTTGTTGTTGTTGTTGTTATTATTATTATTATTATTACGATTATTATTATTATTATTATTATTATTATTATTATTATTATTATTATTATTATTATCATTATTATTATTATCATTATCATCATCATAACAATAATAATAATGACATACATTGTGTAATGATACTATATGAGGAATGAAAAAGGGATAACGGTGTACAATAGTACTTTGTGTGAGTTATCAATGGCCACTAATGCATCGCAGTACTGGTGAGCCACAGGCAGAGGCAGGTCATGGCGGCACAGAGGGCACAGCGGCACTCTTATAATTCTCTCTTAGCCGGCCCTTGCCTCTCCCCAGATGATGCGTGTGACGGTACTAGTGTTGCTGGCCACGGCGGTGTTTGCCAGGCCGGAGGCTGAGGCTGATGCTGACGCCGATCCCAAGGCGCAGCCAGATGCCGACCCTGAGGCAGACCCTGAGGCGGAGGCCGGGTACCTGCAGCACTACCCCCCGCCGCCGCCGCCCTGCTACCCAAAGACTCACTACGTCACAGACTACAAGACTCAGGTGCAACAGGTGAGTCTCCCCCCTTCCCCGCCCTCACCCCTTCGCCCATCACCCACAGCCTCGCCACGCAGCCCTGCGCCGTGCACTGTGCCAATAATGAATACAGCTACTACTCCACACTGACGCCCCCCTCCCCCTCCCCCTCCCCCCCTCTCCTCCCGCAGGTGCCTGTGTACTCCACGCTGGTGAAGCACCAGGTGGTGCCCAAGACGGTATACCAGCCGGTGTACAAGACCATCCACAACACCAACTACCAGACCCAGTACGTGCCCAAGTACGTGACCCAGACGGCGTACAAGACCGAGCACAAGTACGTGACGCAGCACCAGACGGTGTACCACACCCAGCACAACACCCAGTACGTCACCACCACACACCTGGTGCCCCAGTACATCACCAAGTCACTGCACCACACCCAGTACGTCACCGAGACCCAGCACAAGGTGGTGCACAAGACCGCCTACCTGCCCAAGTACGTCACCTCCACCCTGGTGCAGTACCACACCCAGTACGAGTCGCAGGTGGTGCCCCAGTACATCACCATCACCAAGGAGCGCCACACCTACAAGACCGTCTGCCCCAAGGTGGCTGTCGTGGTCACGCCAGGCTATGGCGACCACGGCTACTAAACACGCGGTGCTGGAGCGGGACTCTCTGACCTGAAGTGGATGATACTGGTGAAATAACTTCTGATGTATATTTCTGCTACTAAAGCCTTGTTATTTCTGCAATTGTAAGATAAGTTATGTACATATGACGTATTTCATTTACTCTTTTAAACTCAAACCTTCGACATAAAATGTAAAAGCGCAAAATAAAAACGTATTCTGTTTTCACCTGCGCCTTCACTGTAAAGCTGCAGTGTCGTCTCGAGGCACCAACGCGGCTTTCTCGAGGCATGAAGCAATCAATGCCCGCCACCTGTTCTCTGTGAGTCTAGGTGAGTGGGTGTGTGGAGCTGAACTAATCGTATAACCCTGTCTACTTTCTGCCACAGACCCGCCCTCTCACTGCATACCTCCCACACCTCGCCTCGCCTCGCCCTGCCTGCCTTTAATGGCTCTGTCCAGCGTTACGGAGTGCCTGCCCGCTGCGCCTATTTAATGGCCACCATCGGTAATCCTGTCAGGTTGGGCAACGCTTTGAATTGATAACTAACACTGTAACGAAAGCATCAACACACACACACACACACACACACACACACACACACACACACACACACACACACACACACACACACACACACAGCAAGGTTAGTTATGATGATGATGATATGCTCTTGTTTATCATTTCTTTACGTTCAATTTCCGTAAATCCTTCGGGATAAGACAGACATATCAATAATTCATTTCATGTACTACAAAATTATTCGGGAAAAATGTATCAGGCCATCCATCTCTTCCATCTACCCCATCCTGCAGTCTTTGAGAAGCTCTTAGGAACGTAAATAACACAAGAAAAATAAGGTAACTACAGTGTCCACCAACAAATGCCATTCCTCTCTACCATTAACATAAACCCATTAACCCTCTTAACTTCTTCTCGAGTTACTCACAAAACTCGCAGAACTTCGCGATATCATTTCTTTGTATAACTGTACAAGAGCAATATTTTATAGGGAAAAGCTTAATTACTATCCCCCGCAAGTTTAAACAAGGCTGATCTAACAATGTAATTCCGCAATGATTAGCAAGGCGGGAGGAAAAACGCGGAATTCTCACACAAGAACGCGGGAGAGTGTCTGGCGGGCGGCGGGTGAGGAGTATCGCCCTTATACCAAACCAACGGAGAGATTACTTCGGTGTGTGACTTCAACGCAACCACAAGATAATGATCCAAACGGAGACTCGGACTAAAAATACTTGATGGAAGGAGCTAAAAATACACGGAAGAAAGGAAGGACAAGAATGCCGCCAGATAAGGACGAAGATTGGGGCTTTCTGCTTGATGGATGGTGATGGATGGAGGGCGCGCAGACTGGCAGGTCATCACCATAAACCACCACCACCATCACCACTACCATCATCACGCTAGTGCTACTGTGACAACACCAGCACCTTACACCACCACCGCTGTCACCACCACAAAAGTATGTTTACAAATATGAAAAGTCACTTTGAATATTGATGAACTAATAATAGGATGAATAAAAAGGGAAGGGAAAAGGGATGAAATTAAACGAAGAAGGAAATATTTAGAGAGAGAGAGAGAGAGAGAGAGAGAGAGAGAGAGAGAGAGAGAGAGAGAGAGAGAGAGAGAGAGAGAGAGAGAGAGAGTCAACCAATATCTTTAAACAAACAAACGAACGATATACTACCACAACCATCACACCACCAGGAAACAAAAGCAAAATAAACAAAAGATAATAAATAATATGAATTAAAAAATAATAATAAAAGATCTAAATACGATCGGAAAAAGAGCATAGAAAATTAACTAGAACATGTTGATGAAATAAGAAAAAAAAAAAAAAAAAGGCAAAGCAAAGAGACTACTAAATCACTGAGGCTCATTTAGCAAGCGACGCGCCGCTGCTTTCAGAATAAATGACCTTGAACCGTGTGTGTGTGTGTGTGTGTGTGTGTGTGTGTGTGTGTGTGTGTGTGTGTGTGTGTGTGTGTGTGTGACCTGATTCACCCTTCTCTTCCTCTTCTATTATTATTATTATTATTATTATTATTATTATTATTATTATTATTATCATTATTATTATTATTATTATTATTATTATTATTATTATTATTATTATTATTATCATTATCATTATTATCATTATTATTGTTATTGTTGTTATTATTATTATCATTATTATTATTATTATTATTATTATTATTATTATTATTATTATTATTATTATCATCATCATCATCATCATTATTATTACTATTACTATTATTACTATTACTAGTACTACTATCATTGTTAGAGAAAATGTCAAAGAAGTTGGAACAGATTTCTCTCTCTATATATCACTTTATCTCTATCTATCTACCTATCTATCTATCAATCAATCTATCTCAACCTTAGCCTCAAGCATGCATAAACAATAATGCAAGAAAATTCTGCAAGTCATCATCACTGCAATCATAATCATCATCATCATCACTATAAATCTTCTTATCAGTTACTTCTCCATTGTTTTTTTTTCCTTTCTAGTTTTTTTTTTCTCTCTTTATAAGTATAATTATTAACGTCACGCACCATCACCATCACCACCACCACCACCACCGCCATCATCACTGTTACTACTATTGTGCAACCTTAACAAGAAAGCAGGAAGTGGTTTATCCATGTCACAATCACCACAAACAGCATCATTATCGTCATCATCATTATCATTATCACCAACCCTATCAATCAGATCAAATGAACACTATCACCAAAAATTTATCACAAACCAATAATACCACAATAAAAGAAAAAGAAAAAAACACCGTAGTTCACCGCAAAACTAACACCACCACCATCACCACCACCACCAACATTCACCACAAATTAACACCAGTAGCTCCACCACATTGCCACCACAACCACAGCCACCACCACCACTCCCTAATCACACCCAACCCTCTACTCCTTCCCTTCAATATAACTACATTTACTCCAACTGGGGGGAAAATCACGAAAAATAACAATGCCTAATGTTAACCATTACGGAGCTCGCCTGTGTTGTATTCTGGGTTAGCTTGGGTTAGGTTAGTTTAGGTTAGATTAGGTGAGGTTCAGTTACGTTAGATTAGGTTAAGTTATGTCAAATTAGGTTAGGTAAGGTCAGGTTAGGTTAGATTAGGTTAAGTTAGGTTGAATTAGGTTACATTAAGGTAGTTTAGGTATCTTTAGGTTAGGTTAGATTAGGTTATGTTAGGGTTAGGTCTTAAAACTCATACTGAAATATACAGTTTTCTTTAAGAGATGGGAGAATAAAGTGCCCAAGTCCAAAAAAATGAAAAAGAAAAAAA
Source organism: Callinectes sapidus (assembly GCA_020233015.1). NCBI lineage: Eukaryota > Metazoa > Arthropoda > Malacostraca > Decapoda > Portunidae > Callinectes > Callinectes sapidus. The sequence goes on along the minus strand of CM035185.1, from coordinate 25,546,620 downwards.
GAAAAACAAAAACAGTTAAAGCTAAGCCAAGTTAAAGAAAACGAAAAACAAAACTGTGAAGTGCTGGTGGTGAAGCGTGAGGCATTACTGAAACGTGAGCGAGACGGAACAATAACGCTTCAGTTTGCATGAGTCCCCGCAGAGAACAGCTTCCCACCTCTGACGAACCGCAGCCTAAACTTTCAATCTTGTTTCTCCGTCTATTATTACCAACGCTCTTGTTGTTGAGTGAGGCAATAGAGATGAAAGCAACACTCGCCAGACCAGCAGCGGGGCGGAGGGGAACTGGGCAATATAGGAAGGAATTGGACGAGAGAAGGAGCTCGACGGGTCATGGCAGTTCTGTTGGTTATAGGAAAGTGTTGTAGTAAGAGAGAGAGAGAGAGAGAGAGAGAGAGAGAGAGAGAGAGAGAGAGAGAGAGAGAGAGAGAGAGAGAGAGAGAGAGAGAGAGTGTGTGTGTCATTGAACGGTAACAGCTACAAAATTACTACCGTTAAAAGTGTCACGAAACACATAACAAATCAACTCTTCAAAAAAGATAAAAATAAAATAATCAACATGTGAATAATACAAGTTTATATTTTGGCCGTTATGTGACTGCTAATTTAGTTTCCATAACACCTACGTGAGTAAAAGAAAATAGGAAATTCCACTGGTACTTGTTGATTTGATTTCGCTGTTGCTGCTTTGAGGAGTTGTTTTTGTACCGCTAGTGAGACAAAATATGAGGAGCAGTCCATGGCTCTCTCACGTACACATCAGTCACGTGCATGAATGGAGAAGGTGGTGAAAGAGATGAAGATGAGAATTGACTTTTTTCCCTTTCTTCGTCTTACTTTACTGAATTCATTTTTTGCCGTTTACACTTCCACTGCTAGTCAATCTTTTTAATAAATTTTTACAACATTCGAACGCTTTACATTTATACTACATTTACTTAGAATACATACACATCTGTTGCTTTGAATAGATGACAGTAACCTCATATGATTATTCCTGTAACCCTTTCAGTACTGGGACGCATTTTAATATTTATTCAGCTCATCATTTGGCGATTTTATACAGCTTCAGAAACTCAATAACAATAAAGATAGAACAGACTCTGGATATCAATCTCCTAACCTCCACAGACCCTTCCCAATATCACTAAAATAATCACATCATACCCAAACTTGTGGTTAAAAAAATGTGCCCCGGTACTGAAAGGGTTAATGTTTATACAAAGAATTCATTACAGTGACCTGAATAGCAACAACAAAAGACGACCACGTTAGCCAAAAAAAGGGGGTAATCCGCTTTACTCGTCCATTAAGGAAATAGAAAAACAGACACTTGGAGATCATCATTGTTAAAACACCATTTCTGTTTCGTCATGCCGGACAGAAAAATATATATATAAAAAAAAAAATGGCAGCTCAACCCGACGACGTGAGAAAAATGTCGCAAGGAGTCGAGTCGAGAAAGATCATTTGCAAAGGAAATAGAGTGAATAGAGAGCGAGGTGAACTACAGACAATTCAGGCCAGCTGCATGACGGAGGGAAAAAGGTGGAAGTGAGTGTTTATCATCGAGAAAACAAATCCAGACGATAAGGTAAAGATAAATAAAGAGCCAAAGGGAAAGCCAGGCAGTGTTGCAAGGATCTGGACGTAAAAGGTGAACGTGATAGAAATGAGGGTGGGATGTTGTAGTGTCAAATTACAATGAAGTGGATGGAAATAAGGATAAAAGAGGAGATGAATAGTGAAACATGCGACAAATAAAAAAAATAATAATGGAGAGGATAAAAATAAGAATGGCTAAAAAAAAAAAAATAATAATAAGAGAGAAAGAAGGGATAAATAGTGAAACATGCTGTAAATCCCCCCAAAAAGTGAAGTGGATGAAAGTAGGGATGGTTGAAATAAAGATAACGGGAAAAAGAAAGGGAAAATAGTAAAACATGCGGTGAATAACAAGAAAAAGTGGAGTGGATAAAAATGAGGATGGTTAAAAATGAAGGTAAAGGAAAAAGAGAGAAAAAATAGTGAAACATGTGGTAAAGGTGAAGGTGAAGCATAGAAGTGTTTGATAATACGAGCGTCAGTTCTTCGGTGGGTTGAAGAGAAAGAGAACCATCCATCCCACCCAATAACTACCGTGGGTCAACATCGAACTCATGCTGTTACCACCGCGACCCCACCACTTCACCACAGAGCTACCCACCCAACACCCACGCCTCTACACTCTCTCTTTTACCAGTGAGAGGCAGGCGTCTGGTCATCTGAGGAGGAGGAGGAGGAGGAGGTGGAGGAGGAGGAGGAGGTGAAGCGTGCAGCCAGAATTGGATTGAAAAGCCATTAATCGTGCACTTTCTTTCTACTCTTCCGTCTTCACATCACTGCTATCACTCTCACCATTACAAAAAAACTCACTCCGCTTTCCTCCCCCCCCCCCTCTCTCTCTCTCTCTCTCTCTCTTCACACTCTACCACGGGAACAAGTGCAGGTCAGCATTAGCGTCACTATTTCCACAGGAGGAGGAAGAGGAGGAGGAGGAGGAGGAGGAAGAGGAGTAGGAGGAGGAGGAGGAGGAGGAGGAGGAGGAGGAGGAGGAGGAGGTTGGTCTATAGAGACGTGCCATCTGCCACACACCAACACACCTATAACATCTCAAGTGACAGCTGTGAAAGTGAAGCTACAGGCCATCCTTCTTTCTCTCTTTCTTTTTTTCTTTTCCTTGACTTTTCTTCTTCGTTTTCTTGTTGTTGTTGTTTTCATTCTCTCCTTTATCTTTATATATTCTTCCCTTTTTTTCTTGATCATCTTATCTTATTTTTTTCCTCTCCTTTTTTCTTTCATATCTTCTTTTCACATAACTTCTTTTACATGTGGACCGAATTGGCAAAGTACCGAACTGACAACGAACCGAAATGGCAACAGCAGGCCTCTATGAAACATACCATAGGACCCTTGCTAATCTGTTGAACTTCACAACACCGCCACCACTTAACAACATGTGAAGGAACAACACAGAACAAAACAGAGAGAAAAAAAGACAAAATAAAGAGTGTATCATGAAATTAAAATAGGAAAAGTAAGATTTGTGAAGCACAGTACTGTCAATGAAAGAGATCACCACCAACACTGCCTACTTACCAATTACTTTCCCGGCCCCGTCACGTCCTTCCCACCGCGCCAGTTACCGAGTGTGGAGGAAAGTAGAAGCAATAATAAGAGAAGGAAATATCACTCACAAGCCTCTCTCTGCCTTCGCCACACTTCACTGTCACTTCACCACATCACCACATCACCACATGAAAAAAACTCTCGCTATCTCGTATTGACACGTAAATGCATGTCTGTGTGTGTGTTTTGTCGCTTGATCACGTAAGCCACGACCACTACTGTTACCACACTGAGCTGAGCGGGACTGCAGGAGTGTTTACATGTTATTGGCCGTCTCATTTCAAGTACTGTTCGTCACTCATTATGTACAAGTGGTTTTTCTTTCTCCTTCCTCAAATTCGTTCAGTAAATATCTTCGTTGGGAATGTAGTACGTGTTTGATGTTTGTGATCGATAATGTCACGGTTTGCTCTCCTCTGCTTTCACTGACACCTCCATCAATCTTCCAGTGATAGAAAAAGAAAAGAAATAAATTTGCATGAAACTTACTCTATATATCACGTACTTGTATTTTTTTCTTATATAACAACTATTACTATTCATTTCTTAATCATATATAATTTCTAACATGCTAGCAGCTAAAAAGAAGGTAAGAAAAAATTAGTTCCCGTTCCAGGATTAAGCCCCGGGCAACAGCAGGGCCGTAGAAGTTACTGTCAGGCCACCACTAGTTAAACACACCGCCTATAGCACCCTCCTGGGACCGTCTACGCCTCCATAAACACGAACAAAGGTAGAAATAAAGTCTAAATAAAAAAAAATAACCTATAAAACTATTCCAGTACCGATGGTAGATAGAGACCTTCGCTCTTCGCCCATCAACGCCCGTCAAGCATCACACATCTGGCAGGACAGCACGAGTAGTTACTGGGAGGGGCGAGGACAGGGCTATTTTGGTGCTTGCTTCAAGATCTCTACGCCTCCTGATGTACTGTGGTTCTTGACTGAGTGTGTCTGTGGAAGGGTGGATGTCTAAGGAGCATATGTAATAATAGTATAAGGCTTTTTTTTAGAATAGTAAGATCTTTGGGCGGCTGTACAACACATTAATGAGCATAATAATTACTCATTAGACCAATAACGAACAACAAGAGCAGTGTGGTAAAGCCCAAAACACTTTCATTCTTATACTATATTCAATTTTTTTATCATGTTTCTTCTACTTTATCTTCATGTTTTACTCCACTATTAGTTTTTAGTTTACTTCACGGGTAGTAAGACTTCTTCGTAGCGAGACCATTGTGACTAGCTACCTTATTGATGCAGTGTTACTCGCCATACAAGAATAATACAATATCCACGTGTAACGCACATTCTCCCACTCATTACCACCGCTGTCACATGTGTAGTGGTGATGTGAGTGTCCCTTTGTGTTGAGTGAAGGCCATGACGGGAAGATTGTCGGTGGTTTATTTGTGTTCCTCTCCAGTGGGGCTCGCTGCATCTCATTCACTGCTGCTGTAATGTGTTTTAGTCAAGTAAATACATTTTTTTGAGGTGAATTAATGTAACACTAGAGTACAAAGCTATATTTACATACAATATATATATATATATATATATATATA
>CM035185.1:25537291-25541864 GCA_020233015.1 Callinectes sapidus | reverse complement strand
CACACACACACACACCCACACCACACACACACACACACACACACACACACACACACACACACACACACACACACACACACACACACACACACACACACACGCACACACACACACAGAGGAGGACACAAACAAGGAGGTCAGCAAAGTTAAGACTAAGACCTCGTGACGTGCATTTTGTCAAGGGATTGCAGACCTGCCATTTACACTTCACAGTCTGGTATACATGGCTTATGAGGAGACAAGTGGCCGAGATACGAGAGAGAGAACAACACAGTCCCTCGAGCTGGCAGGATTGTGGTGGTGGTGGTGGTGGTGGTGGTGGTGGTAATCCCTCAACCAGAAAAATGATGGCACGCGGGGAAAGCATTTAAAACATGGAATCATGCTTTGTGTTGTTCTGTGTTTGATGAATCATAATATTTATAGTCGGGGATTGGGAGTAGAGTTATGGTAATATTGTGATCAAAAGTAATGAGCTGCGGTATTTGGTTAGGATGGAATGTGTGGCATTTCTTTTGTACTGAAGCACGTGAGGGGAAGTGAGAGCTCTGACCCGCAATGATTGTTGATGCGATGAGGAACCAATCGCTGTCATTCATCAGCAAAATCTTCGCACGTCACTTGTTTAATCATATCAATAATCTGTTGATGACGTAGAATCTTTCTTGAACATTCATTATAATCATGAAAAACACCTTTAAAAATACAGACTATTAAATATGATAGGGAGTGAAATGTTTGGAAATATCAGTCAATTACACATATTTTCAAACGTTTTCGCATCTCATTGCAATTTCTTTTCAAGTGCTCTACTCTGTAAAATTTTATATTATTAAGGACTTCACCGTAATGCTATGGATAATTTTAGAATTCTACATCGTCAGAAAATGAAACACTCATGGCAAACCAATTTACAATATCCATGCCTTATAAAAAATTTGTTACATAAAAACACAAAACTTTTACAGACAGATGTAATGTTACTATCGTGTGACACTAGCTCTCTCTCTCTCTCTCTCTCTCTCTCTCTCTCTCTCTCTCTCTCTCTCTCTCTCTCTCTCTCTCTGTCTCTCTCTCTCTCTCTCTCTCTCTCTCTCACTGCGTCTGTTTCTGCGTCTTCACGGTATTGTATAAAAGACGTTACTGCTTCTTTACTGAATTGGCTCATTGGAGACAAGAATGTACAGAAACGCCATGGCTGGGTTTCAACACTCGCTAGTCCTTGTGCAGCCGCAGAGATAGATACCCATACAACAAGTTCGGTCATCTCACGAACCCCTTCTGCAGTGCCCCGGCCTGTCCACTCTCCGCTAGCCTCAGCATACCAGCATAGTGGCAAAATAGTGGTAAGCGGTCTCTTTCTGATACAGTTCTTATAAACGCTAGAAAGTACACAATGTCATAATTGGGAGAATAAAGCATTACATATACATATATATGTGGCCATAAGGTAACTAGAATAATACACACACACACACACACACACACACACACACACACACACACACACACACACACACACACACACACACACACACACACACACACACACACACACACACACACACATCATACATGACTCAGCAACACAAACACACACATATAAAAAAATGTTTTTGACTTTGCAACATGAACCCTTTCAGTACCGGGACGTATTTTCATATTTATTCTTATCATTTGTCGATTTTATACAGCTTCAGAAACTTATTTTTGGATTAAAAGAGTCAAGTTTTTGGCCACTAATCTTCTGACCTTCATAAACCTTCGTAATGTCAATACAATCGTCTAGTCGCACCCAAAACACATGGTAAAAATGTGCCCCAGTACTGAAGAGTTCAAAAGAGTACAGCACTGCACGGGCCTGACCGGGATTTGAACCCGGGACCTCTCGCACCCAAAGCGAGAATCATACCCCTAGACCACCAGGCCACGTAAAGACAAACACATTGAGATTTATTCATTCACTTTTTTTTCGTTTTTTGTAAAGATTTCATCACAATTACTAGATCATCGTCAACATTACGACTATCAGACCAGAAAGACAAGAATGAGTGAAAATCGCTAAAATGAATGTACTGCAATTATCTCCGGCAGTAACAAGGCTAAAGGACAGAACCAGTGCCCGTATTAACAGAGATTCTTTAGTATTTTTCTTAGACGATTTTCTAGTCTTAAAATCCATCTTAACCTTCCCAAATTGTTCTTGTACTTTAGCCATTATCACATCAGCACCTTCAAATATACTACTGATGAGATAATGAAAAGTTAAGATGGATTTTAAGACTTGAAATTCGCCTAAGAAAAAAATACATAGTTAAGAAACTCTATCAATACGAGACTGGGAACGCAACCATAAGATTGTCAACACAAGTACTGCACGTCAGTCTGGGGACGAGAACAGAGACGAGGCGGAGCGCTCAGGTGTATAAGGAGAGAGAAGAGGAGCATGGCATGGGGTTGAGGGTGTGAGGAGAGAAGAATGCTGGAGATAGATCCAACCATACGAGAGAGAGAGAGAGAGAGAGAGAGAGAGAGAGAGAGAGAGAGAGAGAGAGAGAGAGAGAGAGAGAGAGAGAGAGAGAGACAGAAGAGGAGTTTTAAAATAAGATTGGAGTTATAAAAGAATATTTGAGTTTTAAAAGAAGATTGGGAGTTTTAAAAGAAAATTGGACAAGTTTATGGATGAGGATGGTGATTGGTGGAAATAGGCAAAGGTGTTCACAAATGGACTGCCACGAATAGGTCTAACGGCCTCTTGCAGCTTCCTTTATTTTCTTATGTTCTTATGAGAGAAAAAAGAATGAAACTTTGTAAATACAGTGAAAGAAGACAAGCCTGGAACTTCTGACAGAGAAGCACAGAAGACAGACTGATGACCACTAACGGGAGGGAAGGATCACCACCACCACCACCACCACCACCACCACCAGTCCATATCAGCTGTTTACATCACTGACCTTACACTGACCTGACCCTCCCGCAGCATCTGGCCCAGGTGTGTGATTAGCAGCGCTGTGGGGCAGGAGGGGGTGGAGGGGGAGGTAAATTTGACCCACGCCAGTCTTATCAGCGGAGTCTTGGTGTATAAAGAGCGGAGGAGGTGCATCCCCTGGCATCACTCCTCGGCTGGACGCTTCCCAAGGTGCTTCAGTAGGACACCAGCAGGAGGAAGGGAGGGACAGGAGGAATAGCTACTTACGCCTTTCTTATTTATTTTATTTCGGTTATTAATTGATAGGAGGAGTAACTATTTACGCCTTCCTTGTTTATTTTATTTCAGTTATTAATTAGTAATAACTACTCCCACCTTCTTTATTTACTTTATTTCTGTTATTAATTTACAGGAGGAATAACTACTTACGCTTTCCTTATTTACATTTATTTCAGTTATTAATTGATAGGAGGAATAGCTACTTACGCCTTCCTCATTTACTCTATTTAGGTTATTGATCATCACTATAACTTTTTTTAATTAATATAGAAGTGTTCTGTCTTTCGTCCTTGTTCCTTCTCCTCCTAACCATCCATAGTCTTCAATACTCCATTTGCTTCATCTTCAGAATCATCATCAAAACTTATTGAACTCCTAAAAAATGCTAAACTCCTCCTCACTTCTCCTCCTCGTCCTCTTCTTCCCAGTTTTTCTCCCTTACTTCTCTACACTAACAAAACCAAATCACGAAAGAATAAAGAAATGACTCCCCCTCCCTCTCTCTCTTGGTGTTTTCCAGATGATGCTGCGAACCTGTGTGTCTGTGCTGCTGGTGGGGATGGTGCTGGTGGCCACGACGGATGCCACACTAAAAGGACTGAAGGCTCTCAAGGTTAGTAAGAGGATGAGGGGCGGCCATGGAAGTCTAGGAACATAATCAGAAAAATATAGTTGTCATTTGAGAGTCGAGGGAAGGTTAGTAAGTAGTCTCAGGAAATAATAAGGGAAATATGGTTGTCATATTTTGAGAGTCGAGGGAAGGTTAGTAAGGGGATGAGGGGCGGCCATGGGAGTCTAAAGAAATAATAAGAGAAATATGGTTGTCATTTGAGAGTCGAGGGAAGAAAATGTAGGGACAGTGGTGGCGTAGGAGAGGTTTCCTGTGTTGGTTATAACGTTTCATATGGCGAAGAGGATCATGTTAGCTTTGATTGTAGATGTAATGCTTTAGAGTCGCGTTGCTGCTTGATTAGTTATTCTTAATTCTTAAGACTCGGTGATTATTTCGAAGAAATGTTCAAATTCTTGTTTTATATTCTTGAGGATATCACGATCGAGGAATTTGTCATGAACTGCAATGAAACAAGCTGATGTGTACAGTTGTTTAAGGTTTAGTGTTTATTTAGAGGAAAAATGGTGTTAATTCAATATATAGGCTATAACCAAAGCTTCTTTCCTTGGTGTATGTTGTTAGCAATATTTCATCACCGTGTCTTATCTACAGCTGGCGAAGAAAACTTCCCACCTCTACGGTCATTCAGCCCCCGCACCCATCATCCTCAAGTCCTCTCCCCCGGCACCAATCTTCCTGAGGGCCGAGGCTGCAGCTCCGGCGCCCACCTATGTCAGGCAAGCTCAGTG
>CM035185.1:25529791-25532291 GCA_020233015.1 Callinectes sapidus | reverse complement strand
AATAGTGACTCCGCGGAGAAAAGATGTACCCAGAGGACGGGAGAAGTGACAATAATAAAAATATGACTAAAAAACATAACAATGAGAAAACCCCTTCGACTGGAGAGGCCCTCAGTATACCCACCTACTTCACCACCCTCCCTGCGCACCTGTTTACCTGTCTTCCTGCCTGCCTGCCTGTCTACCTGCCTGCCTGCTTCTGGGTACGGACTCCAGCACCCAGGAGCAAAAAACACGAACACGCAGCATACCGCACGACTCTCACTCTTACTCGCTGCTCTTCTCTCGCGGTCTTTTTTCTTCATTTCCTTCACTCTTACACATTTGGGGAGAGCATCACAGTACTCTCTCGCTCTCTCACTCGTTGCTTTCCCGTGATCTCTCTCTTTCCGCTCTCCACACTCTCTCACACTTACGAAGACTATCATCATGCAAACCTGCCACGCCACACGAGCATAGAGGAGTCACATAAGGGATCCTAACATCTACTTAAGGACTTCCCGCAGACCATGGCCATTTACATAAGGCAATACTAGGCCTCCTGTTCGTCCTACCCATCCTACAGTGGTGTTTATATTTAGTCTTTTTATACTTGGCGTTGTTACTGAGTGAGTGAGTGAGTGAGTGAGTGAGTGAGTTAGTGAGTTGGTTCATGTCATTATTTTATGGGTAAGTTAATGATTTTTTTCCGTCAATTATTTCAGTTATTTAATCGATCAGTCTGCGGCGAGCTTATATTTTAAAGCACTTCATGAATTGTTGTCTTGTGGGTAATTAACTATTTATTTATCTTTCTATCTATTTATGTGTGATAATAAAACAAATATTCTACCACATGTGAGTCTTAATGTCTTTCCTGTACCTTTCTGCTGCATAGCTAAATCCATTAACCTCTTCAGTACTGAGACGCATTTTCATATTCGTTCTGCTTATCATTTGTCGCTTTTATACAGCTTCATAAACTCATGTGGGGACTGAAATAGTACAGACTCTGGCCATTAATCCTCTGATCTCCATAGACCGTTCCTTATGACAATGAAGTCGTCTCATCAAGCCCCAAAACTAATGGTAAAAAGGTGTCCCAGTATTGAAAGGGTTAAGGCACAAATGAAAATTAGAGATGAAACAGTAAATCAGCTCATATATAACCTCACAAAAGTAATTCTACATAATAAATTCAAATTCCACGAGAAAATAGCAATAAAAAGGAAACAGGATGGAAAGAGACTTGTAATTGGCTGACAGAGAGAAGAAATAATGAGAAAACATGACAAAAGAGATGTGTAATCTTTATGTAATCCTTATTAGTACTTTTTATGCCGCGTCAGTTCTCTTCTTGCCTCACATTTTTTTTTTCTTTCCTGGCGTTGACTTTTGAACCTGTGAAAGAAACGTGAAGTATAAGAAACGTACGAATTTCCAGTTATCATATATACGTGTGAAGGAAAAAAAACACACTTTGTGCCTGTTAGCCGTAATGTCACTGGAGACAAAAAGGAACAATAACGTAATGACAAGAGAAAAAAAAAAAACACGTGACTGACATGAACGAAGCGCTACCACCACCACCACCATCACCACCACCACTACTACTACTACTACTACTACTACTACAACTACTACTACTACTACTACCACTACTACTAATGTTCTTCACACTTAAAACTCATTAAGGACGAAGTACGGCGGGTCTACCAACGCCACACACATAAACTAACGTACAATGAAGGTCTTCCTATGCTAACATCCTGAGCACGGTGGGAAACTATTTACATGGACACTGAAAATAAAAAGGAAGAAGATGAGGAATATATTTTTCTCCTTATAAAGCTACAGAGGAATTTAACTTTACTTTCCAACCTGTAAGGGGACTGGCAAGTTAGTGGGCTTTCTTTTACTATCTTTGTTACCTTTGCCCAGCTTTCCCCCTGTCATGGACATTTGACACAAAAATTTAAAGTATTTACAAAATGGACATAGGTAAAATCTATTCTATTAACTTTTTTGTAGATGCCAATAAAGATGTCATATATTGTAATTTATAAAGTGAACTGTCTCCTGTAGCGCTGAAAGAGGTTAAGACGATACAGTGTAACAGAATAACTAAAAAAAAAAAAAAAAAAAAATACATGATTAAAGAAAATAAAATTGTAATAATAGTGGATGAATTAAGAAACGAAGTAAAGTGTATGTAATTAAGTTAGTCTCATTGAATAGAGGTATGAATGAATACGTTAAGAAGTGACGGTATACATGGCTCGTGAAAGTAAAGAATGCATTACAAGGATAGAGTGAAATGAGTAATTACTGGAACATTACAAGCACAACTCCGTGTAATTACAACAACAATAGTAATGGAAGGGAGTGATATGTTGTGATACCTGTGATAATGAAAACTGTGGAGAGAGAGAGAGAGAGAGAGAGAGAGAGAGAGAGAGAGAGAGAGAGAGAGAGAGAGAGAGAGAGAGAGAGAGAGAGAGAGAGAGAGAAAGCAAAAATT
>CM035185.1:25507047-25520541 GCA_020233015.1 Callinectes sapidus | reverse complement strand
GAGAGAGAGAGAGAGAGAGAGAGAGAGAGAGAGAGAGAGAAACGTGACAAGACATGAAAACGATATAGGAGGAGGAGGAGGAGGAGGAGGTGGAGGAGTGTAGTGGGTGGAGCGGCAGGACGGGAGGTGAACGGGCAGGTGCATGGCTGGTGTGGGTTGGAGTGGGTTGGGGTGGGGTGGGTTGGGGTGGGTTGGAGTGGGGTGGAGTGGGGTGGGGGTGGGGTGGGGTGAGTCGATTACAGCACAGGAGCGTAAACAGTTAGTACATTGTCTTGTCGGGCTTGACTGCCGTTGAAGGTCTCTCTTTCTCAATTATTTCCTTTCCGCCTCACATATGAAGAGCAGTGGGTGTCTGGTTCCTCTCCTCTCCTCTCCTCTCCTCTCCTCTCCTCTCCGTTTGTCTGTTTTCTGTTCTCTTTTCAAGCCTTTTCATGTCTTGTCTTCCCGTCTCCTCTCATCTCTCTCTCTTTTGTTTTCTTTCTTTTTTTCTGTACATTTTCTCTTCTTGTTTTGTCTTCTCTTGTCTCGTATCGTTTTGTTTTGTCTTGTCTTGTCTTCTCGTCTCCTCTCCTCATCTCTCTCTTTTGTTTTCCTTTGTTTTCCTTCTTTTTCTTTCCTTACATTTTCTCCTCTTGTGGTGTCTTGTCTTGTCTTGTCTTGTCTCCTTTTGTCTTGTCTTGTCTTGTCTTATTTTCTCGTCTTCTCTCCTCATCTCTCTTTTCTTCTTTTCTCATTCTCTTCTTCTCTCCTCATCTTATCTGATCTCATTTTATCTCCTCTCCCCTCCTCTTTTCTCCTCTCATCTTTTCTTCTCTCCTGTTTTCTTCTCTTCTTTTCTCTTCTATTCTCTTCTCTCCTTTCCTCTCCTCTCCTCTCCTCTCCTCCCGTCCCTTCCTTACTGTTTCTTCATCTACTTAGTTTAGTCTCGAAATGTTACACGCCTCAAGCTTTCATTATGGTTTACAATGGCCACGGAGATGACTGGTCGGGTTCTTAGTGTCTTTTTTCAGTCATTAGTGTAGATTTCTTGTTAGGTTGAGGCTTCAGTCATTAAAATTCTCTTGAAAACTAGGACAACTTTCTCTCTGTTTTCCCACTCCATTGATGCAGAATACTCGACAATCTGTGACCTAAAAATTGGAATGATTTTCATTACGGTCAGTCTATCAGTTAGTCAAGCATCAAGTGAGTCATTTGAACAGTTAGCTAAGCAGTCAACCCTTCAGTCAGTCAACAGTCACTCGATCAGCCAGTTACAGTCACAGATTCAAGCAGTCAGTTAATCAGTGAGTGAGTGAGTGAGTGAATGAGAGTATGAGTGAGTCAGTGTCAGTCAGTAATTCATACCAAAAGTCAATCAGTCAGTCTGTCAGTAAGTCAGTCATTATTTAAGAGGGAGAGTTCAAGACCTTTTTCCTCCATTTCGGCTAATTCTTTCAGACCTTTAAGGGAACTGACAAATTAGTGGGCTTCTTTATTATCTTTTTCCCCTTGGACAGCTTCCCCCCAAAATATATGAAAAAATTCCATCAATCCATCAATCAATCAGTCAGTAAACTTTCCTAGCTACCAATCATCCATTTGCACACACACACACACCATCACTACCCACCAACATACACCACACTACAGAACCCTCCTCACACCACACCTACACCCTTAACCAACACCCAGTGCATGATAGAGGACGCCAGCTCGCCTCGGTTAGCAGTAGACACACGCCGCCACTCTTCCCATTGCCACCAGTGGAGAGTCTCCCTGAATAGTAAGTAGTGACCCACAACAACACTGCCCGGAAAAGTTCCCAAGCTACAGGGGATGACAAGGCGACCCGCAGACTGGAACGAGTACAAGTATGGTGAGAGAGAGAGAGAGAGAGAGAGAGAGAGAGAGAGAGAGAGAGAGAGAGAGAGAGAGAGAGAGAGAGAGAGAGAGAGAGAGAGAGAGAGAAGCCCCGATCACAAGGACGTCTCAAGAAAAGAGGAGGAGAAATTAAAATATAGATCGAGGTTATCCGGTGGTGGTTGGAAAACTAGTGATTTTGGTTTAGTCTTTAGTCTTTAGTCTTGTTGAGCTAACCCTTCCTTCCATTATCCCGCGGCCAACAGTGGGGCATAGTGGTGGGTGGGTGTTGTGTTCCATCAGGTGGACGACTACTTATTATAATAGACCCAGTACCCATGGACACTTCGCTAACCACACACAAGGGAACACGTTAAGATATTGTGAAGATAAGTTTTTTTCTCGTTTAATTTTACCCCTTTAATACTGGGACACGTTTCTACCACGAGTTTTGGGTGTGATTAGACGATTTTATTGACATTGGGAAGGGTCTATGGAAGTCAGAAGATTAATGGCCAGAGTCTTTACTATTTTAATCCCCACAAATAATAAACAGAATAAATATGAAAATGCGTCTCATTACTGAAGGTGTTAAAGAAAAATTGTAGAAAAAAAGGTTCTGAAGGATTGATCGTTTTATAATTAGATAATTTTGTTTCATATTATGTAACATAATTGTATTTCTGGAGCAGTCAGTGGTTAAAAGATACAGTTCTTTTTCTCGTATAGTAAAAAAAAAAGAAAGAAAAAAAAGGTTCTAGGGATTTTATGGTTTTATATTTAGATATTTTTTTTTTATAACACTGAAGTGATCCATTTTTTTTTCCTTTTTTTCTTTTGTAGTATAAATCTTCTGTCTTAATAATCTGTCAACACTTAAAATGTTTGTATCTTATAATAAATGAATGGAAGTAGTTCTTTGTGATCAATATCTATCTCTTTAACTACCTAATTAACCCGTCAATGTACTTATCCAACAACTTAACCCTCTATCTATCAATTCATCTACCAAATCCTATATACAGCACCCACCACTTTCCTTCTCCGCTTTGTATTAATTTTATGGCCCTCCTCTCTCTGTACCCTCTCCAAATCCTCTCCTTTTCTTTGCGTTCCTTTGTGTACCTCCTCCTCCTCCATCTTTTTCTCCTGCTCTCACACCCCGTTAAAAATCTTATTCATCTCCGTCACACCAATCCGAGGTCCAATAACACCCTTCACCCCCCCACCCCCCACCTTCGCGCGCCTTTCCTGTTCACCTCAGTCCCATTTAGGAGTTGTGAGTGTTTATGCTGCGTCACTACACTAATTAAATATAGATTCCCTCTCACTGATCTTATGTTTTTATTTTTTTATTTGCTCCTTTCCTCTTTCCCAAGACCATTTTTTTCTTTCTTTTTTTGTGTCATTGTTGTAGATATTTTGTCATTGTTGTTATTGGTGTGATGTTATTTTTTTTTTTCGTTTTATGATTGGATGTTTTGTTATTGTTATTGTTGTTCTATTTTTTGTATGTGATTTCTCTCTCTCTCTCTCTCTCTCTCTCTCTCTCTCTCTCTCTCTCTCTCTCTCTCTCTCTCTCTCTCTCTCTGTCTCTCTCTCTCTCTCTCTCTCTCTATTTGTGTGTGTAATATGCTGTGTCCTGCCATCGAAAATTCTATGATTGTTTACGTTGTTATTCCCTGACCATAACATTCTCTCCTCTTCGTCACCATTACAATCACTATGCACCCACCATGAGTCTTTCACCACAATAACAGTTATCATCACCAACAACACACATCACTTTCAATCCATTCCGCCTCTGTTCATTTCACTCGCTTCATCACCCACCCTCACCACCACCACCATCCCATATGTACACTTTCATCACACATCACAGTACTCTGCAACCACCATTACATCTTTCCCGTCACCACTGAGAGCATTGTCACCATCCGCCGCCCCTTCGCCTCCCCTTTGTCACCATTACGTCACGTTCTGTCTTCTCATTTCGCTTAAAAACTCCCCGGTCTTCCACCATCCGTCACTATTACCGTCGCCGCTGTCACTGCATCACTATCACCGCCACCAGTGACCTACAGACAAGTAGCCGTGTGGTAGAGAGTCTTCCTCCTATGCAAGGTTTACATGTGACCAAAATAATGATAATGCAAGCAATAAACCCGCAGTAATGAGGGTGATCAGAGTCAATTCCTCGTTTCTATCGCCATGGAGGAGGGAATCTAGTGCATTGTGGGTATAGTGGGTGTGTCCAGCGTGTATGGTCACCGATGAAAGGTCGATGTGATTACCAGCAGCTCCTGAGGGAAACGCGGCGAGGCGAGTAGTATTGCACAACTCTGCCATAAAAGAAGAAAGAGTGGGGGGATGGGTGGAGGCAAGAAGGAGCAGGAGGGAGGCAAAAATTTCCCTCAATAAAAAAGGAGAGCAAATGTTCAGGCCTCGTGACGCTTCGTGATGAGGTTGCGAAGCTCCTCAAGGAAGACATGTCATTGGTATACCTGTGTGAGAGCCGCCGCCCACAGCCCACAGCCACCTGCCTTACTCCTCCACCGCCCATTGCTTCTCCACACGATGATTAAATTTAAGGGTGTGTGGGCGTGATAGTGGGCGTGAGAGAGTTACACCGCCGCTAAGAAAATCAACAGAGCGCTGCCACCTGAGCCTGCCTCCCTCAAGTCTCAAGGAGCGTGTCTTAAAACTTGTTGACCCCGAGCGGTGCAGACAAGGTCACCACCGCCACACCTCGCGCCCTTCAGGTACTGCTCACTTAACCTTGTCTCGAGGCGCCCTCATTCATCCGTGTCACCTTATCTTCATCGACACTTTCTATTTGTTTCTCAGCGATCCACCCGCGCCGGCCCACTGCTCGATGGCGCACCCGATCCGTCTGATTGACTGAGGAATACATACATACATACATACATACATAAATACACACACACATACACACATACATACATACATACATACATACATACATACATACATAAATACATACAGATATATTGACTCGTATATGAACAACTGAACGAATGAATTAAATGAATAAATGATTGCACAAATAGATAAATTAATGTACATTGATAAAAAGTATGCACTTATACACAATACAGATAAATAACTAGAAAGATACATCACACACACACACACACACACACACACACACACACACACACACACACAGGTGAGGCAAACAGAATGACACACTGATGAAAATTGTTGACGATAATTTTGTAATCATTGTTTACTAGTGCGGAAGAGCGGAATTTCAAAATACACTTTTACATCTCTGGGAAGCTGCAGTGGCGTGGCTGAGCGGATGCAGGCTGGCGTGGCGGCGGGGGCGGCGGCTGTACTGGAGACACCAACCACCCTGCACTAAATAACTTCGATATAATTCCCATTGACTTGAGTATTTTGCTCGGAATAGAATATAATCTACCAAGTCATAAAGGAAAGACTTGAGAAAGGTGGCAGAGAATCAACAAACATTCTTTCCTTGTAATAAAATCTCATACAGTAGTAGTTCACAGACGAAAAGTTCTTGAGGGATTTTGAGGGAAGTCAATACAGCTTCTCTTGTAATGAAATCTTATACTCCAGTTTACTTATAGACCAAAGACTCTACAGAAAGCTTATAGGAAATCAACAATCCGATTTCCTCGCAATAACATTTCACGCACCGATTCTTAGATTAAACTCTCCAAAAAGACAAGTATTAGTGAACCAACAAAGCAAATAAGGAATGAACAATCAACTTCAGCTTGTGCTTAAAGGTCATAAAGTAATATAAAAACTAGAGATTCATCAGGAAGATATAAGGGAAGCAACAACAACTACAAGACAAAGTAACGTTGATGTGTGGCCGCAGCGAGCCCCCCACAGGAGCAGCATGCGGCGCACGTGGCTCTCCCCCATCACAGCGATTCTTGCCTCGTCTGTTTTTTATGGTGTCTTTTCACTTTTATTAATCTCGCCCTACTTTCCGATAGTAGGTGTACGGGGGCTGCGGGAAGGTGGGGGGGGGGGCGGGTGGCGGCCTTGAGGTGTGGGCCCAAGTGGGGAGCGGAAACGGCAGAGCACACGGGCAGGCAGTCATGATGACTCACTGCTGGGCGAGAGGTAAGAGGCGGGAAGCTGGAGGATAGGAGGGAGGCTGAGAGCTTGCCAGTGGAGGGAGGGAGGGTGACTGACAGTGGTGGGTGACGCGGTGGGGTGGAGGGATGGGTGGTGGGTGGGCGGTGGGTGGGTAGCGGCGGCAGGTGCAAGGAGAGAGCAAACCAGGCCGTGCATCGCGTTGGCTGGTGAGCGTGGTGAGGCAAGATCACCGCCATGCATTATATAGTAACGCGAGGCTGTGAGGAGAATTAGGACTTTGTTCCTACATACACGGCAGGGTTGTAGGAAAAATCTGGACAGCACTGTGTGTTTTGTGCCTTGATAGCTTAAGAAGTGGATCACCACCTCACTAACACACTAACTAACGGATTAACTAGAAAAAAAAATTAATACAGATATGCCTACTAATATAGCCAATTACAGGAGGAAGGAAGTTGCGGTGAGCACACACACACACACACACACACACACACACACACACACCCATGAGAGAGAGAGCGAAAAAAAAAAAGAGCCTCTTCTTCACAGTTGACTAGACGAGCGTTCACCGACTTGCCTGGTTGAGCGGAGAAGGAAAGATGCGTGGGATGTGGTAGAGGACACCACGCCACAGGAGCTACTTGTACATAATAATTCAGGAGACGCGCTGCGGGAAATTCTACCAACACACCGCGACGCGTGCAATTACCTCGGTGAATCCTGCACGTGGGAACGTCACTTGCATCACACACTGCTCCCTATGAACGAGCCAGAGGAAACCAGAACGCAGTGAGATCGGTCCACTATAACTCAATACACAATTCTATGAAGGGCGCTGTGAATTTGCTCTCCCAACACGACTATTTTTAAAGGTCACACAGATGATTAGTCAGTTTCTCTCAAGAGTGCTTCTCCGGTTTATAAAGTGGAAATCCTGTTAATCTGTCACTAGGACCATGAACATATTCTTAAAAATCGTCTGTAACTGTAACTAGAGCTTTTTGAATGAAATGGTTTGCTCTCTCAATTTTTAAAGACCACTAACAATGACTAATCAGGTTCTCAAGACATGTTTCTCCACTCCTGATTCGCGAGTCTTGTTAATCAATCTGTCACTACCTTTGTAAATAAAAACATCATAGAAAACCTGAGTGTGACTTTAACTAGAGCGCTGAATTAAACCACCACTGTAAATGAGTAGCCAGGTTCTTAATGGGTGTTTCTCCGGTTCATGATAGAAATATCTTAATTATATCACTAAAACCCTTCCCCCGAAAAAGAATAAAAAGTAAATAAAAACCATGGAAACCCCAAGTATGACTTCAACTAGGGCACTGAATCAAACGTTTTACTCTCTCACCACGACTATTTCCAAAGACCACTAAAAATTATTAACCAAAATCTCAAGAAACTCTTCTCCATTTCACGATACAGAAACCTTACTTATCAACCTGTCTATAGAACCAGGAAACACCGTGAAAAACCACCGTGCTACTTCATCTCTTTGGAATGTGGTGTGGGTGAGATGAAGCGGAGAAGTGTTTCAGAATTTGGTCACACTCATGAATATCCTCTGCACATCCCAGCACAGGCCTGACGGTTTTACCCACCACGACGGGGAATCTTACTAAGGGAGGGGAGACAGTGAGACAGGTGATGAATGAATTAACAGAATGGGAATTTCTAAGCGGGGAAGGCACTGAAGTAAGTAACGGTAGAGCCAGGGAGGGAAAGAGGTATCAGAGAAGATATATGGGTGAGATGTGAATGGAAAGTTTAGAGATAACTGGGGATTTTGATGTTGGGAGAAGCAGTAAGGGAGAGGGAAAGGGATTATAGAAGAGGTAAAGTTAAGGTGAAGAGATGAAGATGAAATGAAGAGGAAACGGTGAAGTGATGGATAGAGAGAGATGATAGGCAGGCGGGTAGATGTAAATAGATGAAAGAAGGAATAAGGATAGTGGTAGTAGACTAATGGTGAGAAAAGGAGGAACAAGGAAAATAATGGTAGATATATAACTGATAACCGAAGGAAGAGGGAAAACGGAAAAACAAGAAAGATTTAGAATGAATAATAAAGAGATGAAGGAAGAGGGAAAACGAAAAAAAGAGAGAAGGAAAGAGAAAAAAAGAAAAAAAGAAAGATGCGGGATGAATAAAGAAAAGAAATGAATTAAGTTAAGGGAAAAAAAAGGAGGATGAATAAAAAAAGAGACGAAGGAAGAGGAAAATAAGAAAAAGAACGATACAGGATGAATAAAAAGGAAAAGAAGGAAGACAAAAGACAAAAAAAATGCAAGATAAAGGAAAAAAATAGAAAAAAAGAAAAGCAAGCAAAAAGAGAATAGAAAAAAAAGAAGAAGGGAATGAAGAGCAGAAGTGGTGACGGGTGTGTCTTTTTTATTGGGGAGAATCCTTGAGCCTCCAAAGCTTTCATTTCCGGGCATTCTGATTCACAATTAGGCGCGTCACTCACAAGGATGGAGCAGGCAAACCTCTAAGGCTCACACACACACACACACACACACACACACACACACACACACACACACACACACACACAATCAATGTAGTAAAGTGTGCATAAAGAGCATACAAATGTAACTAATGCCATGTCTGCCTATCTATCTGTCTGTCTGTCTGTTTGTCTGTGTGTTTATCTGAGTGCTTGTTTGCTTATGTTTGGTATGTTTGACTACTCTCTCTCTCTCTCTCTCTCTCTCTCTCTCTCTCTCTCTCTCTCTCTCTCTCTCTCTCTCTCTCTATTTACACATACATATTCAGAACAAAAGAAGAAGTAATAAAGAAGGAAAATAGAAGACTGAGGAAAAGTTGAAAGTTAAAACGAGTTATTATTTTCTTTTTTTTTTTTTTATTGTTTATCAATCTCTTCTCCTCCTCCTCCTCCTCCTTCTCCTCCTCCTCCTCCTTTTTCTCTTCCTCCTCCTCCTCCTCCTCATAAACAGCACAATCTTAACATGAGTTGCAAATAAATAACCATAAAAAATATTAAAAAAGATGAACACACATTGTTATTGTCTCGTCGTAAACAAATCATGAAGAAATAACACACACACACACAACAAAGAACAAAAGAACCCAATCAAAACACAAGCCCCATCACTGTCTTCTCGTAAACAGAAAACGTTGCGGACTGGACAAACACTCCACCTAACCTAATGAGAGTCCATCACTATGCCACGAACGAAGGAAGGTGTTAACTTTACTATGCGAAGGACAGCGAGTCTTACACATACTTATGCATCACAAGGCTTCCCCCGTCCATCCATCCAAGAGAGAGAGAGAGATGGAAAGATGGAACAAAGGATGGAGAGAAGAAAGGAAAAAGAAAGGTTAGGTTAGGTTAGGTTAGTTGCAATAGGTTATGTTCGGTTTTCCTTGTCAATCTTTCCAGCCAAAAGAAAAAAAAATGGAAAGGAAGAAAGGTAAGAGGGATGTTTGGCTGGGTGGTAGGAAGAGAGGGAAAGAAGGAAAATCGGAAGGATGGACGGGAAGAAGGAAGGAAGGAAGGAAGGAAGGAAGGAAGGTAGGTAGGAAGGCTAGGAGCGATGTTCAGTGCATATATAGCTCAAGTTTTACCATGAGAAAAATGAATTAAACAAGAAGGAAATGGAGCAAGGAAGGTTGATAGCCTAAAGGAAATAAAAAAGGAAAGGAAGGACAAGCTAGGAAGGAATGAAGTAAGAAAGTAGGGAAGATCGACGGTACAAAGACAACAGATATGAAGGAAATGAAGAGAGAAATGGAAAGAAGGAAAATAAAGTGAAGGAATGAAGTATTGAAAGCCAAAGATTAACAATTATGCATGAAATTAAAGAAGAAAATAAGTGAAAGATGGAAAGAAGAAGGAACGAAAGAAGAAAGTAAAGAAGACCAAAGGCAAAAAAATTTAACATCAACTATGAAAGAAACGAAGAAAGGAAAGAAATGAAAGAAAAGATGAAGTCAAAGAATGAAGATAAACAATAATAACTATGCATGAAGTAAAGAAAGAAAAGGAGTGAAGGAAGGGAAGAAGGAAATTAACAAAGCAAGGTCAGGTTCACAGACATTCATGCCAGTAGGAAACAAGACAGCATACAGATCAGAGAGACAAACGAGCAACAGATTGTGTTTGTCGAGAGTAGCCAGAGAGAAAGAGAAAGATACACACGACGGCAAGCATTATGGAACAGCAGGCAGAGGAAAGACAGACGGGGGGAGACAGAGACATGATAGAAAGTGAGGGTGAGGAGAGTGGTCAGGAGCATAGCACAGTCTCTTGATGCATTTTGCGGCTATTATTTTTGTATGCATTTGATTATTCAGGTCAGGGAAGAACATCTAACAGTAGCGACAGATGAAGCCTTTGTGTCAGATTCCCAGCCACACTCGCAGTACACCCTCCCTGCACCCCCCCCCCCCACACACACACAGGCCTACACGCTCCTGCACCCTCCCGCCATCCAGGCACACCCCTGCACCCTTCCCTTCTCCCTCCACGGTCCCAGGTCTCAATTATACTCGTAGAACCATGACACTCCGCCAGGAAGGCCCGAGGAGTCTAAAGTAGAAGTGAGAAGCATAAAAACAAAGGGAAGACCCAAGACGCGAGACGAAGGGATACGCCTACTGACATACGCACGCACGCACACACACACACACACACACACACACACACACACACACACACACACACCATCATGTGCGGTCATGTGGTTAACCTTCTCAGCGGAGCGGGGGACGGGGAGTGAAGGGAGGGAAAGGCCTCCTATAAATACAAGATCCGCAGCTGCCATACTCATTCCCTCGCTGACTCTTGCAGAAGAAACACCAGTGAAGGTAATGAAGTCTGCCTCTCCTGTGACGCAGAGACTCACTCACCTGTGGGAGGAAAATTACCAGAGGCTCAGACTTCGGCCATGGGTGGACTTAAGACTCTATATATATATTTTTTTGTTCATTATCCTGTGCTGTGCATAACACTCACATCTCAGGCTACAACAGACTGATAACCACTGCTACTTGGTCACTCATGCTATGGAGAGACTAACAGAGAGAGGAAGACAGTCACATCTCAGGCTACGACAGACTGCTACTTGGTCTCCTCACATTGTTGGCAGACGCAAACAAGAACAGATAGGCGGACAGATAGATAAACACTTCATTGACCACAGAGAGAAGGAGAGGGAGAGGAAAGGGAAGACAGAGTATAGATGATCTGAGAAAAAGAGGAAAAATCGTTCCCACTTGCCTCATAAGCTGTGACGCCACTTGTGAAAGGACACCAGTTCACCACACCGCGCCGCCCTCCCTGTGTTTCAGATGTGGTCCAACGTGCGTGTTGCAGCCGTGGTGGTGGTGGCCCTCCTGGCGGTGGCGGAGGCTTCGTACCCTCGCCCTGCTCCCAGCTACCATGCCCCCGCCCCTTGCTACCCGGAAACCAAATACGTGACCCAGTACCAGACGCAGGTTAAGGAGGTGAGTATGGGACGCTGTGATGGGGTCTTGGTGTCCGTGTCATGTCAACCCACTCTAGAAATCAGATAAATGCTTTGATTAGACCTTTGTATACATTTCCCCTCAAGCTAAGTACATATACAGACACGAATGCTATCCTTATATACATTTCCTCTGAGTCACATACATAGTCTCAGACACATGTGCTTTATCTCACAGTTAATAATAAGGGATGATTAAAGAAAAAAACTTGAATTAGACTTTATAAATGTATCCTCTGAATCTACTTACATACATTAATCCATTTGGTGCTTTCCCTACTTGTTATTATGAGTAATGACTTAAAAAAAAGGTAATATGTTCTTTTGTAAATCTAAATATCAACAAGTCTGATGATAAATGTACATCTTTTTTTCCGTGTGTAACAAGGAGGGGTGTGCAATTCACCACTCTTTGCCTTCAGTAACCGCAGTGGATAGTAATCAGCTTTTTTGTTCCCTCCTCCCCGGCAGGTCCCAGTGTACAAGACCCAGTACAAGACCCAGGTCGTGCCCACCACCATCTACCAGACTCAGTACCAAACCCAGTACCAGACCGTGTACAAAACCCAGTACCAAACCCAGTACGTCACCCAGACTGAGTACAAGACCCAGGTGCAGTACCAGACCCAGTACCAGACCGTGTACAAGACCCAGGTGGTGCCCCAGTACATCACCACCACCCAGTACCAGACCCAGTACAAGACCCAGGTGCAGTACCAGACCCAGTACGTCACCCAGACCCAGTACCAGACGGTGTACAAGACCCAGGTGGTGCCCCAGTACGTCACCACCACCCAAGTCCAGTACCAGACCCAGTACCAGACCAAGGTTGTGCCCCAGTACCACACCGTCACTGAGACCCAGCACAGTTACAAGACCGTCTGCCCCAAGCCCTCTTACGGATATGGCCGCTAAGACCCACCACGTGCCGCGCCTCGCATCTTCACCACTCCCCTGTACAGAGACTCCCAAGGGAAACACACATTAGCTCCCTCTCCTTACCCTTACATCCTTCAATGATTTGTACTCCACCCACCTCCACTTAGTTTCCAAACGCGTCTTAAGTATTGAAATTATTCCTTAGTTTCTTTAGTTTTTTATCTTAGGTCTCTCATTTCATACTTTTTCTTCAAGCCTTCTCTAATTCTTCTTCTTCTCTTCATTCTAATTTTCCTTAACAGCGAGTGGAATATGTCCTCTCTGGTGTTTAAATTATTATCATTCTGTATTGTATGTCTTGTAATTGTCACATGTCTACACACGCAGCCACCACCACGCACACTCTCCCTTGGTGATGTTTATACTCGAATGCCCGAACCAAGTGTAATATAATCCTTAACAATAAAATGTGTAAAATAGTCTTGTGTTTGCGGTCTCTCCCTCTCTTAATCCCTCTCTCTCTCTCTCTCTCTCTCTCTCTCTCTCTCTCTCTCTCTCTCTCTCTCTCTCTCTCTCTCTCTCTCTGTTGGTTGGTTTTCGGGGAACATCGTCTTGTATTAATATATGCCGCATGTACATTCCATTTTTGGGGGAACATAGGAAAAATAATAAGTTTGGAAAAAGAAAGAAGTTCAAGTTTGTATAATCATTATCTTTTGTCATTAAGTTTATTTCCATTTTCCAAAAGAACGAGGAAGAAAAAAAATCAAGAATCAAGAAGAACACTGAATATTCTGAGCTGATTTAATAGGCAAATGATCCAAGTGTCTGCAAATACATCTCCCTTATTAACAGAAACATTTATTTATGCACGTATTGATAATAGTAATAATACAAATAATAATAAATAGGTAGAGAAATGTCTGAAATGCTTATATTGAAGAAAAAGGATACAGGAATTCCTTCATATAACTCTTCAATATTGTTTAATCAGATTCATCTATTCACAAGCAACGAGACATGTTAATAACGACAGTATTGCATGAGAGAGAGAAAAGAGAGACTCAAAATACCAAAACAATACCTTATTTAGAGAGAGAGAGAGAGAGAGAGAGAGAGAGAGAGAGAGAGAGAGAGAGAGAGAGAGAGAGAGAGAGAGAGAGAGAGA
>CM035185.1:25462750-25481263 GCA_020233015.1 Callinectes sapidus | reverse complement strand
GTGACGATGAAGCCCAGGAGAGTTTCATAATGTGGGTCTTAAGCAGTTTAAGTGAGGTTGAGTGAGGCGTGTGTGTTAGGACAGGTCAAGACGAGTATTAAGTAAGGCTCAGTGATTCACACGATGGTTTTTAATAGCAAGAAGATATAAAGAGTTGCCAGTCACTATAATCGTGTTGGAAGTCAAGATGTTCAAGTTAAAGGAAGTATATATATTTTTGTTATGTTTGTTTTTCTCACTTTGTCTGAAAGCTGTAATCAAGGCAGAAGAATCGAGAAGTCACAAATAGCAGTAGAGCAGGAAACGAACGAACGAACGAACAAAAAAGAAAGTAAGTGGGTAACCTTGG
Source organism: Callinectes sapidus (assembly GCA_020233015.1). Lineage (NCBI taxonomy): Eukaryota > Metazoa > Arthropoda > Malacostraca > Decapoda > Portunidae > Callinectes > Callinectes sapidus. The sequence goes on along the minus strand of CM035185.1, from coordinate 25,480,914 downwards.
AGTAAAGATGACACTAGCGAGGAGTTGACTTTATTATTCTCATTACATTATGCATTTCAACCCATTTAGTACTGGGGCGCGTTTTCACATTGATTCTTATTATTATTTGTCGATTTTAAACAGCTTCAGGGGTGGAGATCAAAATAGAACAGGTTGCTCATTAATCTTCTGAAGTCTCTTCCTAATGTCAATAAAATCGTCTAATTACATCCAAAACTTATGGTAAAAATGCTAATCTCACAGACAAAGAAGCTTTACTAATCAACATAATTTCAACCTAAGCCTTATGGATACAGAAGAACATTTTAACCTAAGCCTTATAAATACGGAAGAACATTTACGAACCATAAAGGGAAAATGATTAAGTTTCCAGTAAATATAAAGCGAGGAACTCCACTTAATCATTTCATTCCACCTGTGAGCACTTCAAATATTTTCCTGAGATGAGGAGGCGCTGGGTATTGTGCGTTCAATTGGCTGGCCTGATTGAAACCTTCTTGCCATTTTTTCTCTCCCTTTCACTTTTACATCCAGTTCTCTTTCTCTTCCTCCGCCTTCCTGTTCTCTTTTTTCTCCATCTTTTCCTTTTACTTTTATATTTCATCTTCATATTGCTTAAATTTCTTTTTTTCCTACTCTTCTTCTTTTCTTCTTTTCTTCTTCTTCTTCTTCTTCTTCTTCTTCTTCTTCTTCTTCTTCTTCTTCTTCTTCTTCTTCTTCTTCTACTCCCTCCTTTTCCTCCTTCTCTTTCTTATCATTTAATTTTTCTGAGGTTTTCATCCTAAAACTTGCAAACATTTTTTACCCCCCCCCCCCCTCTCTCTCTCTCTCTCTCTCTATCTCCTGCTCTCTCTCTCTCTCTCTCTCTCTCTCTCTCTCTCTCTCTCTCTCTCTCTCTCTCTCTCTCTCTCTCTCTCTCTCTCTCTCTCCATAACAGGTGCACTAAATGTCCCCTCCCCGTCTCTCCCCTCACCAGGTCCCAGTGTACCAGACCCAGTACCGCAAGCAGATCGTGCCCACCACTCTGTACCAGACCCAGTACCAGACCCTCTACCAGACCCAGTACACCACCCAGTACGTGCCCAGGTACGTCACCCAGACCCAGTACCAGACCCAGGTGGTTTACCAGACCCAGTACCAGACCCAGTACACCACCCAGTACGTGCCGCAGTACATCACCAAGACCCAGTACGTGGAGAAGTACGTCACGGATACCCGCTACCAGACCCAGTACGTGACGCAGGTGCAGTACCAGACCGTGTACACCACCCAGTACCAGCCACAGTACGTCACCAAGACCCAGGTTCACTACCAGACAGAGTTCGTGCCGGAGTACGTTCCCCAGTACGTCACCGTCACAAAAACTCAGGAGTCCTATGTGACTAAGTGTGGGTACGGCTACTAGGACCCACCACCGCCACCACCACCTCCTCCACCACCTCATCATCCCCTCCTTCGGCCATCTTGAAGTATTCGATAACTATTTCTATGTAACAGTCTACTCTAGATGATCTGTAAGTAAAAAGAAAAAAACTGCAAATGCTGGCAGTTTAATATTTATCGCTTTTATATTTTGTTTAATACTTTTTTCTCACTTTCTTTTCCACGTTTTAGTCTTCCCTCACTGCTTTGTATATGTACGAGCAACGAAATATAAGTTTCCGTAAGATATGTGTCTTTTATCCTCCTAACCTCCACGGAACCTTCTTTTTATCCATTTTCATTTCATTCTATTTCGCTTTATTTCTATTCACATCAACTACCAAGCAATCAGAGTTCAGATTTTTTTTCCTCGGGATAGTGAAAGTTGTTGAAAGCACGAGCAGGAATGAAGCAGGTTCTCTTTTTTTCACAATGAGGGGCGTGGAGGTCTGGCTGGCCGTGGGAATGTGGACAAGCAGCACGTCACACCCTCACACCAGACCCTCCCCACCACGCCGTCCTACCAGAGTGTATAGTGGCAGATTATGAGGCCCAATAGTGCTTGTATTAATTGCTCTTCATGTAGTAGTAGTAGTAGTAGTAGTAGTAGTAGTAGTAGTAGTAGTAGTAGTAGTAGTAGTAGTAGTAGTAGTAGTAGTAGTAGTAGTAGTAATCTGAAAAAAGAATGAAGCTGTTGTACTGATTTTTATCCGAGTTCCCAGACAGAGGAGTGAAAAGCGATTAGTGGTAGTTAATGGCTGCTGGGAATACATAAGGATGAGACTGTGTGAATATTTATATCTGAGTGCTCTTTTATAAATTAATGCTTGCTGCTTGACTTAATTAGGAAAAAAACACAAAGATAAGGATTACTTTACGAATATCTGTCACCTGAGGAGCCTTTTGTGATATTATCATATTATCTTAAAAACTTGTCTCGTTCACTTATCACACTGTACACACTCTAACACCATGCTTCATTAGTCCCTTTCTTCTTCAATTTGTAAGGAGGAAGCACACGTCATGAGGATGGTGAACTAAATCGTAACGTGTTATGAGGGCAGCCTCTCGCGATTCCCTCACACCTAACTTGTCCACCTGTACCTGGCCATCTTCTTTGCTAATTAGTACTTGCATTACCAAAACGCAAAAACGAAGACTAAAAACACATCATATTACAAAGAAAGTTCAGATTTTTTTTTCAGTACAATATGATCTCTCTCTCTCTCTCTCTCTCTCTCTCTCTCTCTCTCTCTCTCTCTCTCTCTCTCTCTCTCTCTCTCTCTCTCTATCTATCTCCAATTTGGGTGGGGCAGAAACTTTCTACTGATCTGTCCTTCATAATCCTTTAGCAAACCACTAAGCACTCCGTCACCACACTCGTACCCAACACAGCTGCCTCCTTCACCTAAATAGCGCACATTTTCTTCTCTTCTTACGCGAAAGGGACGTTGAATTAACCTGTACTGCAATGAAACTTCCCTAAAAACCCGCCCCTACAAGCTGTGGCTGGCTGGCTGGATGGCTGGCTGGCTGGCTGGCTGGCGGTGGCTGGTTCCCCTCCTTGACACACGTGCAGGGGTGGAAAAAAAACGAGAGCAAAGGGAAGCGTGTGGAGCAGCAGAGAGAGCCACGCTGCCTCGGTCGGACTTGTGTGTGAAAGTTACCGCGGTGACCTTTGATCGCCGCTGGCTACGCCCTCTCGCGGGTGTTGCTAAGTTATGGCAGTGAGTTGATTAGCGTGTCTGTTGAACGACGGTTGCACGGGTAAAGTGTGGCGGGTAATTGGTGGTGGTGGTGACGGTGGTGGTGGTGGTGGTGGTGACGGTGGTGGTGGTGGTGGTGGTGGTGGTGGTGGTGGTGGTGGTGGTGGTGGTGGTAGTGGCGGTGGTAATAGTAGTAGTAGTAGTAGTAGTAGTAGCAGTAGCAGCAGTAGTAGTAGCAGCAGTAGTATTAGTATTAGTAGCAGAAATAGCAGTAACAACAGCAGTAGCGTAAGTAATAACAGCAGAAGCAGCAGCAGTAGTAGTAGCAGCAACAGTACCAGTAGTTCTGGAGATGTGGTTTGGCAAAGTAGCGCAGGTTACATTCATTAGTGGTGTCAACGAAGACTGGCATGATGTAGCGCTAAACCTGACGAGATGTTCCCTATTGTTCAGTGTACATATACCATTCTCCAAGTGATAGATCGCCCATCACGCCTTTTAAATAACCATAGTGCTAGTCATCAGAAAAAAAAAAATTAGTGATCCACCAAGATATTTTCAGAAGACAATCGACGCTGCGTGTATACGAGACTACGAGGTTGAAGGGCCATCATTTAGGCAGAGAAGGAGGCTGTCACCCACCACAATTACCCCACCAATACTATCCGCGTGGTATCTGCACCAGAGCGACATGCAAAACACAGCGCGGCGAGAGATAAAAGATGATTTATTTCACGGGGGGCACGACAAGCTCCACTCACTCACCCTGCTTGTCTCTGATTGCGTGACTTCCTCCCCCTCATTGATCTCTCCCTCCTCACCCCGACACTGCTGTCATGATCCGCGAAACATTAGACGAACGCGAGACGATAAGAGCCGCTCCGCTTGTAATGCTATTGAGAAGGCAACACAAAGCAACATAAAGCAACAAAGAGCAACATAAAGCAACATAGAGCAAAACAAGGCAACACAAAGCAACACAAAGCAGTATAGAGCAACAAAAAGCAGCACAAAGTAACACAAAACAACCCAACCCAAAGCAAAGCAATACAAAGCAATACAGAGCAACAAAGAGCAACACAGTACAACACATAAGAACACAGAGGAACACAGAGAATCACAAAAGAACACAGAGCAACACACTTTGTCTTTACTGCACAAATTATAACATTATCTTTAGCGTAGCTTACAGAAGGTTACACACTTTTCAAATCATCACAACAGGTCCTAACTAACCGAGGAAACCACACTGCCAAGACGAGAAATACAGGTAGGAGTGTATGGCGATACGCAGCGGCTCATATTTCGTACATAGGGTGAGAAAAACGCAGGTGATGTGGAGGACGGTAAATAGAGGTCACAGTTCACTAGTGGGTGGTGAAAAAGTACTGGATGGTGATAAACAGGGGTCACCTTCACACCTGGGCAAGAAACAGAGTGTGTGGTAATACGCAAAAGTTACATCTCACACCTGGATAAAGAAAAAAATGCAAGTAATAATTCAGGACAAAAGGTAGAGGTTATAGTTTATGCCGCAACCTCTTCAGTACAGAGACGTATTTTCGTATTTTTTTCTGCTTATTGTTTGTCGATTTTCAACAGCTTTAGAAACTTATATGGGGGATTAAATTAGTACAGACTCTGACCATTAATCTTCTGACCTCCATAAACCCTTTCTAATGTCAATAAAATCGTCTAATCATACTCAAAACTCGTGGTAAAAATGCGTCCCACTTCTGAAGGGGTTAAGAGTGAAATGTAGATAAAGACACACACACGTCACATTTGCATCAGCTAATAGTATAAATATGTGACGATAAACATGGGTCATATTTTACATCTGGGTAATAAGAAACAGGTAGGACAGGTAGAGAGAGATCACCTTTACGCCTGGACAAGGATGGTGGTGATGTGCAGACGACAGGTGTAGGTAGATAGGTAGGTAGGTAGGTAGGTAGGTCACGCTTCAGTCTCGCGATAACATCTCTCAAGGGCGAGGAGAGAGAGAAAGAAGAAAGCGCCGAATCATTCATCCAAAGCAAACAAAAACACAACGGGAACAGCTTTTTCTTGACGCCACTTTTTGATCACGGGGGGACTCATTTCAGATGGACTCAGATCAACCTCCGCTCGCCACGCGCCACCTTTTACCTCCCTTTCCTCTCCCTCTCTCTCTCTCCCCACGCACATCCTGTCGCTGCCTTACACGCATTCACGATTCAATAAGTCTTTTTCTTCTCACATATTCAGCCGCTGCCTTCCATTCAGTTAGATTTTACTGTCTTAACCCATTCAGTACTGGGACTCATTTTCATATATTTTCTGTTTATTAATTGTCGATTTTATACAGCTTAAATTCATGTGGGGATTAAGATAGTATAGACTCTGGATATTGATCTTCTGACCTCCATAGACTTTTCCGAACGTCAATAAAATCGTCTAATCGCACCCCGAAACTCGTGGTAAAAATGTATCCCAGTACTGAAGGAGTTAATTATGGTATTCAGATAATTACAATACGTCTGCTTACGATATTCAATAGAGTAAATAGTTCCCTTTGTTCTTTTCTTCTTCTCTAGTAATTTCCCGCGACACGTAATAGTCTAGTGTAGTTTCCCCTTTCCCTTGTATCTTCCAGTGTGGCTCCCATGCTTTGTCATCTCTCCATCTCCATTCTTTGTCTGGTGAGTTTTAATTCGCCGCACTATCTGGGTCAAATAGCGCCGTCCCTGTGGAGTCCAGACACCTGTTGATACTCCCCGAGGAGGAGAGTGTCTGAAATCATCACCCAAGGACGAGGAGTCACACACCACACCGTCTCCTTCTTGTTGGGAGTGCCTGCTCGCCGCGCCATCAGGAACAGGTTCAGTCTCCCCAAAGACAGTAAATTAACTCATCCTAAAATATCCAGTCAGCAAACACAGTGAAAAACGAGTAGTTGAAGATGCTCTACTTCCTATCTCGTTCTGAGCTCGCCAGTCATGCATTGGATGTCGCATTCTGTAATTTTTTTGCCTCAAAGAGAAGATCCAGTTCAGTGACTCGTCCAGTGCTTGCTTGACTGTGTTGTTGGGGCTGTGAAAGGCGGTCGGTCAGTCACTCCTCACTGTGCAGTCTATGAGCGACGGTATGCATTCATTGTTGATTAAACTCTTCAGAACCAGCTTCAGAAACTCATGTGGGGATTGAAATAGTAAAGATTCTGATCATTAATCCTCTGACCTCCACAGACCCTTTCTAATGTCAATGAAATCGTCTAGTCATACCCCAAAACTCATAGTAAAAAACGCGTCCTAGTACTGAAGGAGTTAAAGACGATATTTTCGGCCGATGAGGTGTTTAGTATTAACAATAAACTTATTCTCTGGGTTTGATTGGCGAGTTTTGGCTTTGTTTGGGCCCGGCACCTCAATTGGCCTTTCTATTGTAATTTTTGTTGTTCTTGCTGACGTCCCTCCTATATAAAAAAAAAAAAGGAGTAAGAGGCATTTGTCATATGAGAAAGTGAGATTCTAGGAGCGGCCAGCGGATTTATTCTGGCCAAGATGTCTTCTGGAAATGTGGAAAACACCTCATTGGATGTTATAATTTTCTGGCTTGTCTTCGTGTCAGTAAATAAAAAAAATCAATAAATAAATATGAAATAATTATGTTTCTGGTGATCTCTCTCTCTCTCTCTCTCTCTCTCTCTCTCTGGTTTAGACACAAACACCTCTCAAGACCGGGAGACACCAGTAACCCGTAACCAATGGCCAGTGACAAGTACAGGTTTTTCATACAACTATTTATTACTAGTTAAACAAGAAACAAAAAACGATAACTGGCCGAAGAGGTAAGAATGCAAAGGTGGGCGGCGGAGCAACCATCAGTACCACGCATTACCACACCACGGGGACTCACAGCTGCTGCGCCCCGCCCCAGACCCGCCTCGTCCCTCAGTAAGGAGTGTACGGGGACTTGGGGCAGACCGTCTTGTAAGTCTCCTGAGTCTTGGTGACCGTGTAGTACTGCGGCACGTACTCCGTGTGGTACTTGGTCTCGTACTTGACATCTGTTTTGGTGACGTACACGTTGTGCTTGGTGTAGAGGGTGGTGTACACGTACTCCGGCACGTACTCCGTCTGGTACTGCGGCTGGTACTTGGTGATGTACTCCGTGTGGTAGATGGGGGCTGGCACGTACTTCTCGTTGTAGTGGGTCTTGTACACGGGGATCTGTGGGGCAGGAGGGGCAGGGCAATGCTATAGGCTCGGTAGTGGAGGAGAGAGAGAATATCGAACGAAGAAGTGCTAAGAAGATTGGGCGGTGATGGAGAATTACTGGTGAAGAGAAGAGCAAGACAGATGAGGTTTGTTGGACATGTTATAAGAAGAGGAAAGATAGAAGACCTAAGTTTAACAGGTAGAGTCCCAGGTTGTAGAGCAAGAAGAAGACAAAGGGGGAAGTTTATGGATGGAATAATAAGAACAGTAGGATGTGAAAGTAAACCTGTACAAATATTGCAAAATGACAAGAGATAGAGAGATGTGGCAATCCATGATCGTCAACGTCTGGAGGGACACGGCACTGCGATAAGATAAGTGGAGGAGACGTCACTGGTCAGGTTGTGGGTTAACAGAGCAACACTTTAGTCTCAGAGGAGTCAGTAACCAGGATGTCACTGAACGGAACACTGTATAGGCTGAAGAGATGTGAAATCAACCAACATGAGACTAAAGACAGCAACACTACAGAATTTGCTAAGTTTCAATAACCAGGATGTCATCGAATACTATATAGTCTGAAGAGATGTGTAACTAACTAACATGAGACTAAATACACCAACACTATGGAGGTTGTTTAGTGTCAGTAACCAGGATGTGACTTACCACGACACTAAGGTCCGTGTTCAGAAACGCTTTCCTCTCTCACCATGACTATTTTCCAAGGCCTCAGAGATGACTAGCAGGGTTTTCAAGAGTGTTTCCTAAGTTAATAATATAGAAATCCTGTCACTCTGCCACTACAACCGTAAAACACCCTAAACACTCATGACAGTTTGAATAAAGCCTTTTGAAATAGTGGAGGCGAAGCACAGAAGTTTTTGAGAATATTTCACCGTCTTTTGGATGATTTTTTTTACCTATAAAGGAACTGGCAAATTAGTGGGGTACTTCGATTCTATTGTCTTTGTTGCCTTTTTTTTAAATAAGAGGGGAAGCTGGCCAAGAGCAACAAAAATGGAGATAAAAGCCCATTAATTTGCCAGTCCCCTTAAAGATACAAAGAATTAGCCGAAAGTCAGGGACAAATATCTTGAAATTTCCTTCTTAAATAAAGTTAAGTTATAGACCAACTTTTCCCTCTTAAATAAAAAAAAAATATAGATAAAATTGAAATAAAGAAGCGTTAGTCACGGGGAGAATGATATTAAGCAGTTTTTTCACTGCTATGACAACGCAGAGAAGCAAAAACTAAGACCAGTGATTCAGTGACCCAGTGACTTCTTTTCTTTTTCTCCTGAGGCCTTCCATGCACCGAAAATAACAGAAAGGTCATTGTTGCAGCAAGGTGGTGTTGGATAAGGCTCAGTGATTCACCAAAAGGAAATGTTTTAATCGAAGAAGAGCAAGAAATAAAAAGGAAAAAATTGCAAGTCATTACGATTATCAGAATTCAAGATGTGCAAGTTAGAGCAAGATATTTTTTTTTCTCTGGTCTTTCGTAATCACAGCAGAAGAATCGAAAACCGCAAATGGCAAAACAGGAAACGAAGTCAAGAGGCGTAAGTGGATGACCTTGTGCTGGGGAGACTGCTGTGGTAATTTTTTTTTTTTTTATAAATCCACTTTTTTGCCCAGTTCAGGTGTACATCAGCAGTGCCAATCATGGAAATAGTGTTGTGGGGCGAATAAAGGCTGAAAGATCATTAACTTTGCCTGAAATTAATCGACAGTTGGCATTGAAATGCAACGTGTTCGACCGTCCTTCAGTTCCCATTGTACCATGAACTGTGGAGACGGTGAGCTCAACTGTGACTAAAAGGTTTCCCATTCTATAGTTTGGTTAATCCTTTAGATCTTTTCTTCAGAGACAACCACCTCATTCTATAAAGTGTCAATTTGCACGTCATCTAATTCCAATGCAAAACAAGTTAATGCGTCTCTTAATCCTAACACATTTCAGGATTTCATGACTAATTATCTCGGTGAACCTAAGCAAGTATCGTCTTGTTTACGAAAAAAAAAAAAAACGCTTAAAAGAAAGATATGTTTCCCGATATACCAACTGACCTTCTTGAGCACCGTCTTGTAGTGCGGCACATGGCTGACGTGAGTTTGACAGCGTGGGCGTCCCTTCAGGAAGCCCGGCTCGCCACTCACCACCGCCGCCAGTACCGCCACCACCACCACCACCGCCGCCACCATAGTCACGCCGCGGGACACCATCTTAAGGGAGAAATTTTTTTTGGGGGGTCCCTGTACACCTTGAAGTGTTTTAGCAAGAAGGGCTGCTCAGATATATGCTAGTGAGTGTTCTTATTGTTCACGTCAGTCTTTTCTAAATGTGAGTGTTTCAGGGCCATTAGTGCCGCTATACAATATTTAAGTCAGTTTCTGGCATCTTGGTGCATGCTAAACACCGTAATATTAGTTGGTTACCTTAAGGGATGTTTCTTGAGTGAGTCTCGGCTGGTTTCTGGTGGTGGAGTGGGAGATGCACAGTTTATAAGGCCGTGACTCTCACCGCTCCTGCCAGACTCACCGCCGCGCCACGCCACCGGTGCTCAGCCGCCCAACACTCGCCTTTCAATTTAATTAGGTGACTCGAACTCTACACTTCCGCAAACATTAAAATGTTGCATAATTCATTCCGTTTTACCAACATTGAAGCAAGTAGGAGTGCATTCACTGCATTCACCAAATATTCATATACATTAATTGTAGTTTCATATGTATTCATGGTATGTATAAATCATACAGCGCCTCATGATGAGTGAAAGGCGGCAGCAGGAAAAGGAAAACTTCAGCAAACAGCGTCACGCTCCTCACACAGACAGAAGGCGGTGGGCGGCGGGCAACGGGCAGCGGTGATTGCTGCCCACCACACATGCCAACAGCCCCGAGGGCCATGATGAACAATACCCGGCCAGCGTGCCCTGTCAGACTGTGCACTCTGCTGCTCTGACACCACCACGCAACCCTTCCTTTGCTAATGTCATTTTGTTCAAATCAATAATCTTGTCCCAACATTAATTACAACTGTTACATCTCTTCACAACACTGTGTAGCACAGACACGCTCCCTTCAACACGTATTGCACTTCCCGTTAATGATCAATGAAGGAGACAATTAACAAAAGCAAGTGTGAATTGCCATTTTTTTTAGCATTATGAATTTGCCAGTTCAATCTCGAAAAGTTGGTGGCTCCTTCCCACAGATAAACCCTAATGTCCCTTAGAAAAGATTCAGCATTAAATAGTGAAGAGATTTAAACCATTTAGTCTCAGCATAATACAAAATTTTGTCTCTTAATTAACTCTACTGTGTTAAAGGTTTTCATTGTCTATAATTTCAGAGAAACAATTATTATTTGCTTCTCTTGCTTCGTAATGTGATTTAGAAAAAGTGTTGAATCTCTTGTTGTTTGACCTTAGAGCAATGTAAGGCTTTAAGACTCTTAATCCTTTAATATCACACTACTCTATGGCTCAACATAACGGAAAAGTACAGGATTTCGTGAGCTTCAGTTGATACACAATACCATTTCACAATACATTTCCTAATCAGTAAGATTTGGGAGCAAAATTACTGTTCCTCATCGCTCAGCCAAACATTATGTACCACATTCACACTTTGCCGGTGTGTTGCCTTCCTTCCTCCTTCACCTCCCTTCCCTCCCTCCCTCCCTTCACGCTGTTCTTCATGCTTTCCCCCCTGCTCTCCATTCTCCTCTCAATCATGTAGCCAACAACGTGTTCTTAGTTCAATGATTCTATTTATTCGCACACTGTTTTTGTTTAAGATGTTCGCCAGTTATCAGTTTTCACCGTCTAGTTCCGTTGCTCTCTCATTTTCCTTCAGACCGTGAGTGTTTCTTGAAGTGAGTGTGGAGGAATAAGAACATTTCTGCTGATAAATCACATTACAGTCTCGTCAATCTTCTTAATAGTGAAATTTGCATGACGTCTTTTTTTATTTGATGATAAAAGAGAACCTGTAATATTTCAAATACTAAGACAACACTCGTCAGTTTCAGCTCGTTGTCATTTATCTGTCTATATTCGTATCTGTTGCATCTGCTACCATGAAGCGTCACATCTTTCTATCCTCTCTCCTAGAACATATATTCAGCTAATGCAAGAGTTAACCAGTACTCTCTCCCTGCCTATTTCTGTATTTACATCTTCCTACGACTTTACTTTAATTAAAAGGGAGTTTTCGACACGTTTGTCCCTGTCATTTAGTTAATTATTCTTTTATCTATAAAGGAACTGTCGAATTATTGAGTGTTTCCATTGCCTTTTTTTGTCCTTCGCCAGTTTCCCCTCCCCTAATACATAAAAATAATATATTTCTGTGGCCAACTGTCCTCATCAATCTATTGAAACACTTCTCTCATAGTATGTAGTGGAATAAATTAGAATATATCAGAGTTTCAGCACCCACTGTCTATCACACATGAGTTGCGGCCAGGAAGTCAAGAGGAAGAAGCACCTGCCACACCCTCTCCCCTGGATGGATGGATGGATGCCTCTCCTCTCGCCACACGTCATGGTTTTCTCAGAGTCAAGAGGTTGTTTGTTCCAGTTTTCTGCCAATTAATCTTTTTTCCTCCTCTCTCTCTCTCTCTTTTCTGTTCGTTAGTCAAACACTGGCATCATTACCTTTCACTTTCAATGGAAGTTTGGGCGGTTATTGTGTCTTTCACACTTTCTTGTTGTACATACATACATATCTATATACATACATACATACATACATACATACATACATACATATATACATACATACATACATACATACATATATTCATGCATGCACACATACATACATAAACATTCAAACATTCATTAGTGACCAAGAAAATGCAACATATTCAAGTTTAGGAAACACATCAGGGCCAGTCACTATCTAATTAGGACCTTTTGAGGAAAGTTACATGGATACATACATACACACATACATACATGTACATGCACTCAGACATACATACATACATACATACAAACATATATACATACATTTGAAATACTCACTAAATCTTTCAAGACACACTGAGTTAAACAAGCACGAGATAGAAAGCATCACAAAACCTCATACTATAAAACCCAAAAACCCAAGACGGCTTCCATTCACAACTGACGACCACTTGACCTGTTAATGATACGGAGCTTTGTCACTTCACCTCAGTAACTATCGCTGTCGGCGTCTATACGGACCAAAGATAAGACAACATGTACTGCAACGTTCCAGCAATTCCCTCACTTATTTTGATCCAGGTAATCTTTAGAAATTATACCTTAACCTCTTCAGCACTGGGACACATTTTTACCACGAGTTTTGGATATGTTTAGATTTTAATAACATTACGGTCTTTGGAAGTCTTCACTATTTTAATCCCTAAATAAGTTTTGAAGCTGTATGGAATCACAAACCAGTAAGCAAAATAAATATGAAAAGGCACCGTAGTACTGAGTGGGTTAAACTTGTAACAAACCGTTTTTAGCAAGCCAATGAAAGATCACAGCAATTTATGGTGTGAGGAGTAAACAAAAGATCTAAGAACATTTTACGAGGAAAGTCTGAAGACGTTTTTCGTAATTCTGTGTATTCTTTATCAACATTTTTCTTTTGGGACGTGTCTCCAGTGGTATTGATTATTCATGTTTGTTACCTTATTTTTCTTTGCCGGAAATCCTTAAAGGTAAAAAAAAAACAAATAGATGAATAAACAAAACAGTTCATCAAAATCGTTGACAATTACAGGAAAAAAGGAGTTCATGAATAGAAAAAAACAAACACAGAACAGATAGCAGACAAAGTGAAGAGTAATAGACCTGGTGATGGAATAGAGAGAGAGAACCGATAGCTTGGAAGGCATAAAAGAGAGACAAGAAGACGAACAAAGGCTGTAGCGATGAAATAAATCACTAAGAATAGAGAGAAATACCGCAAAATAGAGTGAGTGACTTTTCTTTCTTTGAAGTTATTGACGAAAATGATGATGATGATGATGATGATGATGATGATGATGATGAATAAAAATGGGAGATAATCCACATCCCTTATAAATTTTATCATCTCTGTAGAATAAGTGGTAGGAAAGCACAAACTAATGCAGATTATATTCTTCATCATCTTGTGTTTCCCCACCAACCACTTTACACATTTGACGACATTTTTTACATTATAGAGAAAGAGAAGCTGGCCCAGGGGGAAATACAATGAAAATAAAAAGCCCACTAATTTGCCATTCCCTTTAAAGTTCAGAAGAGCTAGCCGAAAGACAGGGACAATGTCTTGAAACCTCCCTCTTAAATAAAGTCAGGTCATAGGAAGCTGGAAATATAGAAGCAGGTAGGGAGTTCCAGAGTTTACCAGTCTACTACAATCTATCATCTCTCTCTCTCTCTTTCTAATCCCAAACTTTGCGTCCACCTCACCTGAACCACTCCAACCCCCCCAAAAGATCCCTCACAAGCCACACAAAACAGGAGGCAATCACACCACCACAGGTTTTCACTTAAGTATTTATTGGGCAAACATAAAAACAGACAAAACAAAGACTGGCCGGGAGAGGAGAAGTGTTGAGGTGAGACGGCGGAGCAGCGGCCACTACTACCAGCAACAGACTATAATAATACCATGGCCTTCCTTCCTGAGCCTCAATGCTTCCCTCAGTACGGGTTGTAGGGAGTCTTCGGGCACACCGTCTTATAGGAGTGCTCAGTCTTCACCACCGTCTTGTACTGCGGCACGTACTGTGTCTCGTACTTAGTCTGGTACTTCACGTCGTACTTGGTGATGTACTCCACGTCGGTGTTGTAGACGGACTTGGTTACGTACTTCGGCACGTACTTGGTCTGGTACTGCGGCTGGTACTGCGTCTCGTACACAGTCTTGTGGATGGGAGAGGGCACCAACTTCTCCTTGTACACTGTGTGGTAGACTGGCACCTGCAGCAATATATTACTTGGTGAACAGGCAACAATACCGTGTGAATGTGGCATTGTATATTAGACTTCCATATCAAATTAACCCTTTCACTACTGGAGCACATTTCTACCACGAGTTTTGGGTGTAATTAGATGATTTTAATGATATCAGGAGTCAAACAATTAATAACCAGAGTCTGTACTTTTTAATCCTCACATGAGTTTCTGAAACAGTATAAAATCAAGAAATAATGAGTAAAATAAATATCAAAATGCGTCCCATTACTGAAGAATGTGAAGGAGAGAGGAGGGCTAGCAGGACCTTCCTACCACATCGAACTAGGTAGAGTGTAGAGCTTCCTGCAAGAACACGAAAGGAGGGAGAAGATGAAGGCTAGTAGGGGGCACCACTGAGGCACTGCTTACCTTGTCAACTATTGTCTTATAGTAAGGGACGTAGCGCACATGTGGCCGGCACCGTCCCTTAATCTTGAAGCCTGGCTCGGCGGTCACAGCAGCCACTACCACCAACACCGCCACAGCCACACTCATGCACCGGGACATCATCTTTTCAGGAAGCAATGGAAAGAAAAGTTGGAGCACATTCTTTACTGATATAATTATTCTAAGGGTTTTCAGTTTTTCTATTTATTTTTTTTTATTATAATTGGCATCAAAGTTTGTATCAGTAAGAGAAGCAAGGAAGGCAGTAAGTTGTTAATAAGAGAGATACTTCATTTCAAATATTTACAGCTATAAAATGCAACAATTAACAATGTATTTAGTAAAGGATTTTTTACCCACAGTTGGTATGAAGGTTTGCATGAGTAAGAGAAGCAAGGAAGAAAGTGAATTGTTAGCAGGTAGTTAGTTACCTTTAGGGATGTTTCTTGAGCGAGTCTCGGCTGGTTTCTGGCGATGGTGTGGGCGATGCACAGTTTATAAGGCCGTGACTCTCACCACACCTGCCCGATACACCCCCGCGCCACGCCACGCCGCCACGCCGCCACGCTACCGGTGCTCAGCCGCCCAACACTCGCCTTTCTACTGAATATGGTGTACTTGCATAATGAGTCTTCCGTAAATATTTGGTCATTACACTTCCTTACTTTTACCGGGAAGGAAAAGGAAGAAATCGCTGGTTTGCTATTGTATCCACGCGTCTCTAAAGTTTCAAGGCGAGGTGTGTGTCACTTCTGCATCGTTCACTATATTCTGCAGTGTATGGCGATATCTTCCATATGACTATCACTGCATATGGTGATGAGTGAAAGTACTAATGAGTAAAGAAGGCTGTTTTTCATCCACCGTCATGCTCTTCCCTCGTGGTGGTGGCGCAGCAGCAGCAGCAGCAGCAGAGGGAGGGAGACGCGGGGCACTGGCGGTGCAGGAGGAAGCAGAGGGCAGCTGCTGGAGTGAAGCGTCCACGGCTCCAGGCTGTGCCGCTTCACCACACAACGGATGGACAAACTCTACCCAACACTGTCATTAACATCAATATGATAATGATAATAATGATAATAATAATAATAATGATAATAATAATAATAATAATAATAATAATAATAATAATAATAATAATAATAACACTGTCATTAACGTCAATATGATAATGATGATGATGATAATGATAATAATAATAATAATAATAATAATAATAATAATAATAATAATAATAATAATAACACTGTCATTAACGTCAATATGATAATGATGATGATGATGATGATGATGATGATGATGATAATAATTATAATAATAATAATAATAATAATAATAATAATAATAATAATAATAATAATAATAATAATAATAATAATGTTACTCTTCTAATTACAATAAGTCATTAAAATCAACAAAACAAGAGAAATCAGCATCACCACCACAACCACCACCAGCTGGCTGCACTTGCCTCCACCACCACCACCACCACCACCACACCTGCATCACTGTGCCGGTCACTCCTCCGCCGCACAGCTTCTCCTTAACTAAACATTCGTCAAGATACATTAACCCTTTCAGTACTGGGACACATTTTTACCACGAGATTTGGGATGTGATTAGACGGTTTTATTCATATCAGGAAGGATGTATGGAAGTCAGAAGATTAATTGCCAGAGTCTGTACTATTTCAATCCCCACATGAGTTTCTGAAGTTGTGTAAAACTGACAAATGATAAGTAGAATGAATATAGAAATGTGTCCCAGTACTGAAGGGATTAAAGAGCATGACACATTACCTCAGCAATATCCCAGTAAGGTCATGAGAGATTTGTGGTTCAGAAGGTTTGTTGTATCTTGTGCCTCATTTGAGATTTGATTTATTTTGATTTCGTATTATTTTATTACGTTTCGTAAGTGGTGTAACAGTGCCAAAAGAAAGAAAGAAAAAATTAATAAACAAAATTAGCAGGAAAAATAACAACAATCGTAGTAGTAGATGTACAGATAGATAAAAATGAGATAAAAAAAAAAAGATGATAGAAGAGAAACAAAACTGTATTTATTTTAATTTCATTTCATTTTATTAAGTGTCGTAAGGAGTGAGTCAATCAAATGTCGGGCAATGTGTTATTTTTTCCCTACTTATTTCTTAATCTTTAAACATTTAAGGCGTTTGTGTTTTTTGGTACTTGAAGGAAGACTGTCCTTTATCTAACCTAACCTAACCTAACGTAACGTAACCTAAAAGTGTTTCTTTTTTTCTATACTAGAGTAGAGTTTAGTTACTTGAAGGAAGATTGTCCTCTATCTAACCTAAAATAAACTACCTTAACCTAAACTAACCTAAAGATATTATTTTTCCTATGCTAGACAAGAGTTTTGTTACTTGAAGAAAGACTATGCTCTGAATCTCTTTGAATTTCACATAACACCTCTAATACGAACTTGACTTTATTGATGACAGAGGTTATAAGACATTTATCCCTGACTTTCGACTAATTCTTTCGGACTTATATGGGGACTGGTAAATTAGTGGGCTTTTCTATTATCTATGTTGCCCTTAGCCAGCTTCCTCTCCCCACCCCCTCTTACATAAAAGAATACAAGATGCCAAGTACAAAAGGAACCCGTGCGTGACGTGCATGACTGAGTGAAAAAATCATTCAAAAGAGCATATAAGCACACCGTTAGGAATGAACACAGACCGTTTTCTATCGCACTTAAAGAATTTACTGGAGAATTGTTGCACTAACTCATACATTTCAGGATCCTGTATGGTATAATTTGCTTTACGTTGACAATTACTGATAAAAAGCCTGGAAAAAAAAAACATTTCAAGACATTTTGGAGAGTTAGTATTTTTCGTTTTTTGTGAAAGTGTGTGGCTTGGAAAACCTTGAAAGAGAAAAGGAATAGGCCCACAAAAGGTGTCAGTTTTTTTTTCTTTTTAAATACACATACATGTATACGTATATACATGTACATACATACGTACATACTTACATTTATACATACAAAGATACATACATACATATATACATACATATATAGATACATTTAGAAATTTATACATACATACATACATACATACATACATACATACATACATACATACATACATACATACATACATACATACATGCATACATAAACATACATACATACATACATACATACATACATACATACATACATAAACATACATACATACATACATACATACATACATACATACATATAAACATACATACATACATACATAAATACATACATGCATACATACATACATACATACATACATACATACATACATACATACATACATACATACATGCATACATACATACATACATACATACATACATACATACATACATACATACATCAACTCCTGTGGCACCCTGAGGGATGCATAGGGCTCAATGAATTCACGCCACCACCATCTATCCTGTGCC
>CM035185.1:25427151-25440345 GCA_020233015.1 Callinectes sapidus | reverse complement strand
ACCAACATTGAAGCAAGTAGGAGTGCATTCACTGCATTCACCAAATATTCATATACATTAATTGTAGTTTCATATGTATTCATGGTATGTATAAATCATACAGCGCCTCATGATGAGTGAAAGGCGGCAGCAGGAAAAGGAAAACTTCAGCAAACAGCGTCACGCTCCTCACACAGACAGAAGGCGGTGGGCGGCGGGCAACGGGCAGCGGTGATTGCTGCCCACCACACATGCCAACAGCCCCGAGGGCCATGATGAACAATACCCGGCCAGCGTGCCCTGTCAGGCTGTGCACTCTGCTGCTCTGACACCACCACGCAACCCTTCCTTTGCTAATGTCATTTTGTTCAAATCAATAATCTTGTCCCAACATTAATTACAACTGTTACATCTCTTCACAACACTGTGTAGCACAGTCACGCTCCCTTCAACACGTATTGCACTTCCCGTTAATTATCAATGAAGGAGACAATTAACAAAAGCAAGTGTGAATTGCCATTTTTTTTAGCATTATGAATTTGCCAGTTCAATCTCGAAAAGTTGGTGGCTCCTTCCCACAGATAAACCCTAATGTCCCTTAGAAAAGATTCAGCATTAAATAGTGAAGAGATTTAAACCATTTAGTCTCAGCATAATACAAAATTTTGTCTCTTAATTAACTCTACTGTGTTAAAGGTTTTCATTGTCTATAATTTCAGAGAAACAATTATTATTTGCTTCTCTTGCTTCGTAATGTGATTTAGAAAAAGTGTTGAATCTCTTGTTGTTTGACCTTAGAGCAATGTAAGGCTTTAAGACTCTTAATCCTTTAATATCACACTACTCTATGGCTCAACATAACGGAAAAGTACAGGATTTCGTGAGCTTCAGTTGATACACAATACCATTTCACAATACATTTCCTAATCAGTAAGATTTGGGAGCAAAATTACTGTTCCTCATCGCTCAGCCAAACATTATGTACCACATTCACACTTTGCCGGTGTGTTGCCTTCCTTCCTCCTTCACCTCCCTTCCCTCCCTCCCTCCCTTCACGCTGTTCTTCATGCTTTCCCCCCTGCTCTCCATTCTCCTCTCAATCATGTAGCCAACAACGTGTTCTTAGTTCAATGATTCTATTTATTCGCACACTGTTTTTGTTTAAGATGTTCGCCAGTTATCAGTTTTCACCGTCTAGTTCCGTTGCTCTCTCATTTTCCTTCAGACCGTGAGTGTTTCTTGAAGTGAGTGTGGAGGAATAAGAACATTTCTGCTGATAAATCACATTACAGTCTCGTCAATCTTCTTAATAGTGAAATTTGCATGACGTCTTTTTTTATTTGATGATAAAAGAGAACCTGTAATATTTCAAATACTAAGACAACACTCGTCAGTTTCAGCTCGTTGTCATTTATCTGTCTATATTCGTATCTGTTGCATCTGCTACCATGAAGCGTCACATCTTTCTATCCTCTCTCCTAGAACATATATTCAGCTAATGCAAGAGTTAACCAGTACTCTCTCCCTGCCTATTTCTGTATTTACATCTTCCTACGACTTTACTTTAATTAAAAGGGAGTTTTCGACACGTTTGTCCCTGTCATTTAGTTAATTATTCTTTTATCTATAAAGGAACTGTCGAATTATTGAGTGTTTCCATTGCCTTTTTTTGTCCTTCGCCAGTTTCCCCTCCCCTAATACATAAAAATAATATATTTCTGTGGCCAACTGTCCTCATCAATCTATTGAAACACTTCTCTCATAGTATGTAGTGGAATAAATTAGAATATATCAGAGTTTCAGCACCCACTGTCTATCACACATGAGTTGCGGCCAGGAAGTCAAGAGGAAGAAGCACCTGCCACACCCTCTCCCCTGGATGGATGGATGGATGCCTCTCCTCTCGCCACACGTCATGGTTTTCTCAGAGTCAAGAGGTTGTTTGTTCCAGTTTTCTGCCAATTAATCTTTTTTCCTCCTCTCTCTCTCTCTCTTTTCTGTTCGTTAGTCAAACACTGGCATCATTACCTTTCACTTTCAATGGAAGTTTGGGCGGTTATTGTGTCTTTCACACTTTCTTGTTGTACATACATACATATCTATATACATACATACATACATACATACATACATACATACATATATACATACATACATACATACATACATATATTCATGCATGCACACATACATACATAAACATTCAAACATTCATTAGTGACCAAGAAAATGCAACATATTCAAGTTTAGGAAACACATCAGGGCCAGTCACTATCTAATTAGGACCTTTTGAGGAAAGTTACATGGATACATACATACACACATACATACATGTACATGCACTCAGACATACATACATACATACATACAAACATATATACATACATTTGAAATACTCACTAAATCTTTCAAGACACACTGAGTTAAACAAGCACGAGATAGAAAGCATCACAAAACCTCATACTATAAAACCCAAAAACCCAAGACGGCTTCCATTCACAACTGACGACCACTTGACCTGTTAATGATACGGAGCTTTGTCACTTCACCTCAGTAACTATCGCTGTCGGCGTCTATACGGACCAAAGATAAGACAACATGTACTGCAACGTTCCAGCAATTCCCTCACTTATTTTGATCCAGGTAATCTTTAGAAATTATACCTTAACCTCTTCAGCACTGGGACACATTTTTACCACGAGTTTTGGATATGTTTAGATTTTAATAACATTACGGTCTTTGGAAGTCTTCACTATTTTAATCCCTAAATAAGTTTTGAAGCTGTATGGAATCACAAACCAGTAAGCAAAATAAATATGAAAAGGCACCGTAGTACTGAGTGGGTTAAACTTGTAACAAACCGTTTTTAGCAAGCCAATGAAAGATCACAGCAATTTATGGTGTGAGGAGTAAACAAAAGATCTAAGAACATTTTACGAGGAAAGTCTGAAGACGTTTTTCGTAATTCTGTGTATTCTTTATCAACATTTTTCTTTTGGGACGTGTCTCCAGTGGTATTGATTATTCATGTTTGTTACCTTATTTTTCTTTGCCGGAAATCCTTAAAGGTAAAAAAAAAACAAATAGATGAATAAACAAAACAGTTCATCAAAATCGTTGACAATTACAGGAAAAAAGGAGTTCATGAATAGAAAAAAACAAACACAGAACAGATAGCAGACAAAGTGAAGAGTAATAGACCTGGTGATGGAATAGAGAGAGAGAACCGATAGCTTGGAAGGCATAAAAGAGAGACAAGAAGACGAACAAAGGCTGTAGCGATGAAATAAATCACTAAGAATAGAGAGAAATACCGCAAAATAGAGTGAGTGACTTTTCTTTCTTTGAAGTTATTGACGAAAATGATGATGATGATGATGATGATGATGATGATGATGATGAATAAAAATGGGAGATAATCCACATCCCTTATAAATTTTATCATCTCTGTAGAATAAGTGGTAGGAAAGCACAAACTAATGCAGATTATATTCTTCATCATCTTGTGTTTCCCCACCAACCACTTTACACATTTGACGACATTTTTTACATTATAGAGAAAGAGAAGCTGGCCCAGGGGGAAATACAATGAAAATAAAAAGCCCACTAATTTGCCATTCCCTTTAAAGTTCAGAAGAGCTAGCCGAAAGACAGGGACAATGTCTTGAAACCTCCCTCTTAAATAAAGTCAGGTCATAGGAAGCTGGAAATATAGAAGCAGGTAGGGAGTTCCAGAGTTTACCAGTCTACTACAATCTATCATCTCTCTCTCTCTCTTTCTAATCCCAAACTTTGCGTCCACCTCACCTGAACCACTCCAACCCCCCCAAAAGATCCCTCACAAGCCACACAAAACAGGAGGCAATCACACCACCACAGGTTTTCACTTAAGTATTTATTGGGCAAACATAAAAACAGACAAAACAAAGACTGGCCGGGAGAGGAGAAGTGTTGAGGTGAGACGGCGGAGCAGCGGCCACTACTACCAGCAACAGACTATAATAATACCATGGCCTTCCTTCCTGAGCCTCAATGCTTCCCTCAGTACGGGTTGTAGGGAGTCTTCGGGCACACCGTCTTATAGGAGTGCTCAGTCTTCACCACCGTCTTGTACTGCGGCACGTACTGTGTCTCGTACTTAGTCTGGTACTTCACGTCGTACTTGGTGATGTACTCCACGTCGGTGTTGTAGACGGACTTGGTTACGTACTTCGGCACGTACTTGGTCTGGTACTGCGGCTGGTACTGCGTCTCGTACACAGTCTTGTGGATGGGAGAGGGCACCAACTTCTCCTTGTACACTGTGTGGTAGACTGGCACCTGCAGCAATATATTACTTGGTGAACAGGCAACAATACCGTGTGAATGTGGCATTGTATATTAGACTTCCATATCAAATTAACCCTTTCACTACTGGAGCACATTTCTACCACGAGTTTTGGGTGTAATTAGATGATTTTAATGATATCAGGAGTCAAACAATTAATAACCAGAGTCTGTACTTTTTAATCCTCACATGAGTTTCTGAAACAGTATAAAATCAAGAAATAATGAGTAAAATAAATATCAAAATGCGTCCCATTACTGAAGAATGTGAAGGAGAGAGGAGGGCTAGCAGGACCTTCCTACCACATCGAACTAGGTAGAGTGTAGAGCTTCCTGCAAGAACACGAAAGGAGGGAGAAGATGAAGGCTAGTAGGGGGCACCACTGAGGCACTGCTTACCTTGTCAACTATTGTCTTATAGTAAGGGACGTAGCGCACATGTGGCCGGCACCGTCCCTTAATCTTGAAGCCTGGCTCGGCGGTCACAGCAGCCACTACCACCAACACCGCCACAGCCACACTCATGCACCGGGACATCATCTTTTCAGGAAGCAATGGAAAGAAAAGTTGGAGCACATTCTTTACTGATATAATTATTCTAAGGGTTTTCAGTTTTTCTATTTATTTTTTTATTATAGTTGGCATCAAAGTTTGTATCAGCAAGAGAAGCAAGGAAGGCAGTAAGTTGTTAATAAGAGAGATACTTCATTTCGAATATTTACAGCTATAAAATGCAACAATTAACAATGTATTTAGTAAAGGATTTTTTACCCACAGTTGGTATGAAGGTTTGCATGAGTAAGAGAAGCAAGGAAGAAAGTGAATTGTTAGCAGGTAGTTAGTTACCTTTAGGGATGTTTCTTGAGCGAGTCTCGGCTGGTTTCTGGCGATGGTGTGGGCGATGCACAGTTTATAAGGCCGTGACTCTCACCACACCTGCCCGATACACCCCCGCGCCACGCCACGCCGCCACGCCGCCACGCTACCGGTGCTCAGCCGCCCAACACTCGCCTTTCTACTGAATATGGTGTACTTGCATAATGAGTCTTCCGTAAATATTTGGTCATTACACTTCCTTACTTTTACCGGGAAGGAAAAGGAAGAAATCGCTGGTTTGCTATTGTATCCACGCGTCTCTAAAGTTTCAAGGCGAGGTGTGTGTCACTTCTGCATCGTTCACTATATTCTGCAGTGTATGGCGATATCTTCCATATGACTATCACTGCATATGGTGATGAGTGAAAGTACTAATGAGTAAAGAAGGCTGTTTTTCATCCACCGTCATGCTCTTCCCTCGTGGTGGTGGCGCAGCAGCAGCAGCAGCAGCAGAGGGAGGGAGACGCGGGGCACTGGCGGTGCAGGAGGAAGCAGAGGGCAGCTGCTGGAGTGAAGCGTCCACGGCTCCAGGCTGTGCCGCTTCACCACACAACGGATGGACAAACTCTACCCAACACTGTCATTAACATCAATATGATAATGATAATAATGATAATAATAATAATAATGATAATAATAATAATAATAATAATAATAATAATAATAATAATAATAATAATAACACTGTCATTAACGTCAATATGATAATGATGATGATGATAATGATAATAATAATAATAATAATAATAATAATAATAATAATAATAATAATAATAATAACACTGTCATTAACGTCAATATGATAATGATGATGATGATGATGATGATGATGATGATGATAATAATTATAATAATAATAATAATAATAATAATAATAATAATAATAATAATAATAATAATAATAATAATAATAATGTTACTCTTCTAATTACAATAAGTCATTAAAATCAACAAAACAAGAGAAATCAGCATCACCACCACAACCACCACCAGCTGGCTGCACTTGCCTCCACCACCACCACCACCACCACCACACCTGCATCACTGTGCCGGTCACTCCTCCGCCGCACAGCTTCTCCTTAACTAAACATTCGTCAAGATACATTAACCCTTTCAGTACTGGGACACATTTTTACCACGAGATTTGGGATGTGATTAGACGGTTTTATTCATATCAGGAAGGATGTATGGAAGTCAGAAGATTAATTGCCAGAGTCTGTACTATTTCAATCCCCACATGAGTTTCTGAAGTTGTGTAAAACTGACAAATGATAAGTAGAATGAATATAGAAATGTGTCCCAGTACTGAAGGGATTAAAGAGCATGACACATTACCTCAGCAATATCCCAGTAAGGTCATGAGAGATTTGTGGTTCAGAAGGTTTGTTGTATCTTGTGCCTCATTTGAGATTTGATTTATTTTGATTTCGTATTATTTTATTACGTTTCGTAAGTGGTGTAACAGTGCCAAAAGAAAGAAAGAAAAAATTAATAAACAAAATTAGCAGGAAAAATAACAACAATCGTAGTAGTAGATGTACAGATAGATAAAAATGAGATAAAAAAAAAAAGATGATAGAAGAGAAACAAAACTGTATTTATTTTAATTTCATTTCATTTTATTAAGTGTCGTAAGGAGTGAGTCAATCAAATGTCGGGCAATGTGTTATTTTTTCCCTACTTATTTCTTAATCTTTAAACATTTAAGGCGTTTGTGTTTTTTGGTACTTGAAGGAAGACTGTCCTTTATCTAACCTAACCTAACCTAACGTAACGTAACCTAAAAGTGTTTTTTGTTCATAGTACCGCTCCTTTTCGTTCCTTGAGGAAGAGTGTCTCTCTCTACCCTCACATACACTTAACCTAGCCTCAATCTCACCTCAGGTGTTATATTTTCTATACTAGACTAAAGTTTTGTTATTTGAAAGAAGACTGTCCTCTGAATCTCTTTGAATTTCACATAACACCTCTAATACGAACTTGACTTTATTGATATTAAAGGTTTCTAGACATTTATCACTGACTATCGGCTAATTCTTTCGGACTTATATGGGGACTGGCAAATTAGTGGGTTTTTCTATTATCTTTGTTGCCCTTAGCCAGCTTCCCCCTCTTACATAAAAGAATACAAGATGCCAAGTACAAAGGACCCCGTGCGTGACGTGCATTATAAGCACACCGTTAGGAATGAACACAGACCGTTTTCTATCGCACTTGAAGAATTTACTGGAGAATTGTTGCACTAACTCATACATTTCAGGATCCTGTATGGTATAATTTGCTTTACGTTGACAATTACTGATAAAAAGCCTGGAAAAAAAAACATTACAAGATATTTTTTTTTGGGGGGGGTAGGGGGGGTAGTATTTTTCGTTTCTTGTGAAAGTGTTTGGCTTAGAAAATCTTGAAAAAAAAGACCCACAAAAGGTGTCAATTTTTTTTTAATACACATACATGTATGTATACGTATATACATGTACATACATACGTACATACTTACATTTATACATACAAACATACATACATACATACATATATACATACATACATGTATACATTTATATGTACATACATACATACATACAGACAGACAGACAGACAGACAGACAGACATGCATGCATGCATACATACATACATACATACATACATACATATATACATACATACATACATACATACATACATACATACATACTTATCACTACAATTTCGAGGCCAGTTTCTTTTTTTTCAGTTTTCTTTTATGTAAGAGGGCAAAACTGGCCATGATAAAAAAAAAAAAAAAGACCACACAAAAAAGGATCACATACGAGATCAAAATCTTCATCTATTTTTTTCTTTTTGTTGTTAATTTCCACTTATCACTGCGATTTAGAAGAGGCGCTTTATTAATTTATTTTCTTTCATGTAAAGAAAGGAAACTGTACAAGATGAACAAAAGGATCTAACAACAAAGGCCAACTTACATTTCAGTCTAATCACTCCTAAAACTGGTAAAAATGTGTCTCAGTAATAGTTAATTGTGCTCAGACATTGGGGAGCCTTAAAAGAAGATTGGACAAGTTTATAGATGAGGATGATAGGTGGAAATGGGCAGATGTGTTTACATAGGGACTGCCACGAATAGGTCTAACAGCATCTTGCAGCTTCCCTTATTTTCTTATCTTATGTAAGGATAGCTGTCTTTCATGTACTGGTGTCCTCCATTTCCTCCACAGTAGCGCCCCGATTCCCACTACCCAACCCTTACCACCACCATCACCACCACCACCACCACCACCACCACCCCGTCACGTCTCAGAGTTCATGAAGGAGGAAAGCGCCGGTTGGTAACGGTTCAGTAGCCCTACACTGCTGAAAGAGTGCGCTACTGATGAAGTGACGGTGGGATCAGAAGAGAAATAAAAGCATTCTTAGATTTATTGCCAAAATCTGGAAACCTTGCTTGCTGCTGTATTTCATGACATTTTTTTTTTTTTTTTGCATATTTCTAGATAACTCTTTTGATTAGGCCTTACTCTTTACGAACTGGGATCTTAACTGGGTATTTATTTATTTATTTATTTATTTATTTATCTATCTATCTATCTACCTAATTATTCATTTTGTCATCTTTTTATTCATCTACTCCGTTCCCCCCTCACACACAGACAGACAGACAGACAGACAGAAAGACAGACACACACACACACACACACACACACACACACACACACACACACATATTTGATGGTTTATTCATGACGCGATTCAGCTGCTTAGTTTTTACCTTTCTCTTTTGAACATGCATTCCAATCAATTTATAAGTCGATCAGTTGGTCAATGAAGCAATCACTAACTTAATTAACGAATGAATAAATGAAAGAGTGAATGAGCGAGTGAATTAACCCCACCAATTAGCCAACCAATCAATTAATTAACGAACCAGTCAGTTAGTCAATCAGTTAGTCAGTCAGTCAATCAATTATGCTCTCCACCTCTTCCACTTCCTCCCGTTTTCTTTGACTCGTACCGCCGCGTCAAGCACAGGTGAAGCGCGGCAGTCTTTCATTGTTAGGAGAAAAAATACTTGTGCGCGTGTTGATGTTTTGTCGCTGCTTGTTGAAAGTGGCGAAAGTGACAATGACTCGTGTATATGTGTGTGTGTGTGTGTGTGTGTGTGTGTGTGTGTGTGTGTGTGTGTGTGTTCGTATGGTTCTTTCTTGTTGCTTTTCAGGTTTTAAGTAAAAGTTGGGAGGAATAACATTAAGCCTGACAAACGTTATGTAAGGAAAATAGATGGTAAGAAAAATTATAAAGAAAAAAAAGATAAAGAGATAAAACTGAACAAAATGCTCGAAAAATGTTGAAAGTAAATACAAGGAAAATGACACGATGGAAAATTTGTCAAATAAAGAATGATTAATAAGAAAGAGAAATCATATTGCTCCGGAAAAATAACAACGATAAGAAAACTAATGAGACTTACGTATAAACTTCAAAAATCCAAGTAAAATAAAATGTACTTGTTATATTCTGATGTTTTTCAAGTCACTACTTTTCCTCCAAAATGTTTATTATCTGGGAAAACTATGAACTTGTACTTTTCTCGTTAAAACATCTATAGCCTTGAAAAACAAAAGTGAAATGAACGTTACTTTTCCTAATAAGAACGTTCATCACAAAAACAACACGAGAATCGAGAGTGATGAACGTCCTTCAGAACGTTCATTCACTCACAGAAAACGGATTGGCGAAGGTTAGGGGAGGAATAAAACGTTGGTCTTCGTCAGTAAAACATTTACTAATTTACAGAAAACGGTAAGAGTAACAACGGTAAAGTATTAACAGGGAGGAGTGAGAGGGGAGGGACGAGGGGAGGCGAGAGACAGCAAGCCAGCCACTCCAGACCCTCACCTTCTGCCGTGCCTTCTTCAGTAGCCGCCGTAGGAGGACTCAGGGCAGTAGGTCTTGTAGTTGAGCTGCGTCTGGACCACTGTCTTGTACTGCGGCACGTACTGGGTGTTGTACTTGGTCTGGTACTGCACGTCCTTCTGCGTCACGTACTGGGGCACGTACTGTGTGTTGTAGACTGTCTCGTACTGCGTCTGCGTGTAGTACTCCGTGTGGTACTGGGTCTTTGAGACGTACTTGGGCACGTACTCAGTCTTGGGCACGTACTTGGGTTGGTACTGCGTGTGGTACTGCGTGGTGTACTCCGGCACGTACTGTACCTTGGTGTTGTAGTTGGTGTGGGTGACGTACTTAGGCACGAACTGCGTGTGGTACTGCGTGTGGTAGAGGGTCTTGTACTCTGTCTTGTAGATGGGGGCGGGCACGATCCTCTCCCTGTAGACGGTGTGGTAGACGGGGATCTGCGAGGCGAGGGACGGGTCACTCACTGTCAATGGTGCCACTAATGCTGCAAGTATTCATGGTAATGGTTTGTGGTGAAATGTGCGTTGAGACTCCACGTTAACCTTTGGGCCCACATAGAGATTCTTTAGTCCGTAGCTTTTTCTTAGAGGAATTTTTAGTCTTAAAATCCATCTTAACATCCCGAAATTTGTCTTGTACTTTAGCCAGTATCTCATCAACAGCTTCAAATTTACCGTTGATGAGATAATGTCTTCAGTACAACACCAATTTCAGAAGGTTAAGATGGATTTCAAGACTAGAGATTCGTCTAAGAAAAAGTTACAGACTTAAGAATGTGTTTATACGGGCCGCGGTGTTTACTGGCCACACAGAATGTGTTGATGATACCGCTGGACATAAAGATGCTCCTCTTCTTGATACCAAACAATCTCTGAAGAATCTTATGTTTTCTATTTTTTTTTTTAATTTATCCTGAAACGAATTGATCTCTCGTTACCATTATTTCCAGAGCAAGGCAGATGGTGTCCACTAACCGCTGGGAGGCTGTAGATGGGAGCGCCTTACAGGAAATTACATGGCTTCTTGATGTCTAAACATTCATTGACTGTGTCATCTTCGAAAAAAAAACCCTCATATTCTTAAGCCAATAGATATCTCATTAGCATAGTTCTTCTAAATCATGGAGCAGATTAGTTTTGGTTTTGGTTTCCAGTGATGATGCAGAATATTTGCTAAATTGTTACGGGAATCATTATCAATAAACAAATAGACAAAAAAAAAGTATACAAAAAGCAGTAAATTTTTCATTACAGCCTGATGAGAAAGAAAGCACTGAAATAGAGGCTTTGTTTGAAATTCATGGGATATTTCATCCTTTATATACTATGAGTGGAGGGGAAGTGGTTTACTGAAGTAGGAGTCCGATGCAGTGAACACAGTACTTCATTATACATTTTTCCACAAGGATGACTCATCTCTGTAAGTCGGGAGTGGAAGGGGAAATAAATGTGTTTAGACAGTCTGACACTTAAAGCATGAAGCACTTGAAGGCAAATAGTGGAAATAAGCCTCATCACTCTGGTTCATCCTAAGTTCCTCGCCACAAATGTCTAAAGGTTCACAGTGACGCTCTCCAGGGCAGCTCAACTCGTCTTATGTGAGATGCACTCTGGCTTACACCAACAAAAAGTTCCCGACAAAAGCAGCGGTCACAATAGAAAGCGATAAAGAAAAGAGAAATTGTCTATACCTGAATAAAAAGTCTTCAAACCTTTTTCAAACAATTCAAGTCGAAGGCAGAGTTTTCGTTAATACAAGTGTTCGGTTCACAGGTCGGCAGGCGTTAACTGATCTCATTAGGGAATTGCATCGGTGTTCTCATTAATTCAGTGATTTGAGTGTGATTAGACGACCTTATTGACATTAGCAAAGACCTATGGAGGTGAGGAGATGAATGGCCTAAGTCTGTACTATTTTAATCCTCATTTGAGTTTCTGAAGCAGAATAAAATCGACAAATAATAAGCGGAATGAAAATAAAAACGCGTCCCAGTACTGAAGGGGTTAATAGAAGGGTTATGTTCATTAATCTGCCAGACCACTGCAGGCGTCGACTAACCTTGCATCTGTGTTCTCATTACTATAAGTGTTACGTTCACTAATCTCTCAAACCACTGCAGGCGTCGACTAACCTTGCATCTGTGTTCTCATTACTATAAGTGTTACGTTCACTAATCTCTCAAACCACTGCAGGCGTCGACTAACCTTGCATCTGTGTTCTCATTACTATAAGTGTTACGTTCATTAATCTGTCACAACCACTGCAGGCGCCACTGACCTTCTGAAGCAGCGTGGTGTAGTGCGGGACGTATTCGACGTGTGGACGGCAGCCGCCTCCCTTCTTGAACAGGCCCGGCTCGGCGCTTGCTGTCGCCATCACGCTCAGCATCACCGCCACAGCCGCCGCCACAGCCACGCCTCGGGACACCATCTTGCCGGGAACAGTGGCGAAAGGCGTACCTTCCTTCATCACTCCTTAAACTGGTATGTTGCATTGGAAATGTCTTCTTAACCCCTTCAGTACTAGGACACATTTTTACCTTGAGTTTTTGGTGTGATTAGACGATTTTATTCACATTAGGAAGTGTGTATGGAGATCAGAAGATTAATGGCCAGAGTCTGTACAATTGTAATCCCCACATGAGTTTCTGCAGTATAAAATCGACAAAATAATAATGAAAATAAAATATGAAAATGCGTCCCAGTACTGAAGGGGTTAAACTAGTATGCAAGAAATGGAAATGTTCTCTTAAGGTCCTCTACATTCTTACATCGCAATGAAATATACCCTTTTTTATGATTTTTCAGTCAGTTGTCAATACTAATCCCTCCTAATGTACCCTTTAACCTAAATGACTGCACTAATTGACACAACACCACAATCTCAATAGCTAGACTCATTCCACTCCTACACGTCCCTCCATAGCAACAAAACACGTCATCTTTTTTTTGTTTCCTCCTCCCGCAGTCGCTGACGGGGTTACCTTGAGTGGGTGTTTCTGGAATGAGTGTCGGATGGTCTCTGGCGGTCCTTTCCAAAGCTCGCGCCATTTATAGCCCCACGGCGTCCCCCCAACGACCTGCCACGCACCCGCC
>CM035185.1:25413689-25424376 GCA_020233015.1 Callinectes sapidus | reverse complement strand
GAAGTTCCCTGTGGACAAAAAGATCATGCACAAGAAATGGACAAGGAACCACAAACTCTCTACCCCAGCAGACCATTCACCTCACGCCCTCTGGCTTACACTCCTCTTTTCCTTCACTTGTTCTTTCTCGCCTCATTGACACCTCACGCAGCGTCACTTGTCAAATAAAAGAAAGGAGAAAGAAAAAAGAAGCTAAGAAAAATATAAAGTAGAATTTTAGTATCATGGTTTTATATGAATTTTCTTTCAACGTGGCAGCTTTCCCTTTCACATTTCGGTGGTGGTGGTGGTGGTGGTGGTGGTGGTGGTGGTGGTGGTGATGGTGAAGTGTGCAGCGGGTGAGGGTACATGGCAGGGCGGGAAAGTAAACACACGTGCACTGGTTAATGAGTGAGAGGTTGATTGTATGCTCTCTTTGTGGACTGTAAAGAACGTGCCCACCACCTCCATAGACGCCTCTCTATATGTCTTGCCTCTCTATGGGTGACACCTTGATGGAAGACTCTTTATCCCTTCAGTACTGGGACGCGTTTTCATATTTATTCTCATTATTTGCGATTTTATACAGCTTCAGCAACTCATGCGGGGATCAAAATGATACAGACTCTGGCTATTAATCTTAAGATCTCCATAGACCGTTCCTAGTGTCAATGAAATCGTCTAATCACACTCAAAACTCGTGGTGAAAAATGCGTCCCAGTACTGAAGGGGTCAAGTGGAACACACCTCCATGGAACACTTCTATACAACACTGTCTGACACGGACGTATATAGAACAACTGTCTCTATGCGGAACACCTCCAGTACTTAAAGAACCCCTCTGTATGGACCACCTCTATAAGAAACACCGCTATATGAAACACAGATACAAGAACTCAACCCATCTATAAGGAAACCCATTATAGGGACCGCCGTGGTACAGTGGTATGGGGTTCTAATCCTGGCAAAAGTACGAGGAGAAACTGGCCATCCACTCTGGGTAACGGTTCCCAAATGGGTGAGTTTTCAAATAGCAGGTCTCCATAATAGACGGTCTGCTTTAGGCTCCAAATAGTTGAGCATTGTACTAGTATGTGAATGGATGTGGGTATGGGTATGGCTTCCTCCAACCTCCTACAACCTCTTCAAAACGCTTCCACCTTCTTTCTAATATCTTTCAGCTTTTCCCAACCTCTTTAAGCCTCTTCCAGTTTCACAAAGTATTATTGGCCTTTACCAACGTCATCCAGCCTCTTTCAATCCCCACAAGCCTTTCTCAGTTTCTTTTAACCTTCATCAGCATTTCCCCAGCCTCATCTAGTCTCTTTTAGCTTCCATTAGCCCTTTTTACCTTCTTTCATCTTCTTTTACCCTCCACCAAAATTTTTTCCCAGTCTCCCTCAGCCTCTTTTAGTCATCATTAGCCTTTTTTTTAGACCCTTTTAACTTACATTAGCCTTTTCCAGCTTCTGTTAACCTCTTTCATCTTTTAACAGCCTTTTTCCAGTCTCTCTCATCTTTTTCCAGCTTTCCTCAGCCTCTTACAGCCTTCCTCAGCCTCTTTCATCCTCCCTCATCCTCTCTTAGCTTCTACCGGCCTTTTTCCAGTGTCCCTCAGCCTCTCCCAGCCATTTGCAGTCCTCTCCAGTACCTACAACGCCATTCCCTCATAGCGCCGCCCGTCATGAGAAGCGCGGGTCATGCATGTCTTGGCGGGGGCCGGTCAGTGAAGGGAGACGGGAGCGGCGCAGCACAGTCACAGCGGTATATATTGTGGGTGGCTGCTGGGGGCGCTATCATTCTTTCTTGGACTCGCTCAAGACACACAGCTCGAGGTAACCTGAACACCCAGAACACTCTCTCTCTCTTCCTCTTTTCATGTGTTTCTGCTCTTATTTATCCATGGTACAATAGGCGCTTTATGACCTTAGTGTGGGGTAATGATTTCTTTCTATGTTTTCTCTTTCTATTGTTGGTTGGTTGGTTCACTGGAATTCTCTCATCTCTCTCTCTCTCTCTCTCTCTCTCTCTCTCTCTCTCTCTCTCTCTCTCTCTCTCTCTCTCTCTCTCTCTCTCTCTCTCTCTCACCTGACGCTATATGATCTTATGATGGCGACTTTTTATTTTCTGTGTTTTTCTTCCTGTTTTTTTTTTTCTATAGCCAAAGATTGGATGTTTTGTGAGGTTTGCTTTTATCTGTTTGGTAACTCTATTTATCTATTCATCTGTCTATCTATATTTACTTATTTATTAATTTGTTTATCCATTTATCTATTTTGATTTCCATTCATTTATTTCAGCATTTTTTGTTGTTGTTATTGTTGCAGTAAGGGATAAGGATTTGCTTCAACATTTCACCTTATTTATTTATCCGTTAATCAATTTATTTATCTATCTTTTCATTATTTCTCTCAGGACTCTCAGTAACACGAACGAGAAACCATTATGATACTAAATTATTCGCTTTTTTTCTTTTTCCAGCTTTTTTATTCTTCTCTTTCCATGTTCCTGTTCTTTATGCCATAGCACCTACACACACACACACACACACACACACACACACACACACACACACACACACACACACACACACCTACACACACACACACGCACGCACGCACGCACGCACGCACACACACACACACACACACACACACACACACACACATACACACACACATACACACACACACACACACACACAACGACCTTCCTCTCTTGACGCATTATTTCCCCGACAGTTTGTGTGATGGCAGTTAGATACGTCATCACTTCAACCATCTGATTCTGAACTAGTCATCGTCATCACCATTGTCGTCTTTTGATTCATATTCTCTCCTCCTCGTTCTCCTTTTCGTCTTCTTCTTTCTTCTAATCTTTCTCCTCCTCTTTTTCCTTCCCCTTGTCCTCTTCGTGTTTCTGCCCCTTCCTTTCTTCGTTAAATATATTACATCTCTTCTTTCTTTTTTTTCTTACTTGTCTTTGTTTTTCCTAATTTCTTCTGGTTTCTTCATTATTTTTCATTTCCTCCTCCTCCTCCTCCTCCTCCTCCTCCTCCTCCTCCTCCTCCTCCTCCTCCTCCTCCTCCTCTTCTTCTTCTTCCTCCTCTTCCTCCTCCTCCTACTTTTTTCTCTGTCAACTTGTACAGAGTATCTATTCACTTTAGCTGATGTCTTCTTCTTCCTCGTCTCTTTTTTCCTTATGTTCCTCTCCTTTTTTTCTCTTCCTTATCATCATCATCGTCCGGTTTCTTTTCCCTGTCTTTCTTCTTTCTCTTCCTTTCTTGATTTTTTTTTTTTAATAATTTCACTTTCACTGAATCCCCACATACTCTTCTTGCTCTTCTTCCCTTATCATTCCTCTTTTTCTCTTGTTTCCTTCCATTCTTCCTCCTCTTCTTTCTTCTTATCCGTCTTCTCTTTTTTATTTCCTAATCTTACTTTCACTGCTGCGTCACCTTCTGTTCCACCTCTTCCCTCTTCTTTCCTCCTCCTCCTCCTCTTTCTCCTCCCCCTCTTGTCTAATACGCCACGGCCATCATCAGCCCTTAAGCGGAACCAACGCCTAGTCATCTCGAGTAAGGGGTGGCTCACTCACTGCAGTTTGCCATAAAAAAGATCGTTTTCTCTGGTGGCTATAACTCTGAACAGAAAATGGTACACTGGTGGAAATCGTGCGTCGTTTACTGGCTGGTGGAAAGGATGCGAAAAATTAACTTCCGTGGAGGTTTTTTTTTTTTTTTTTTTTTTCTGTGCGTGTTATAGTTTTCTCCTCTTACGGAAGGTTGGGTACGCACACACACACACACACACACACACACACACACACACACACACACACTTTCACGTCCCATACCCCTCCACTACTTAAAACAAAAAAAGAGAGACTACTTAACTTAAAGCTACACTAATTTTTAAGGCCACTTTCACGAATACATTGAGTGACTAACAACATTCCTACGTCAATACAAAAAAAAGGAAGAAAAAACAAAAACTGCCTTGAGAACACAGCAAGTCATCTCTGTGGCGTCTGAATATAGTCGTGGCGAGAGAGCAAAGAGTTCCTTATTACACACCACGGGATTCACTACAACTGGGCCGCCGTGGTACAGTAGAGTCATGGTTTTTTAAGCGCATGGGTTCGAATCCTAGCCACGGTTCGAGGGTAGGGGCTTCCACTCGGGGTATCCTTTAGCCTATAAATTCACGTAAAAAGCCAATATTGTATGAATAAAAACAGTCTTCACCACGCCAAACAACTCAAGGTGACGGGGGCTCGAGGCGTGACGGGAACTGACTACTGTAGAGGGACGGAGAAACTGCACAGACTCGTTGTTATATATATAAAAAGCCATAATCATTTGCAGAAATCTTCATGTCCATTTTTTTTTCTTAGCGAAATTACACATCAAATTGGATAAAGAAGAGGTGTTATTCCGTTTTCCTGAAGTAATAAGAGATATGGCAACGACTCACGAGTTATTAGCACTATCTTATGGGTCTGTACAATTTGGTTTTACTACAGTCAGTCAGTCATTCAGTCCACACAAGCGGCGGAGTTCACAAGGCGGCGCTCTAAGAATGCTCAGTTACTCCTATTGACTCGTCTTCTGCGTGGTTGAGGCCAAGAATACTTGTAACCCCTTTTGTATTAAGACGCATTTTCATATCTATTCTTCTTATTTGCTCATTTTATAAAGCTTCAGAAACTCTTGTCGGGATGAAAATAGTGCAGACTCTGGCCATTAATCTTCTGAACCCCATAGACTCTTCCTAATGTCAATAGAATCGTCTAATCGCACTCAAAACTCGTGGTAAAAAATGTCTCAGTACTGAAGAGGTCAACACGCCACTCGGGTGAAGATTGTGAAGTGTTCTTGATTCTTTGTATAAATTGATTTGCAACATTCTCGTGTCTTAATTTAGTTTTGGATTTATAGATATTTTCTTTTTTGCATTTATTTCTTATCAAGACTCATCATGCTAGAATTTAAACATTGTAGTACCACACTTTTTTTCTAGCTTTCTCTGTGACTCTCCTTTCCTTTTTCTTTTCCTTCTTATTTTCTTTTTATATTTCTTGTCAAGAGTCATCACGCTGAAATTGAAACATTCCAACATCACAACTTTTATTTCATTCTCTCAAAGTAGTTTTTTTCTTCACAAGGAAACCAGTGATAAAGGCAGCAACGAGCATCATCTTTAATACTTCCAAACGTTTTCCTTTTTCTCCCTCTTTTTGTTTTCCTTTATGGTTAAGTATCGCCACATTCATTTCTCTCGCGGCGGAGGTCAAGGCTGAAAAAATAACAACAATATCTCGCCACACTTAACTTCTTTGAACTCAGACGTGTTTTTCTCTCTCTTTTTTCATGGATGAGAGTCGTCACGCTTTATAATTCTCTCCGTGGCTGAGGTCAGGGTGGCAGAAACAACGACGAGAAAGAATAACAAAATAACTTTCTTCCATCGTTAAACTGTTCATAAGTTTAAGGAATCGTTTGCACGTACTTTAAACACTATATCCCGTGCTTTTAACCCCACATTTTTAAATTAACTTTGCTTATTATACATCGATTTTATACAGCTTAATAAACTCATGTAAGGATTAAAACAGTAAAAACTCTGATCATTAATCTTCTGATCTCTATAGACTCTCCCTGTTAATAGAATCGTCTAATCTCACCCAAAACTCATGGAAAAAAATGCGTTCCAGTACTGAAGGAGTTAAGAGTCACTGAGGTTTTATGAGTACTACACAAATCCGGTTTCAGTGCCTCGCTGGATGGACTCGAAGCAGTGTCAAGTCAGGCTATTCAAGATGCTACCACGAACAATACAGAATAAGAAAAAAAAAAAAAAAAAAAAATCACACAAGGAATACAAAAAATACATTGAAGATATTCCTTAAACTTAACCCTTCAGTATTGGGACGCGTTTAAATTTTTTTTTTTATTCTGCTTTTGCGATTGTATACAGCTTCAGAAACTTAGGTGCGGAATTAAAATACTGAAGACTCTGGCCATTAATCTTCTGACCTCTATAGAAACTCCCTAACGTCAATAAAATAGTCTAATCACACCTAAAACTCGTAAAAATGTGACCCTGTACTGAAGGGCTTAAATCCTCTCTAGGTACGTGTGAAGTTTGTTAAGTTTCCCTGTGGCTTCTTGTTTTCCCTGCAGTGTTCAGTGGTCACCTCACAAGCCACAAGGCGCCGCGAGGTTCACAGGCGCCGTCTCGCTGTCTCTGCTTGCGTGTTTAGAGAATTAATTTGCATATATTTCACGTTTGCTTCAATGGACGGTTTGGGCACATTGCGAACCTTAGGGTAAGAGAAAGTAATTACCGTGTGACTATTGCCAGCGTTGTTAATGAGTCACGGCGGGATGGGGCGGTGTTGCAACCTTCTAAACCTCCCAATGCTGACGAAACTGTAGCTTCGTATAATAAGCAGAATAAATATGAAAATGGGTCCCAGTAATGAAGGGGTTAACACTTTACTTTCTCACCGCGAATGTTTTCCAAGACCATAGAAGTTATTAGCCTGGTTGTTAAGTCTGTTGCTCATATTAATAATGTATGATCTTGCCAATATGTCACTGTAAAAGAAAAAAAGAAAGAAAATAAGATTAAAAACCTACACCACGTTAACTAAAGTTTTTGAATGTAGTAGAGGTGAACGAGCCAACATCATTATAATCATTTCATTTTCAGGCTTTACTTCTATTTTCATCTTCTTATTCATGACATAACTAGTGAATGTAATACATTATTCATTCCTTTTTGGCTTCATTCCCTCTAGATGGTGTCCTTTGGCGTGAGCGTGGTGGCGGCGGCGGCGGTGGTGGTGGTGGCCCTGCTGGTGGCGGTGGGGGCCGAGCCAGGAGGCTACAAGGGCCGGGGAAGGTGCCACGCTAAGATCGTGCCTTTGTACCACACAGTTTACGACAAAGTAGGTCACTCGGGTGTTGGGTGGGTCCCTCGGGGTACAAAAGTCAACACTGGGTAGCAGAGTGTCTCACTAACCACACACCACCACAGGACTGATCACTGACTGCCAACGAGTACAAGTAATCTGATGGAACAATAGAGGTTTTTGTAGCGACAATAACACAAATTCTCACTTAATTCATAATTCTTATAGATTTGGCCCCCTCAAATTTTTCTTTTTCTTTTACGCTCGACAGCTTTAGAAACTTCCTTGACCAGTTTCTTTCAAGTCAGGTTTAGTATTTTCATGTTAAAAAGACAGTTATGCTAATAAGTAGTGATAAAGATCATAAAAACGAAAAAATGACGATAATGAAATATATTCAAGAAACGCAAGAACATAATAATAATAATCTCTACACCATTTTGCTCCACGCTCCTCCCCCCCACCTCCCAGGTACCGTACCACCACACCGTGTACAAAGACAACATGATCTACAGCACCGTGTACCACACCGTGTACAAGACGCACTACATGACGCACCACACCACAGAGTACGTGCCGCAGTATGTCACAAAGGACGTGCACAAGGATGAGGTCCATTACGTGCCCAAGTACAAGACGGAGCACAAGACGGAGTACGTGCCGCAGTACGTCACCACCACGCAGCTCGTGCCCTCCTACGTCACCACCACGGAATACAAGACGAAGCACCACACGGACAACAAGGTGCAAACCGTGTACAGCAACGTGGCGGTGCCCACGTACGTCACCACCAAGGAAGTGCAGTACAAGACACACTACGAGACAGTGTTCGCGCCCCAGTACGTCACCGTCACAGACACCAAGCAGGAGTACCAGACCGTCTGCCCCAAGAACTCTTACGACTACCACTAACGGAGGCGGTGACGTAGGCGGTGATGCAGGCACTGACGGAGGTGGTGACGAGGCTGCAGCAGGGAAGGAGTGCCATCTAGCTAACCCTGCTGACACGACAGACCACCACGGCACGTCACTCACTCCCCCAGCTGTTGTGTTCGCCCCGTGTCTTTATCTTCCATTGTTATGTTTCGCTGTTGATAGACGCTTGTTTGTCCTGGAGTAGTAATAATATACGTTACTTCTTTTAAGTTCTTGTGGTTATTTTCCCTTATATGTGTGTCTTGTCCAGGTGAGTGACGTGTAAAGTAAAATGAGATACACAGGAAAGTATATTTACCTGTGCCTCTCACGTGCTCATGTTCAGTCTCTCTCTTCTTAGTCCTTCTCCTTTTTTTCTTCTGTTTATTTTCCTTCTCTCTCTTCTCCTCCTCATCCTCCTTCTCCTCCTCCTTCCTGTAATTTTTTCCTCTTCGCCATATTTTCATTCACATCAGATTGTAATACATTTGCTTTCTTCTGCTTATCTCTC
Organism: Callinectes sapidus; assembly: GCA_020233015.1. Taxonomy (NCBI): domain Eukaryota; kingdom Metazoa; phylum Arthropoda; class Malacostraca; order Decapoda; family Portunidae; genus Callinectes; species Callinectes sapidus. The sequence goes on along the minus strand of CM035185.1, from coordinate 25,416,053 downwards.
GTTTACTAGTTTTTCTTCTTCTTTTCTTATCATTTTCTTTTTTTATTCTCTATCGTCATCTTATTGTTTTTTTGTTCCTCTTTTCTGCTTTTCCTTCGTTTAGTAGTCTATTTTTTCTTCTTTCTTGATCATTTTCTTTTCTTCTTTATCGTCGTCATCTTTTTGTTCTTCTTTTCCTCTTTTCTTCTTCTTTCTCTTCTTCTCTTCCTCCTCCACTTCCTCTTCGTTCAAGCTTCCATAACAATCCCTTCCTTTAAATTACACTATACCCCTTCCTTCATTTATTTTCTTTACCTCCTTTACTCATCTCTCCTCCTTTTCCTCCTCCCCCTGCCATTCCTCTCCCTCCTCCTCCTCCTTTCCTCTTTCACTCACTTGCCTCAACCTGTTCTTGCTGACTGTCCATCCCTACTCACCTCACCTCTCTCTGTTGACTCACTTCCTGGCCTGCCTCAATATTTACTCACGCGGCCGCTGCTAACTTTCCTTCCCTCTCCTCCCTCTTGTCCAAATAGTGGCGTGTGTTAATCTTCCGCTTCCCTCCTCATAATTCCCTACCGCGTCTTGCTTTGCTACCTCGCTGCCTCTTGTCTGCTGTTTTAAGATAATAAACTGGGAAAATGTTACTTGCTCCATTGAGTTATTGTTTTTAATGGGGTACGAACACGCAATGAGAGAGAAAGTGAGAGAGAGAGAGAGAGAGAGAGAGAGAGAGAGAGAGAGAGAGAGAGAGAGAGAGAGAGAGAGAGAGAGAGAGAGAGAGAGAGAGAGAGAGAGAGAGAGTGTGTGTGTGTGTGTGTGTGTGTGTGTGTGTGTGTGTGTGTGTGTTATCTGAAAAGTAAGAGTTAAACATCAAGGTTTACCATTATCAGGTTTCCCTTTCATCTGAGAGTAGCAGGAGACAAAGGGAAAACAAGACGAGACATACACATGGGAACACAAAGGAAGAACAAACAGCAGCAGACACTTTGACCCTTAACCCCTTCAGAACTGCGACGCATTTTCATATTTATTCTGCTTATTATTTGATGATTTTATACACCTTCCAAAACTTATGTGGGGAATAGAATACTATAGACTCTGGTCATTTATCTTCTGACTTCCATAGACGTTTCCTAATGTTAATAAAATCGTCTAATCACAATCAAAACTCATGGTACAAATGTGTCCGAGTACTGAAGGTGTTAGGACGCTTACAAGCCGATTAAAATTGCAAGAGAGAATGGTAAAGAATAACCCCTTTTATAATATTGTGTAGAGTTAGATACAGTTCAGTAAATCTTTCGGTATATAATTTTGCTACAGTGTTGAGTTGTATTATTCTTAATAATTTAACGCTACTATTAACATATAAAACTAGCTCTATATCATGTTTTGTAAATTTTTGACTCTACGTGTGGTTTAGATAAAAAAGATTAACAGAAGTTTTTTTTTTTCAATTAACCAAATGCCAAGTGAAATTGCAACACACAAATACACATACCTAGATTCTCTCTCTCTCTCTCTCTCTCTCTCTCTCTCTCTCTCTCTCTCTCTCTCTCTCTCTCTCTCTCTCTCTCTCTCTCTCTCCGCTGAATCACGTATTTCTTGTGCTTTCAAAATAGTCTTGCTTTTTTGCATCGTTTTCACTGAGTTTTGGGTCCGTCCGTCCGTTCAGTTGTGGTGAAATGCGTCAGTAACTTTCTCCAATCTTATGCGAAGGAATGCAGAGTTGAAAATAACAGAGATGCAAAAAGAGAATGATAATAATAAAAAAAAAAATTCGAAGTCAAAAAAAAAAAAAAGAGAGAAGACAAAGAATAAAACGCGTGAGTAAGTTTCCAATATTTACAAGAAGATATGTAGACTTCAAATTGCAGTGATGACGGGAAAAAAAGAAAAAAGAAAACGAAAAAGAAGGCTTCGAATCAAGAAAAAAAAAGAAGACAAAAAAGGAGAAAATCAGTCCGTAAGTTTCTATTATTTACAAGAGCAGAGTTCAAATGGCAGTGATGAGGGAAAAAAAAGAAACAAAAAAGAAAAATAGAAAAGGAAAAATCAATGCTTCGAAGTCAAAAAAGGGAAAAAAAGATAGAAAGTCAATCCGTAAGTTTCTATCATTTAAAAAAGAAGAGACACAGACTTGAAATAATGATAGGTATAAAAAAGGGTAAAAAAAATAAAAATAGCAAAATAACGGAGTATAGAAAGCGCTCGTAATCTCTCACCTAAGAAAAACGATATTAGGTAAGTAGAAAAATAAAAGAAACTAATCAAATAGAAATATAAAAAAAAAGAAAAACTTGATGAAAAAGAAAAGAATTACAAGTCGATGAAGAGAAAGGGAAGACAAAATAACAGAAACGTGCACCTACAGAGAGAGAG